>JAODKF010000002.1:7909882-7931378 GCA_026779585.1 Mormyrus proboscirostris
CTCATAAAACCAAAACATTTGTAATATTTTCACTGGATTAAGCCAGTAACTCATGACCTTCTGTGAGCATTGCATTTATTCGGCGAATTTTTCAAAATGGAGCATTATGTGTTACATTATGTATTATAAGGGCATTACCTACAGGACTCCCAAACAGCAGCAACCTGACAGGTGACCCTGCAGCATCTGCTGCTGAGCAGTCAGCTCCAGGCACTGCCCCTAATCAGCCATGGCTCCGAGCCACTGATTTGGAAGGATGCTCCAGGACGAAAAGGCCAGCGTCCTTGGAAGGGGAGGAGAGCCGCTTGGCTGAGAAATACGTCCAGACAGGGCAAAAATGCCAGACACCAAACGCTGGGGACAAGAAGGCTGTAACACCGGCTACTCTCATTCGCCATCCTAACCATTGTTTTGTTTGTCCGTCTCCCCCTTCAGATTAACCTGGAGTTGGGTTCTGTATCACAAAGCAGGATTTCTTGCATAGCTGGATAACTTGTCCATATATGTAATACAAGTCTAGTGATTCTCAACAGTCAGTTATTTAATTTAGGCCATCAGCCACCCAGACTGACTGTGAACCCCGCCCACACACTGTAACGAATGAGTAGCCAGTAGAACCACATGGCTAACCACAAGGGTAGGGGTATGCACACTACACACATCCACAAAATACTGTATATATGGGATATCACTCTCAAATCTCACCCCGCAAGTATTGCACACTTCATTACTTTTTCAAAAAAAATTATTCAAAAAGAGTCAAATTGCAGTCAAATTGATTTCTTACAATAATATGCAATGGGTTGTCTTCAACATCTGAATGCAAAAAGCCATGCAATCACTCCGAGGAAAGAACACAGCCTACAGTGACAATGAATGCCAGTCATTGCCAAGACAAATGATTGTGTCACGTTCGTAGTAAAGGACGAGGCAGGAAGGCGAAAATCCAAAGGGGCCCGGGTTTATTAGCGGACCGACAGGGCAGACGATGACGCACATCACAACAATGACCGACAAAAGACTGAGGAGGACGTGGACATGTATATACGAAACAAGCCGAATTAACGGAGGACAGCTGGGCACAATCGGGGAGGCACACATGGATGATGAGGGGGCGTGGCACACACGAGGACTGGACGCGTAGGTCATGACAGATTGGCGATCCAACCTCCTGACAATTGTTTGGGTAACACTTTAATTGAGGTGACACAAGCAACCTAGTTACTACTCAAGTATAAAATATTTTCCCCATTAAAAATGAATAGTGTCCCCACAAAGATAAAATTACAAAACCGTGTAGTTTGAAATTTCTGTGCATTTTTTGCTTAAATACTTGCTTTAAATTGCATCTCTGAGGGACAAAAAGGTATTTTGAATCGAAATTGAATTGTTTTGCTGTCCATGACATTAAGACATTTCTTAAAATGTTCATTGTCCACTACTGATAAGGGCAGATAGCAGCCAATGATCAGATCTTGGATGATGCTTGATTTATTGCATGTTGCCATGGTGACTGAACATTGTAGAGTGACACCTTGATAAAGCATGATGAGACACTTGGTTTGATGGTATTTGCTTTTTGTTGTTCAAGAACTTGAAATATAAAGGGAGACATTTGGCAAATGTTCATTACAAATACCAATCCTGTTATGAACCGTGCAATTAATCAGAAGCTTTAAGTTGTATAGAACCTACTATTCCCTCCACTACACTGTAATTAAGATATTCAGAACAATTTATATTGAAGGCAAACACAATTATAATTGCTGAATTAACTGCAGCGCCCTTACAGAAGAAAATGTTAGCGCACACTTCAAGTTTTACTAGTGGTTAACTGATATGGTAATTTTCACTGACTCGGATAACCAATGTTAACTAATATGTTGTGCATGCCTAGAAACCTAGTCAGACAAAGAAGAATGCTGGTTCAACAGATTTCAAATTCGTCCATCAAAAAAAAAATAAAAAAAATCTGTCATTGATGTGCCTTAACAGAGGCTGTCACGTGTTACCATTTCACATTGTTTTTGTCACACCGGCAGACGAACTATATAAAGTAATTCTTTTAAAACAATATGTTGATTCACTCAACACACATTCTATGTGTTAGTTATACATCAGATATAATAAAAGTGCTTCTGTGTTTATTAGCATGCATTTCACCAAGCACTAAAACTATAAATGCAACTTTTCTGAAAAATACTGCACATTTCTGTCTCCAGATGTCATGTTTTTTTTTTTTCCTCCAAAATGTTTATACAACTACTCTGGACTATTCATAAATGTGCAGTATTTTTCAGAATGCTTTTCTTTATGAATACCACAATCTTTATATGAATGTGCGTATGAATGTTTCTTGTCCTTTTCAATCATACAAAACCTATATAAATGAGCTCCCAAGACCAGACTCAAGTACTACAACACTAGTATGAGGTATGTTTACCAAATAGCTATTTGCTTTGTAATTCTGTAATAGCGCAGTAATTTCAATTTTAAAGCCATCAGTAGATATGTATTTATTAAATTGTCTAACCTTGAAGAACCATTGTGTCTACATCTAGTGTGCTTGCACAATGTGTACCGTTCCAATATGTCCTCTACTGCAATCCTCTGTCTGAATGTCACAGTGTATTGCATGCTTGTAGTACTATGCTGTTCGCTGTCCTGTGCTTCCTGGGATTAGCTCCAGGCTCACTACAATAAGCAGCTATTGACAATGAATGGGTGGATTGTAATATTGTTAGCATGATTAGTAGAAGTAATAACCTTCATTCTCTCTTTGCGTATTCCAGCATAGAAGCATTCCACGCGGCAACACATGTGCACGTATTACACACATCACACATGAGTTGGTCAACTTCGGTATCTTCATACCTCTTTTCTTTTTAGATTATATGTGTTGTGAGATAATTGTTGTCTTTGGGCAGAAAACAAAACAGAACTGACTAAAAGTTGGGGCTTGGAGAAGCCACTCACACTGTAAAGCCATTGTGATGATTATTCTACTTCTACATGGCCTGTTTCAGAGTGCTAATGGTTAAATAGATAAGATTGGACAAGGCTGGGCTCTTGACCAGCTTCCGGGGCACTTGGGGCAGATAGCTGCCATGGTGTTTTCTATCTGTGCATCACTGCACACACTGCCTAATCACAGCTTATTCTGCTTGTGGTCTTTGGACTTCACATGTGAATTAGTGAAAGGATGCCCATTCCACACACGATGGATGTGGGATTTAAACCGACAGCCTACGAGTGTGCAGGTCCTGCTCTTATCCTAAAGGATTTTTAAAGGATGTGCCTGAAATATAATTTGTTATTATAAGGATAGTGAGTTGTTGTTCTAGTTTCCATCACAAACCCAATTACATTTTTCCAAGCTCAATAATTGGCCGTCTTGGCATAGACAAGAAGGTATATTGTACTTCACTGTGAAAGCAGGACATTGATCCATGACTAAAGTGTAAAGGTTAATTCACTGTTACAAACCATAAGCTTCACTCAAAAAATCTTTTCATAAATAGTAAACTAATTAGGACGCTGTCAGTGACTCTCAAATTCAGTTACATAGTTTGCAATAGTAGCTAATATGCTATACAGTTGCTGATTAGTCACTTTATTGGAACGGAGACTTTTAATTTATGTTTTATTGTTTATTATTTTATCTATCTAAAGAATGTAGCAGGATTGTACATAATTACAGTTTCTGTCCCACAGTGCTAAAGTGCTGTAATTAGTTCTGTCATCTTCATCCCTCTTCAAGAAACGCGTCTACACAGAAGCTGTTGAAAGCTACAATACCACCTTGCCATACCAACAATAACAAACCCAATTCCTGAAATGTGTCATATATCAAGCAGAATGAAAGCGCAGAAGCCGAAGTCAAGTAGTTTGCTCTTGTAGCAACTAAAGTGTTGGTCATGTTTTTAAGACTGACTTGGGAGTCATTACACTTTGCTGCACCATCATTGCCTTCCCCTGCGTATCTCCCTTTAGAACAGTACAGTTCAGGCTACAGTTCTTCGTTATATTAGTTTTATTTCCAGCAATCCATCCATCCATTTTCCAGTGCTTATCTGGGGAGAGGTTGGGCTGGGCAGCTCGGTACTGCGACCCCTATTTCCAGCAATGTCACAACACATTCACGTTAATTCCCTTTCACATGTAAAAGTCATACATGCAGCTGATATCGTAGAAAGAATACTTACGTAATAGAATGCTTGCGATGTTACGAAGAATACAGATACTGTTTAACAAAATTTCCAGCTATTGATGGCGAAACACTGAAACACACTGACATGCATATTTGTTCTTTCTAGTCTACATCAATAATGGAAATTTCTTGGCTTCTTAAAATTGTATGGAGCGCCATGATATGAGGATGCAGAAAATACAGACAAGGATATAGGAAAATAATCACAGAACAATGGAAAGTGAGTGTACTAATACAAGAAACGGTACAAGAAAGGATGCTTTCCTCAGTAATGTTGGAACAATGGGCCTCATTCACCAATATTTTCTTAAGAATTCTCTTAAAGTTGTTCCTACGAAATTTGTTAAGAACAACCTACGTTGGATTCATGACATTCTTAAGTAGTAGAATTGCTCGCACCTTTGTTCTTAAGAATGATGAATCCCACGTCTTCGTAACTGATAGCGTGTGCCAGTTTGTCCTAATTAGCATAGGGGGACGCTAAATGTGTCTATTTGCATATAACCGATTATTTTGAACAAACTATCTTTACTCAAATGTGCATACAATTGGTCTTGAGTGTGCGTAGATTCTGTTCTTATCTGAGAACAAATTCAGATAAGAAAACATTTGTGAATGTCAGAATCTTCATAAAAAAAAGTACGTACGTGGGGTTTAAGAACAAATTTGTTCGTAAGAACAATTGGTAAATGAGGCCGTGTTCTAAATCGTCCATAAAGTTTAGCATAACATGTTCATGAATTCGAGCTCACAAAATCACTAAAATGCGCACACAATTTATTTTTTTTTATATTTTGAACTTTCAAATAAATTTTAATTTAATTTAATTTAATGTTATTTGTGTTCTTACCTAAAGAAGACGTGTCTGCAAAGCCAGAGACTGGTGTGTGAATACTATGGGTTTTACTGCAGTTAATTTATTTACTCAAGTCAAAAATGTATGTTTCCCAATCCAGCTTCTTATTCTGCTAGACCTGGCACTTGTCTAAACAAAGTTTCAACCAATTCTGTGGCAGAAAATATATGGTCATCTCATTCTTAATACTGCGGATGGTAATCACCAATATACTGCTCTGGAAAAAATTAAGAGACCACAGCAAAATTTTCAGTTTCACTCATTTCTCAATTTAAGGGTCTGCACCTGGCTCTTCTCTGTTTGTCATTGATGAAGGGGTTCTTACTTCCTTTATACAGTAGGTCTTCTGTCCTGCTTCTAGGAGCTTGATATGAACTATCCAAGCAGTGCACTTCACACCACTTAATATTTCCCAATCTTTTTGAAGGTCACTTGAGGTCATCCTCCGATTAATGAGGCACTGTTGGATAAGTTGACGGTCCTCTCTGGCATTAGAAAGTTGCTTCTGCCCTCCACCTGCCTGGTTTTTGGTTGCCAGTGTCTCCTGCTTTACCGTATTCTTGTGTACTGCTATCTTAAAAATTTTGAGCCTGGGAGCAGCCTGCTGCTCATGCAGCCTCCTGCCAGCAGAACCAGGATTTACTGTAGCAATGCAGATTCTCAAAAAAATATGGAGCGGTCTCCTAATTTTTTCTGGAGCTGTATGCATACATCTCTGAACCCTTTATAAAAATGCATATCTCCCATTCCAAATTTATCCTCTTGTACTTTTAGTTGCCATTACATTGTTTACATATTTACATATAGTTTTTTTCAAGAATTTACCATTTATTTTAATGGGTTTTCCTGTTTTTCAATAAGTATTTTTTTTTATTTATGCTAACATCTTCTGTGACTCCCTGTAGGCCTTTGCCATTCCATTCTGAACAAACATCTTGGGAGAAATTACAGTGATAAATGTCTTCCTTTGGAAGATATATCCAACTGGCTTGTGCCACAAGAAGATAAAGCACCATTGGAACTGATACTTCTGCTGGCAGATTGCAAGCGCATTATTTACATAATTCAGCAATGTATTGGTGGTTACAAATATCTATGTGCCTTGTGGTAGTTTCATTTTACAGTCACCTGAGGATCTCATTAACCAGTCATAAATATTGTGCTGGCTATAAATGTTGTGCTATGTTCATAGGTTTGTCATAATGAAGGAATCAGGCCAACAGATTTATTGGTGTAACATTTCTAATATAGCGACTGATTTTCCACTGAATATGAATGTAAAACGGCACGGCTCAAATATTTATGTTACAGGACATACACAGTGTTTTTTTGCATAGAATTGTTTTTTATTAACTTGCCAGGGCTCCTCTGGCTGCTTGCAGAGTATGCTGTACGCTGTACGCTGTTCTGTTCTTTTAATTCTATCGACAGGTGCTTTTTGCTTTAATGTTCTCAGTAATTAGCTGAAACATTTCCAAGTCTACTTCTTTTTACAACCTTAAATGAAGAGGAACCTTTACAGCATATGGTTAGTTAAAGGAAACCATATTTAAATATATAAATAATTTTACATTTTGTCTATAAAAATGACATTATTATTGTGAAATAATCAACAGATAACGGGTCTTGCAAACTTTGGTCTGCATGACCTCTGGATCAACGTTATTGTAAGCAATTACTGAAGATGAATGAAGAGGAAGATACAGAATTCAATTTCTTAAATGAATGAAGCAGTATTAATTTGAGCCTTCAGGCTTTGGGGTTCGAATCCCACCTATTCTGTATTTGTGGAGCAAAGCCTGTTCGCACTGCATCATGTGTGTCACCTCTCAGTACTCTGGCTTCTTTGCACAATCCAAAGAAATACTGTTTCCTCATAGTGCATGTTTTCCCTTCATTGGACAAGTATTGAATCCCCAGTCAGTCAATCTATTTGTATAGCACCGTTTTAAGTGCAGGGTTTACAAAGTAATTACAGAAATTTTAAAAGAAGACACAAGGAACTAAAAATAAGCACAAAAGTAATTATAAAATATGCATAAAATGAATGACTACTGTATCATGGATTATTATACACAGTGGTGAAAAGATGTGTTTTCAGCCTGGTTTTGAAAGTACTAAGATATTCAGCAGCTCTGAGGTTTTCTGGTAGATAAGCTTAAGAGGATGTTCGCCTACCTTGTGCCCGATGCAGTCTGGGATCGTTTCCAGGACACCCCTAGCCATGATTCCGCATTAGATAAGCAGGAGACAGAAGGATTCAAATCGCTTATTGAAATTCCATAAGAACTTAGGAAGTAAACAAGTACAGTAAACTATGAATGTGTAAAAGATGAAATTTTTATTTACTCTAGATTCATATGTATAAATAGGGATTGCTTGTAGTGACAAGCACACAAATTGTGTACTCCGCAAACTGCATTGTTATATTATTCAAAAATGTTTCTTTGTGTAAACATTTTATGGTGACAAATGAATAGTCATGGGCTTAAATATATATAAAAAACTTTTTTGTAGGCAACAATACTGGTATTATTTTTGGGTCTGTGGGTAACTCTAAAGAAGTTATGTGGCTATTTGCTGAGAGACCACAGAATCTGATTAACCTTCAGATTATAAAACCTCAGTCACGGCCCCTTGTGAATCTCTCTTCTTCATATAGCAGATTTTTTTATCCAAAAGTTTTAAAAATGATTCTCCTGCAGCAACTGGATTTGGAATTGTTTGTAGTTTTCCCTTATTTGCTGCTTAGGTTGAGCCTCATTTTGGCATAATCATTGCTCATTGAATTACACAAATTTCATATCTATTCTCTATATTGATCGTATTTGAGGTGGACTGTGAAGAGTGTATGAGCAAGGAGGAAAACATCTGCCTGCAGTCCGTGCTAATTTTAGAATTTAGCAAAGCAGTGTAAGTTATCTTGCGTATTAGCACCCCAATGCCAACACAGACAGCAGCCCCCTCAGAATCGCTCCATTGTGAGGCAGAGCATGCGCAAGAAAGAAAACAGAAGTGTCTCAGGGAGCAACCAAAAGCAGGACAAGGAGCTGCAGGACTAGAGGATTTTGTTGGGAAAAAACAGTCCCTGTCTCCATCTGGTGGATAAGTAACGCTACAGCTATGAATGTCTTTTTTATATTTTATATTATCCATCCATACATTTTATGAACCTGCTTATAATATAATATAATATAATATAATATACATTAGACTCCACATTAGGCTGTACAGTAGTGCAAAGCAACCGAAATATCTCCCATTTCCAAAATATATTAAAAATCCAGGCATTGCTGCTGATCTCTCTACTTCAGTATATCACAGTGTTTCATTAATTTGGTTTTCTTACCCATCTGTCTACAAAGTAATACAAAAAATGTATGAAAGTAATATACCGATGTTTGAAATTAGAGGTCAATGCTCTCCACAGCACATTTTTTAAGACCATTTTAAAGTATGCGCTTGTGCGTGCTAATGTAACTTTTTAAGTTGTTTTATAAGCGGCAATGAAATGATGCGCGATTCAGGGTAAATTATGCCCAGTTATACCTACTGTACCTAGTGTGATTTTGATCCTACAACGGAAATCATACTGTGACAGTATGGTTAGATTACAAATATAAAACGAGAGACTGATAGCTTTCTATAATGTCATTCTATAGTTTTATATGACCTGCTTCCCACAAATCATGCGGCCAATTTCCAAAAAAAGCGTTGACTGCGTGCGTTTCATTCTTTCTCGTTTCCATGAATGCGCAGCTTGTGACGTAATTCGCTGACAGCCGCCCGCATCCAGACAGCTCGCGCACCGTCAGCTAGTGCGGATCTGTTTTGCATTTGTTTTTTTTTTGTTTGTTTGTTTTATTTTTTTTTCTTTTTGCTGTTGTTGTTAATTTTGTTAACGTTCTCGTTCATTATCCGATAGTATCTAGACTGACATTAAATAAATTCGGACATTTTGTGGTTTGCTAAATCAGCTACCTGCCTGTGGTGTTCCGGCTAGCGAGGTGCCGCAAATGTCAATGACGCTGAAGTCAAAGAACACCAGCGGCTTGCCGGGCAGACACGGAAATTGCCGTTAAAAAAATAGGCACTAAATAATTCATTCATATTTTCGACCATTTTGATTTGTTTACTGCCGGAATTTGACCAAACTAAGTGTTTTTCGGCTTTGACGCATAGAGAGTGGCCATCAGCGAATCAGCTACCAGCAGGAAGCAAAGTGTCACTAACAAAAGGGTCCAATATGAAACTCAAGGATGCCAAAAAGACCTGTAAGTCCCTTTTCCGCAAATCCGATTCATATTTGGTATGCACTTTGACTGTACGACCCGGGATTTGCACGCCTTGTTATTTCCCCCCGCCCGCCAGTGTCTAACGCTTAGCTTCGAACGGACATTTTGGTGGCTCATCCATTGTTTTCAGCAGCAGTGAGTGATGATGGCGGAAGGGCTGTAAGGGAGCGCTGCCGTAGCTGCGGGGTGCTGATCGCAATGCAATGCTCACTTCTGCCTTTCAAGTATCAATTCTACCAGTTTTGTAGGTCATGTGTAGATATATTTCTTTCTTCACGTGTCAAGAAAATCGGGTATGTGTCTGTAATATTGCACCAGTGTGAATGTCGCAAGCTTGATAGTACAAGGTGAAGTTTCCTGCTGCAGAGCGAATTGGAATGTCTGCTTCAATAGCGATTTAGGATTACGTATGTTTCCTTTTATTTGACATAACTGTTTTTATAGGGTGTCATTGTGTTTTATGCTGTCATTAAAAATATTTTCCGGCCATTTTGCATATATGTTTAATTCATGTCTTAGAATGACGCTACAGTATATATACGACTTGTTTCAGTTTTTTAAAGCATTAGGCGGCATCACAACATTTTAGATCGTCAGTTTGTTACGCGAACACATCAAATGTTTTAGTGCGAGGTATGTGCTTATAAAATGCAGAAAAATGTTTTTCTCTTTTGCACACAACAATTGCAATGCAATTCCATAATTTCATGTGTGTATGTATATAATGTCTTTGTGTGTCTGAATACAAGCTTGTGTTGATTTCCTGTTGCTCACCAGTTTTTTCGGATCCATTGATTCTCTTCGTCTTTCACACTGGAAAGAAGGTGATACTGTTTGTGGATGTTCATGGATTATTGCTGCACAAATACGTCACCCTCAGTTGTGCAATTTACAATAAAATGAGACCTAATGCTTGGTGTACTCTTGTAGTACAATATCTGAATGAATAAATCCAGCTAATTCAGTTCCTCAGTCAGAATATCATCAGGAACATCACTGGGTGGTTGTGTGTTTCCTTTCTTAATTCTTCCTTTGCTGTCTGTGCGCTCCATCGCCAGATTCACATGTTTCTAGATAAGGTCATCCTCTGAATAAATGTGAATGTTATCTAAACCCTTTTGTCCTCCCTCAAAATATACTTGCATCCAGTAAAATTTGCGTTCCGGAAGATGCCGTTTACATAACAGCAAAAATAGACAGTAAAAGGTTCGTTCTTAATTGCTTGAAATTTTGTTGCCACTGCTTCCACGAGGGTCATGTGTATCATGAACAGGTTCTCTATGCGGTGCCATTTAAAGTTTAGTTGTCATATGTCTTTATAGTTGTTAAATAAGTGCTTAAATAAATTGAAATTGATTTGCTGTGTTAGAGACAGTGTACTGATTTATTTTAGGTGAAGCCACTGTGGATTGCGGTGTTACAGAGCTGGATTTCATTACTGGCTGTCCCAGAGAAGTTCCATAGACTATAGAATTGTGATGTTACACTAAGATTGATATTTTATCTTCTATGTGTTTTCTTGGAACTGAACTTCCTGTTCTGCCTGTAGCATTCCCATGGTTTGGAATGGACATCGGGGGTACCTTGGTGAAGCTGGTCTACTTTGAGCCGGTGGATGTGACAGCGGAGGAGGAGCAAGAGGAGGTTGAGTGTCTGAAGAGCATCCGCAAATACTTAACATCTAATGTCGCTTACGGCTCAACGGGCATCCGTGACACCCATCTGGAGCTGAAAGGACTGACAGTACATGGCCGCCGTGGGAACCTGCACTTCATCCGCTTCCCTACTCACGACTTGCCGACCTTCATTCAGATGGGCCGAGATAAGAACTTCTCCACCCTGCATACCGTGCTCTGTGCCACTGGGGGGGGTGCCTACAAGTTTGAGGAGGAATTCCGCACGGTGAGGTCTGCCTCTTGGGTGGCACGATTGAAACTATTAAATGTTTGTTTGTTTGTTTTTTTTTTTCTTCTCCAACCCACCTCTTTGTAACTTTCCAACAATTTAGAAAGTTTCAATTTTGAAACTCGCCTTCAGAATGGTAATCAGTTGCTACTTATTTTCTCCATCCTAAAAGGACACGAATATTAGTCTAAATGTGTCTCTTATCCCATAATTTACTGCATCAAAGACAAAGCTAAATGCACATTATGTTGAAGGAAAACTGAGGCACTTGCTTTGTAGGTCATTTATTGTTTGTATCTTTTGTGGGCCGGGAGGATGGAAATGTCTATCAAAGAAATGATGTGTGCATTTTTTATATCATTGAAATTTGGTTTTATATATTTTGTGCAAAGTGGTGTATTTCAATATTGCATCAGCTATGAATTGTACATATAGATTTACCTTTAGATCCTTTTGTTTTGGGTTAGCTTACTAAATGCCATTTCTTTCCTGTACAGATTGGAAACTTGCAGCTGCACAAACTAGATGAGCTCGACTGTTTGGTAAAAGGGTTGCTGTATATCGACTCCCCAAGCTTCAATGGTCAAGCAGAGTGCTATTATTTTGAGAATGCCCTGGACCCAGAGAGATGCCGAAAGATGCCTTACAACCTGCAAGACCCCTACCCATTGCTAGTGGTCAACATTGGTTCAGGGGTCAGCATCCTGGCTGTGTACTCCAAAGACAACTATAAGCGTGTGGCTGGCACTAGGTATTCAATAAGGCATTTATTAGTTTATGCAATAATAATCTGATCAGCAGATGCTACACGGCAAGTTTAATTTTAATTACAAAATAGCCATTTATTATATATTTGTGTGATGTACTGGAGCAAATTCAGGTTACATGCATTTTCACGTGTAATGTCACGTGCTTCAAGCCTGAGTCTCTGCAAAGCTTCATTCAGTTTGAGCTAGTGATTTCGATGATAAAGTTGCTTTTTATTACAGGAGACAGTTGATAATTGACAAGTTGATTGGGAATTCTTCTTAAGCCGGGCATTCATCCTAGAATTAAATTGTGCCGTTTTAAACAAGAAATTTTAAGCATATAATAATTGCATAACTAAACTTAGAAAGGACTGTATTGTTTGAGTTATGGGCAGTGGCATTGCAGATAATGATCACCACGATACACTTTGCCTTGTTTCAGCCTTGGGGGCGGGACCTTCCTGGGCTTGTGCAGCCTTCTGACAGGCTGTGAAAGTTTCGACGAGGCGCTGGAGCTGGCGTCCAAGGGAGACAGCACACATGCAGACAAACTGGTGCGTGACATCTATGGTGGGGACTATGAGCGCTTTGATCTGCCAGGATGGGCAGTTGCTTCCAGGTGAGAGAAACATTATGGTGTTTCATTATTTTCATTTCCAGATATTTCAGTTTAATTCACCTTTCAACAGTATATTCAACAGTATATTCCTAATTTAGTTTTTTTTTTTTAAATATAACTATTTAAATAACATAGCTTTGCAACATTAAAGAATTTGAAACATGAAAGTCAAGTTTGATATTGAATCTTTTTTTTTTTTTTTGTGCGGAATGGCCAGAAAAGCAACCAAGTGCATTTTGTAGTTGTTAACATCCATTTTCCAGCTTTCTTTCAGTGAAAGAGGAGGGAGAGAATATACATTTTGTTCATTTTTTGACCTGTGGTATTCCTATATTATCAGTTTGACACAGCAATTTATATTTTCTGAGAGAGAAAATCCATTTTAAAAATCCATACCTTTATCCAGAACTCTTCTAGGGTGTCTGTGGCTGTGTATATGTATCCCTAAACCAACTGATTCTCTATATGCAGGCAGTTTAACGTAAGAAACGTAACGTAAGAAATCCGTTCATAAAACTCAATTTATGTGAGCCAGATTTGCCTTCCCATACCATTCAAGCCACCTTTTAGCAAATTTAAAAAATGTATAAGCCAAATATGTTTTAGTAACATGTACTAAAGAACACATGTTAAATAGTTAATTTACACTTCATCTTTTCATCTTACTGGCAAATGTCACCTTCTGTAAACATTTGGGTGTGTTTTATCGAAGTCCCATTTTATTTAAGTCAGTTTTGCATAAGTTGAGAACTGCCGTCAATTAATTTTAGAATTAATCTTAAATCAAACTCTGATTCTCAATATTTAGCATGTCTGGTGCTATTTTGTCAAAACTACTGGTACTGAGGTAAAATGTTTGTTTTGGTAAAATGTTAAATCATGTTAAGCTACTATAAGGAATATAAAGGTATTAATCACTGGTGTCTTTAGCTCTTTAGTGCTGTTATTAATTACATTTTCAAGGTTGAGGAGTGAAGGAAATAGTCTTAAGGATAAAGTCATCGGTCTGGTGCTGTGGAGTAAAGCGTTTTCTACTGTTTATGCTCTGCAGTTTCGGCAACATGATTTACAAAGAGAAACGAGAGGCGGTTACCAAGGAGGACTTAGCCAGAGCCACCTTAGTTACCATCACCAATAACATTGGCTGGATCGCTAAGATGAGCGCGGTAAATGAGGTGAGATTTCCAGATCAATCCGGTACATGTTGTTTTTGTGTATGTGATGTATCTTCCGTAAGAGCTTAACGGGTTACCATCATAGGTTCCTCAGCTGCTTCAGGTGTTAATGAAACTACCGGGTCAGAGAAATTGTATGATTATATGAAGGCACCGAATTTACCGATTTAGCTAGGCAAAAAAATTATAGCTGTTATGTACCTTTTTTGTATACCTGCTATACTTTGGACAGTTTCCTGACTAACAAATACAATCTAAACCTCTCTCAGTATTTACACATCTGGTCTTCCAATAAACCTATTGGTTTGTCTTGGCACATCACATTATGTACTATTGTTACTGACTGTACTTCTTTACCTGTACATAACATTGTATTATATCTGAAGATCGAACGGGTAATGACATTTCCTTATTTTTCCATGGTGTGCCGTGAATGGTCAGTCTCCATGAGGGTTTGCACCTCCGTCAAGTTTGCGGTTGATGATTTCTTTGCTGTCGGCCTCTTTACAGTGCTGCCTTGTGGCTTGTGAATCAAGCAGCATTGTACAGGGCTATGACAGCGGTGAGATGTGGCAGCATCACGACCTGCAGTAGAATTGCCTCCTTACACGCGCCTAAAATTTCTCCTGACATACAATATCAATACCTTCCTCATCCTGCTGGCTAGTGTGTTACAATTTGCATTTTGTTCATCACTGAGTATGTAACGGCTTCTTGATATTATGTTGCCTAGAAAATCAATCGGGTGGTGTTTGTGGGCAATTTTCTACGTGTCAACACATTATCCATGAAGCTTTTGGCTTATGCACTGGATTACTGGTCACAAAGCCAAACAAAGGCACTTTTTCTTGAGCATGAGGTAAGTCCATTTTATAGTTTTTGTTAGCTTGTTACTTTAGACAAATGTTTCAGTTAGTCTAAGTAAACTTGTATTAAATATGCAATTTTTGTTATGTTTAACGAACAAATTAATATCAAAGCAGCAAAAATTTTTAAGAGCCTGAATCGAAGGCAACTGGACTTATTTGTTTTCCAAATTCTTTGAAATATTTCACGTCCCATGCGAAAGGCTTCTTCAGTTCTTCCCCAGAAGCCTTTTGGATGAGAGGTGAAACGTTTTCAAGATATTGGAAAACAAATAAGTCCAATTGCCTTCGATTCAGGCCCATAAGATTATCATGTCCCAGAAAACTCAGAACCTACACAGACAATCATTTATTTGGTTCTATTTCTTCTCATTTTGTTTTATTACTTTTAAAAATGATTGACTTACCCAGAATTAATGGAGAGTATAGAACGTATGGATATGAAGGGAGCCCTTGTGTTAGCTATTTCTGAGAAAAGAAAAACAAATCAGTTTTATCTTCTTGCTACTGCAGGGCTATTTTGGGGCAGTCGGTGCCCTTCTCGGGTTACTGAATTTTACCTAGAGCTGCTGCTTTGATCCCACATGCTGATGATGCCAGTCTTCGTCGTCAGTTTTGTTTGGCTACCGACCCTGTACCTCAGAGGCTTTAAACTTAATCAAGATGAAGAAACCAAGGGGGTCCAAGTGGAAAAGGGTGTAATTACATAATATATAAAGTCACATTTGAAGACCATTCCTGCTATCGCTCACTGTCTGAACACAACCTCTTCTTGGATTGTTATTCTGACCTTTTCTCACATAATTGCATTAAAACAAGTGGATTTTGCTTGTAATTGGTTTGTTGCAAACTTAAAAATATATATTTAATTTTTTTAATTCAAAAATTGTATAAAATGATCAATATTTCATAGACTTGAGTACATATTATCACTTTTTTTTGCCTTATTCTTTGGGAAGGGTGCACTTGCCGGGGGAGTTGAACAGTATAATTTATTTTCCCTCAGAGAAAACAAAGAATGTTGTGTTCTACACTTGAATGATGACAAATGTGTATTTTGTAGCAATTTTTTTGCATTACCTATTCGAAATTTTCTATTGTACCTGTAATTGTCAGTTTATGAGGAATTCAACCAAGCTCTTTTTTTTTTATTTTTTTTAAAGGATTAAAAAGTTTGGCTTTAACCAAAACTGCCAGAATTTTACCAGTTTTAAAAAAATACTTTTGAATGGAGGTACATTGATTACATAAATAAAAATTAACCATATTAAAGTGTACTATATGCTACTATTGAACCTAACATATAGAACATGCAAGACTGTAGTAAAACCAATGATAACGATTTTTTTTTTTGCACTTAATATAAAGTTTTGAATGGCAGTGTCCACCAACAAACTGTACAGGTGTACGTACCTCTTTCCCATAAACATAAACATACGGTATCATGGCAGGCTGAAAAAGGTTGGGTAAATTGAAATAGCTTTTAAATCATAATGTCTGTGCTTTTTTCAGAAGCGGTTGTAACGTTCTTAATCGCATAGCTGCTGTTGTATAATTTGAAATAGGAGCTGAAATTGTACAAAATGTGAACGGTGGTGTTTCTGTTCAGCGGTGCCTTAATTTCACCTGCTTTACACACATCACACATTGCCAATCCAACCTTTGCCGAACATACATAATGCCTACCTCATGTAAACTCATTCTAATCCAGTTTCAGTATTCCTGTAGGATAAGGATGAGTGCACTACTGTATTTCCATGAACATGTACAATTCAGTTTGTGGAATCACTGTGCTGTGGGCAGATGAGAAAGCATACTGTGGCATTTGTTATTTAAATGTATTAATATTTAATGCTGGCAGTCGTTTTGGTTGTCAGTATCAGATTTTCGCTGTTTGCATCATCGTGTTTGTCAGATGTGTGGACAGAACTGGTACATTCTGTGTTTAACAATGGTCCATTGGCTTCCTTATGCTCTTTGTTAACAGTACTGTACCTTACCTCATTCTTCTGTCAGTTGTGACGTCGTGGCTCTATAAATTGTAGTTTCTCCATCTCATCTCACACGTCTTAATGGGGCAGAAAACCTACCAAAAAGAAGCGCAACAGATATGTTTTAAGTGTCTTAAAAAAAATTAATTGAAAAAAATAATAATCTGGTAGTTTTTTGTTTTTCAGTTTTCATTTAAATAACTGCCTTGTTTCAGCCTATTTGCATTCTGCTTCCTCTGTTTAATTTGTTTGATTGTGGGAGGGTTTAAATTATAATAAGGCAAGGAAAAAAAAACATAGCTTACAAAAGACTGTACAAAGTAACACCATGTAATGATTCACTTTTCTGCTCCTGTCCTGTGTAGCATTGATTAGGTTTTGTATGACTTTATATGGGTGATATTTTAAACTTTTTTTTTTTTTAAACTTGGGTGATATTTAAAATACCATGAGGGGGAAAAAAGAATATTGAGAATAATCAGTGTAGGCCTAATGGATTATATATTGCTTTCTTACAATATATATATCTTAAAGCCATAATGACTGTGTAAACTTTATTGGATGCCTTTAGTACCTAGAGATCCTCCAATAGATTCAGTCTCAGCAGTTAAAATGATGTTAATGCAGTGATCCTTAATTTTATCATTTATGTAGATAAAACTCAATTATTCATATCTTTTAGATTGTGTACCCAAATCTGTCTGTTTTTAGGCTCAGAAGTCTTTGCATATATCTATTTTGTCAAGGTGAACAAAGTTTCCAAAATAACCGAAGGGATTTAGAAGTCTTAGTTAATTAAATTACTTGTAATCAGGATTCTTATAAGTTTAAGTTTAATCCATACCTTAAACCTAAGTCTTATTAAATTTCTCTGTTAGGTTCACTTGCGTATTTCATTAACACTAAGTGACCTATGTTAATGCAAAGATATTCACACTAATGTTTATTTTTTTACATGATAGACTTCAGTAAAATTAACCATGTTTGTGTATTTTTTGCAGAATTAAAAATTTCTGAACATATTGTATAATTTCCCCAGTACCCTATCTTGTTTGTCTGTCTTTTTTTATAATGAATAACAATACTGATTACCGGTGATGCCTTTCATTAATGTCGCATTGTCATTGCCAACTGTACTGTTTGAAGTTCTGTGGCATTTTCATCTCCATGTTGATTTGCTGTAAAGCCTGTATGCACTGTATTTTCGGTACTTTGGAAATCTAAATTGTACTAAATTTGTGTTAACTACTTATTTTTCTTGAAAAAATAAATCAGTTCATATTCTTCCTGACTTGTGTGAACATAAGTTTTTTATTTGATTGAAGAGGTTTTTAGAGAACAGATTTTAATAGAATATTAAAGATTTTAATTGGAGACAACAGGAAAAATCAGTAACAACATTCCTGTTAACAGTTCAGACAGTTATTGTCTGACAGTATGCTTCACTTGCAGGTCAATTGTTTTCCCTCTTTATGCATGATTTTTCTGTAATTACTCTGCTAAATCATTCTAAGTCACACATATAGTATAAATATTTTTTCCACATTTTGAAACCAATTGAAACAAAATGTATTGTTCAAAGTGAGACGCAGCAATGAGTCATATTTATAAGTGGATCAATATTTCAGGCAGGAAACAGTACAAAAAAACAACAGAAAAAAAAAACTTGGCTGGAGCCAATCTATTGGGCCCTTGGGGAGCTGGTATTGTCTGACACAAAAAAACAGTGTCCTGGCATGAGATTTGGCAGTGTCAAAATATACGTATAGCACATACAACAGACATGTTTCAAAATGTTAGATGGGAAAAGATGGAATCATTCAGCACGTACATGGGAAAGAAATCAGCATATGCCAGGTGGACTGAACATGTGAAAATGCTGGGAGGACAGGTGGCGAGACAGCTGAAGCCGTGGTGATCAGCGACAAACTGGTGGTAGGCCGGAGAGACTCAGGACCCCGCTGAGTTCAGCCACAATGAAAATGCTTCAGTTAGGATGGGGTTTATACTGAGAATTGCTTGATGATACAAGGAAGGACATGGAGAGAATCATTGACCTGGAAATTTGTCTTTTTCCGACCTGACAACATTAGAAAGCAATAGATAGACCCCCAATTTTCAGTTTCGTTGACTTCTGTTTGTGAGGAGGTGCCTGTTATTCATTGAGATGGAGGCAAAAAGGGCTTAGGAATGACATATCAAATTGGATCAGAGGAGGGGAAAATGAATTCAATGTTGCTCGTGAGAAGGAAGGCCACAGGCTGCAGGTCAGAGAAACATTAGCCTGTCCATTTCAGTAGCTTTATACATGGTACCGCTTTATAAATAGCAGCCAAATTCCCCAAAATGACTTACAGTTTTTGGAAAATTAGGGTGATACAGTTGGGGATAGGGGCCTTGTTCAGGCACCCAACAATGACATCACAGCTGACCATAGGATTTGAATCGGCAACCTTCTGATCCCAGACATAGGTTCTTAACCCACTGAGCCACGCCCTATACTCATACATGCCGTCCCGCAAAAATTGCAGGTAATGGGATGAAGAGGAAGCATTTGAAATTTGAATTCATGCTTTTTTTAAGTGTACAAGTTCATATTTATAAGGAAAAGTTGCAGGTTCAATGCAGATCTGCTATATCTTTCAGAAAGATTATTGACAATGACTCAGGAGCATACATGGTATAACTGTTAAATTCGGATGAAGAATATACAGGTTTACAGCAGGGGTAGACAAACCCTGATCCCAGTGTGCCGGTATCCAACAGATTTTCTATCGTGCCTGGTCTCTGATGAGCCACTCCTGATCTTAGACAGACATTAGCTCAACAGGTAGGATAGAATACCTGCTGGATAGCTGCACTTCTGCACCAAATACAAAAAAACAACTCGGGTACCTAAACCCGGCAAAATGCTTTCTGGCAACCCTTTTTTTTTTGCTTCCTGTTTTCCACATAGCCTTTACTACTGTTAACCTGTTGGAGATATTTGAACAGCAGAGGGCATCCGTGAAGCAAATCTGAGTAGCTAAAATAGTCACGTCTTCTTTCCAGATTACACAAGCGATGACTTTGTCACTGAATAAATTAACCCGGGGGGATTTTTTTAGTCACAGACATAGAGGTTCATAATAAATTAATGTCTGATGAAGCTGATGTGAAAACATAATAAAAATTTAATTGATAAGTTAAGTCGTGTTAATTGAGATTCAAGTAAATAAATTGTGTAGATGACAGAAGATTTTTTTTTACTTCTTTCTTTCCATGAATACTTTGGCTTATTTGATGCTTTTAACAGCTTTTAGGGAGTTGTGTCATTTTATATGGTGTCTCGGCACGCCTGCCTAGTTCATCCGGGCTGCCGGCCTTGCAGATTCCTATGGGTGTGGCCCCTTACGCAGTGAGCATGTCTGTAGGGACAGTGTTGAATTATAGCCCTGCACACCCCTCTAGACAGACATGTACATATATAGGGTTACTTGCAGGATTTTCTCTTAGACAATGTGTTGTATTTTGACTGCTTCCTTGACTCAAAGAATAGTAATGTGTAGATTTCAGCTGACATCCCATCTGTGCTAAACCCCTTGCTGTTATAGCCGAATCCTGTACAGGTAGGACTGATTACATTGTGTTGTAGAGTATACAGTATTAGCTTTTTAAAATATAATCCCCTGGTTGTTTCCAATAGAGCAAAAATAACATGCATGAGGAATAAACTGAAATATCTGATACTGGGGCATCTAGTTATCATTTTACTCAACTCTAATTTCTCACTACAACTGCAAAAGTTATTAATAATAATAATAATAATAATAATAATAATAATAATAATAATAATGACCAAAGTGTCTTTTAAATGGATTTAAACACTGGAACTTCACTTTTTTGGTTAAATATACTTAGAATTTTTAACCATTGCATTAAAGAACTAGTTAAATGTAACATAGAAAATTATAATATATGAATGCTTAAAATTCAGCAATAAGCAAGCTAGCATTATTCTAATTTATGACCACAGATTTGAACCCTGATGTTCTGTGCGCCGTAAGACATCGACGGTTGCCATTTCAAATCCTGTGGTCACTGCTGTAGTCATATTACCACTGGGCCTTTCTGAAGGCCTTTGCCCGTAACATCTCCCAGTGTGCCAGTTAAAATGCTGACCCTGCTCTCCTATTTTGTCTTCTCATGTCGTGGGATTTTCCTCCGTATTCTGTATTCCTCCCTGATCCAAAGACATCCAGTTAGGCAAATTAGCTTCTCTCATTCATAGTGTGCGTTTGCCCTATACTGCCTGAAATAGGTTCTGGACTAGAGAAGCATTTGCATATGGATTTATAATGCTATAGCGTGATGGAAATCCAACATGCACCAGCAGGGGATAATCAGGCGGATGGGAACCATCGCTTCAAGAAAAGCCAATGGAGCATGGCTGGTAACCAATGACTGGCCGAACCGGGGGGGGGGGGGCGGGACAAGTCTTTCGTGGCAGAACTTAAAGCCAATGGTGGAAAGAAGCCAAGAGAGAACAAGAAGGAACTGGTGTGCGGCAAACCGAGCTGGTTGTGTTACTGCCATCTGAATGGTGGAAATGCACTGAAATGCCAGTGTTCTGTATCGATTATCTGAAGGGAAAAAGGCCATATTCTATATGTTATGCATTATTTGTAGTATTGCACATTGCGATTTATCAATGCATTCCTAATACAGTATCTTGGAACTTGTGTGCTTCTGCTGGTGGTTACTGGAGCATGACCTCCCTGAACAGACCTCCCTGAACAGACCATTGCTTTAAAACAGATCTCTTTTTGTATGATTTTACATTGATCCCTC
>JAODKF010000002.1:7931700-7943955 GCA_026779585.1 Mormyrus proboscirostris
TTCACCCCCCCCCCCCCCCCCGAGAGCCAATTATCTGTACCTTTGTCTCCTGAGTCTCCTTGCCTGCAACACACCGCAGCTGATCTGCAGGACTTCACCTGTGAAATGGAGACGGCTGTCATAACAGCAGCAGGTCAATGCCATTCCGAGTGTGATCTCACAGCTCCTCCTGTCCATCTCTGCCCAAGCCTTGAACGCTGACGCCTTGGTTCTTGTGAGCCCCACCACGTTATATGTTCTGCTCCAGGACCATCTCAAAGAACACTCTAACTAAGAACACTCTAAGATATCTACACAGCCAAAGAACACTCTGCACCTTAGTCTACGACCTCCAGACGGATGACCTCATCAAGAGTTTTAATAAGACGCTTAAACAGACGCTCTGATGCATCACCGAAGAGAATGGCCAAAACTCGCACGTGATGATTCTCTATGTCCTCTTTGCAGTCCGTGGAATTCCGCAAGCTTGCACAAGATTCACCCTTTTTGAACCTCTCCTGGTGCATCGATCCCAGAGCCTGCTTTAAGAGCCAAAGGAAGCCAGGGAGAAACAACCGTTGCTGGGCTGCGTGACAGTGAAACGAGTCTTTAAGCCCATGCTGGGAAGAAGCCAAGAGAAAAGCAAAAGTGTAGCCAGTCATGCGTGTGCGTTTCTCTGGGTGGATGTGGGAGGGACCACCGCCCCCTACCTGCAAGGGAAGGTAGGCTGAGAAGAAGAAGGAATGGTGGAGAAAAATGAATGGCAGAGGATAACCACCCTGAGCAGTCCATCATCTCGTAACAGAACCGATTTTGTATGGTGTTTTTTCTCCTATACAATATCTCCACGATAAAATAAATAATTAAATTCCATAGTTTCTCATATATTATGCAAAAGACTAACTTTAGCAAAGACATTTACTTTTTAATAAAGATGCTATAAAAACTAGGTCTTCATTTGACACTGCAAACTTGCTGCTGCTTTACAGACACTGGATCTCAGCATAGTGCCTTTGGCATTTGTAGACAAAACATTGCAGATTTTATATAGCACTGCCTCCTTAGACTTGCATTAGTATATTTTGAGAGCACAATCAACATACTTCAAGATTAAACAAGTGTGGTGCACCATTCACATTAGTCATACACCGATCAGCCATCACATTAACACCACCTGCCTGATATAAGGACGCCTCATGCTGGCAAAACAGCTCTAACCCTTTGAGGAATGGACTGGATATGACCTCTGAAGGTGTCCTGTGATATCTGGCACCAAGACATTAGCAGCAGATCCTTTAAGCCCAGTAAGTTGTGAGATGGCGGCTCCTTAGATTGGACTTTTTTGTTCAGCACATCCCACAGATGCTCGATCAGATTGAGATCTGGGGAATCAGGAGGCCAAGGCAACACCATGAACTCTCTTACATGTTCTTCAAACCATTCTTGAACAATTTTTGCATTGTGGCAGGGTGCATCACCCTGCTGAAAGAGGCCACCGCCATGTTGCCAATTAGGAAGTAAGTGGCCTGCAACAATGTTTAGGTAGGTGGAACGTGTCAACACACGAATAACATCCACATGAATGCCAGTGCCCAAGGTTTCCCAGCAGAACATCCCCCAGACCATCACACTGCCTCTGCTGGCTTGTCTTTTATGTCTCCCACAGTTTATCCTGGTGCCATCTCTTCCTCAGGTAAACGACGCACACGCACCCAGCCATCCATATGATGTAACAGAAAATATGACTCATCAGACCAGGCCACCTTCTTCCATTGTTCCACGGTCCAGTTCTGACGCTCACATGCCAGGTACTTTTGGCGGTGCACAGCAGTCAGCATGGGCATTCTGACCAATATGCAGCTGCACAGCCCCGGAGGTAGCAAGCTGCAATGCACTTTCTGTTCTTACACTTCTCAATCACTAGCAGAAATTTGTAGTACGGTAGCTCTCCTGTAGGACTGGACCAGACGAGTTAACCTTTGTCCTCAACATGCATCAGGGAACCCGTGACGCTATTGCTGGGTCACCGTTTGGCCTTCCTTGGACCACTTTTCGTAGGTATTGCTTACTGGGAAACACATTACAAAACCTGCCATTTTGGAGATACTCTGACCCAGTCATCTAGCCGTCACAAATTGGCTGTGACAAAACTGCTCAGATCCTGACACTTGCCCCATTTTTCCGGCTTCCAACACATCACCTGAGAACTGTGTTTTCTTGCTTAATTCAGTGTAAGGTGGCACCCTTGACAGATGCCATTTTAATGACGTAATAATCGTTATTCACTTCACCCGTCAGTGGTTTTAACACTATGGCTGATCAGTGTTTACTCAATGTATACAGTAAGGCTGTTTTTTTCTAGGTGCACTTTTCCACTGCCACCAAGCACTGAGCAGTATCTACGCTATGTGGTGAACTGACGCTGATTCATTGGGAATAGTGCGAGCCGTATCCTCGCTGACGTGGCTTACTAGCAGGACTGAAAGCTTGAACAAATTCAGCTGATTGCATCACCACCACCTCACTAGTTGAAATGACTGGTTGATAGATTATCTGAAGGAAAAAAAGAGCATATTCTGTATACTATTTATTTATTGTTATGATGCATTTCCAGGCACCACTTATATGTATTACAGTACTATAGAATAAGTACTATAGAACAGCTAAATGGAATGGATTCACAATGCAAGTGACTGCTAATTGTGCTAGCATTTGATGCTAACATAAGACAGGGATTCTCACTGATGTGCTAGCTAGCATCTGTGTTAGCACTTAGAAAATTGTGATGCAAATTGCGTGACGTATATACCGCTTTGGTTTTACATTACTGTCACTCTCCAAACCCAGTGACACTTTTACTGAGCTGACTCTTCTGCAGTGGAAAATCGAAGAGAGCTGGAGCCGCACTGTGACTGGTCTCGCTTTGCGGCATGGCTCATGTTCGGCGCAGTTCCTGTATGCCAGTGGAAAACTGCCAAAACTCAGTTCTTTGGCCCAGTTAATAAATAAAATTCTCTCTTGAGAAATTTACCTAGTATTAATTCCTATGCTACTTAATATAATCAGTGAGAATCGTTTGATTGAAAATGGTTGAACTTCATTGCATGCAGCATATTTTGTCAGAAATGTGTTTGCATTGAACATTATATTTCTGCCTTATAGGAGATACATGACTTACGAATTAGCCAAAAGGTAATGCAGAAAAAGCCAGTACTGTTTAAACTGTGAAGTAGTAAAGGATGTGTGGGAGGTGTTTCATCATCTTGCTAGGAACCTTGGAATATCCAGTCAAAAGACACGGGGAGCTGTCTTTCAGCACCAAAACCTTCTGGTAAGCTTCCTGGGCTGCGGGAGCTGTTCAGTGAAACTGAAAACCTCACAAAAGAAGATGAGTGTGCTAAAAACGGTGGCTGCAACCCCTGTTGTTCCTGTAACATTACAAAAGGCAGCAGTACAGACAACAACAACCTTCATTGTTTCAGGTAAAGGTGAACCTGGCACTGGCAACCACAATTTGGCTATCCTGATGTTTTTGTTATTCCCAAGGTTATGCATTGTGCCCTAGTAGTCTTTGTTGTGAATATCGCCAACACTGGAACAGTGTAACACCATCACTGGACCAACAGCAGCGGTAATTTAAACAGATGCTCATAGAAAAGATCGAGCAGATGTACATGGAAAAGAAATGTGAAGATGGAGTTTAAACGCTCCATAGCAGTATCCATAGTTGTTTTCATATGTTCCTATGTTTCTAGTATGAATCCTGCCTGACATTTGTATATTTGTAAGATGGGGGATGTGTGCAGTACATACAGAATATGAGTATAATAAGATCATTCTGAAAGCGCGCCATTGTTAAAATGGAGTATACGTGTCGTTTGATTAGTATAGTTCTTGCACTGGAAGTAAGGCATCGCACTGGTGCATTGAGTATCGTCATGGGTAAGTGCATCCGTTCAAAAGTTGAAGAAGGTCAGTGGCAACATTATTTCTCAGTCAAGGTGTTCCCTACAAGTATTCTGTAAAATCCCTGCTTAAGAACTCAGTTTGCAGTGGGATTTCCCAGCTGTGGAACGCTGTGAATGTACATGTGTACATATTACAGGACCTTACCCCCTTCGATAAATATTGCCTTTTTATAGTATGAATTGCATAGTCCAACAACAACAATCATGATAACAGCCATGAATACCTTCCACCTACCACGGCCTCCCAAATATCATCAAGTGTACAGGGGAAAACAGAATATTGGAGAATATTATTGCAAATATATAAACAATCATATTACAGTTCAGGGGGTCGATTTTCCCATATTTGACACTGTCGTCTTTTGCTTTTTTCCTCCTATACCATGTCATAAATATATCAAGAAGAGGCATACTGGAATATCCTACACAGCTTCCCTACATGACGTCGGTGTTCCCAATGCGAAAGTCGTTGCGTAAAGGGCGTTCCTTTATAGGAGACTCATTGCAATAAAAACCGGTTACAACCACATAGGGAGGTATATGAGCTGACATCTTTGGTGGATCAATGGCAGGAGCGGCGTGATACTCTCAGCTGTTCCACAGGACGGTCTGCCGCTATTGGTTGAGAACATAAAGAGGAAGACCCACCTAGTGATCGTATTCTGATTTTACATCCTAAAACGATATTTGAATCTACTGGAGTCTAGTTAAACAAGAAGAAAGCAAGGTCGTGCGATTTAAACGTAAGTCTTATTTATGAAAAATGTCCTAGAGATTAAACACAAATTTCATTTCGAATATAAACGAATCATTGCTTACTGACTAAAATTTCACAAGCTAGTAATTTTGTATGCATGCTAGTATACTGACATTGGAGATTTTCTTGGTGGTATGTTGACCACTTGCAGGATACGTGTTGCTTATTTATAGATTGCTGTTTTCTATGTAAATAAGCGCTCGATAAAGGAAATTGTTGGTGTCTTTCGATCGACAATTAAATTTTATTATTTATTTTTATTTTAGGAGGGGGTTGGGAGATTGTCTTACGTGGTGTCCTCGACAGGATAATGGCGCATTTAAGTGACTTAATAGAAAATGGCACGAATGTACAAGTGGAATATAATGTTATGTTGCGCGGGAGCTACAGAAATAAAAAGACTGATGTGCAATGGTGTTTTGTACGTGGATGAGTGATTTACGTGGCGAGTGATTTAATTTCTTGGATTAATTCACCTGTTAATGGGCGTTTTCTGTGGAAACAATGAAATTTAAAAAAAAAAAAAAAAAAAAAAAAACAACAACAGGTACGCGGGAAAGAAGCATCTTTCTCATGCATTCGTCTCGAAATCGAAATGTGTTGATTAAAAGAAATATTGCTGGATTATGGCTCCTCCTTAATTCGTGACTATGGCGTTAGTAGTAATAATTAATGAGCGCGTGCACTGTTAACCCATTTAAGGGCGTTCGCTTGTGACAAATATGTAATTGATTCTATTCCAGGCTTTGTTAGTTTATTCTGCTTTGAAATTATTTGTGATTCACCGTTTATGAAATAACGCTCAGCTAAGGAAGCGCGGAGCCTCCTCGTACAGGCAGCCGTAGCGGCTTATAGCGGTGGGGATCGCCTGCCTATGTCAGACGACTCCCTGTCATACACACGTACCTTCATGTGCTTGGAGATTGGCGTTCAATGCAATACCGGTGCTTTGCGGTAATTCTTATTGCTCTCTTGGCAGCACGAGAGTCAAGATGGATGTTTTAATGAAGGGGTTTTCCAAGGCTAAAGAAGGGATGGCAGCCGCCGCGGAGAAGACGAAGGAGGGGGTGGCGGTGGCGGCGGAGAAGACTAAGGAGGGGGTTATGTTTGTAGGTAAGAGGCAGACGTCGCTGCTGCTCGACATGTTCATTTGTAAAAATAATAACTGTTTTTTTCTCTAGAAAACTGTCACATTTATGAGATACTTATGTAAATCAAAACACTCATTATCTTATCTGATACATGCATATCATTTTTAATTGCACAGACTTTGGGCAATAGTTGTGTCTGTGCACCGATTATTTTTACATAATGTATTCAGATTGGTGCATTTTTCACGTTATTTTAAAAACGTTATTTTGTTTGTTGAGCAGATGTTACAGGTGTGTTCATTAAACGGAGCTCATGCACTTTAATTGGCCAATAAAATATAAAGGTATGCATGCAATGCTATATTATCATGCTCCAAATCCACAGACATTTCATAAAGATGTGACTGCTCGCTAAAGTTTTTTCAACTCATCCGCAAGTCTTAGTATTATACACTATCATCTGGTTTCATCTATACAATCAAAGGATTGTCATTCCAGGATATCATGTTGAATACATATATACTTAATGCAGCATATCTGGTTTTTGTATTGGGAATACCTTTAGTGCTGTCAGGTTTTGGTTACAGTATTCATATTATGAAATTTGCTTAGAAAAAAGTATTACTTGAAAATAAGTAGATAGAAATGCAGTTGTGTTAACTATATATAATTATGCTGATTTTCTTGTTAATTACTTTACTGAGGAATGAATACAGTATATGCAAAATAATGCTTATTCAATTCAATTTACATAAGTAGTATAATGATTGCTTTATGTTTCATTTCCTGGTGTTTCAGTTGTGCCTAATAATGACTGGCATCATGACTTGCCTTTTCATATTATATGTATTCAAGGCATTATGGACAATTCATTAGCAGTGGGAAATGCCCAGAGACATCGTCTGTTTCGAAATGAGAACTTCAGTAAGGGTATGCTTTTTTGTCAAGTAGAACATGCCTCGGTTGACAGAAGACTCACAAACCAGGCAGAGCACCTGGAGACAGATGAGGAGAATCTTTTGCATTGCACCTCAACTGCGGGAAAAAAAAATCTTATAACAGATGTTTAGTTTTCAGAAAATGCATACTTCTATGTTTGGGATGCATGTAACATTTTTTATTGCATAAGTGTAGGATATACCCCTCCCCCAACACAGAATTATGTTTTATTTGGTTAGGGGACAGTTTTAGTGTTGTACAGTTCAGAAGGCCGGGTCAGACAATCTCTAGAGCCGGGATATTCAAAGCACGTTCCTCAAGGGCCGAGCACTGCTGCTTTTCCAGCTTTCCTTTACCTGAGAGTCAGTCGTCTCCCTAGGGGGCTCTAGAGCAATTGTGGGTTAAGGGTCTTGCTCAGAGCCTCAGTGATGAAATCCGCTGACCTCAAACCAGCGACTTCCCAGTCACAAGCGTAGCCTGCTAACCTGCTGAGCCACACATCAGCACCTGCATAGGCAGATAGTTATAGGTTTAGTTACTTGTGTATGGCTAATTTGCTTGGTCTGTGCCATATCCATAGCAGCGTATGTGATTTTATTGCATATTTTTAATTTATCCTCAGTGTAGTGGCTATAAACATCTTCTGTATTATAAGCTTGTTGTTTTTTGGTGCATGACAACACATGAGACATTAATAATGTCACTGAGAAGCAACCAGGTTTTTTTTTTTTTTCCCCTTCAGTCTTCACAATTGTTTCCTGAGGCCTGAGGCCTAAAAAAATGATGTCATACTATAGCACCTCTGCGCTTCCACATGTCAGGCATGGTGCTGAAAAAGCTGTAAGTGACGTGCTTAAGGTGGAGGATGGGAGTGTGTGGGTGCATTTGTCATGCCCTTCTCAACGCACGGCTGCTGGGACAAGCCCACCCAGCAGGGGGCGGTGTGGGGTCTGAGGGCCACCAATGGCCTAATCAAAGCAAGTCAGCCATGTCTGCATGGTATGAGTCATGCCCTCATTTCTGCCATTGCTCTGCATGAGGTGATCTGTGGTTTTAGTGCAAGAATCATTGGTAATTCACAACGTTATTATGAACATTTCATTAATGCAGAAGGATGCTTCTTTTTGACATTTTGTCATTTAGGTAACATTGTTTATAATTATAAGTATTAGATATATTTTCAAGGATTAGGAATGATTTCAAGTAGATATTTAAACGTAATCTTAAAAGTCAGATAAAGCTGGCTGTTAATTAGGTTTAGAAAATTACAGAAAAATAATTTAAAATTTTTAAACTGCCACATTACATGACAAAACAACAAATGTAGGATTTTTTTGAGTTTTTGAAAATATAATAAGGGATCAGTACTGCAGCTTATGGCAACTAGTTTGTTTTAGATGAAAGTGCCTTTCAGTTGAAAGATTGCCTTCAGTATCAGTGTAATTTATTCTTAACTCCTGGAGGAGTACTGTAAAAGAAAACTCACATTTTTAATAGTTACAGTACAGTGTCATCCTATAGTGTTACAAAATCAATACATATTAATGGAATAATTAATGTAACACTTTTTGGGAGGTATTTCTGCTGCACCTGTTACCAAGCAACACTGACAATAGTCACAAAATATTGACCGTTTGCGGTTGACTTGACCTAAAGTCGATGGACAATGGACCAAGGCGTGCAGAATGCGCATATGAAAAGGCCTGTGCAGGAGGGCTCAATGACTATGGCTATTTCTTTTTTTTTTTCTTTTTTTTCCAACAATACCTAAATATATTATATAAATCTGGTAGAAATGTAAGTCTTTAGTTTTGCATTAAATTGAAATAATTGAAAGTTATGTAGGTTATTGATACTTATTGGTATGTAAAAAAAAAATGTGATTGTGCCTGACATTTTTCTTTGACTTTGACTTACCTTTTACTGTTATCCTGCTTTTTTTTTAATGTTTTATATATTTTGTTTCACAATTAATGAAATAGAGCAGATGGCCAGTGACACAATTTGCCAAGAGACCTGGGGAGACAAGACATTGCAGACAGAATTTCATTTCAATGCCCTTATGAGAAAATATAAATTTTGATGTAACTTGCCAGTTTTGCATATGAATTATTACAACAGGTACAGATTGCAGTAGGTTAATGGAAAGGTCGCTTTGCTTAACGTGGAGAGACAGTTATGTTTAAATGATCTTCATGTTGGTGAAAAACTATGTTGGTTTGAAACGAATACTGCGTGGCCCTGAGGAGAGGTTTGGGAACCAAATTGGTGTTCTAGTCATCCAGGAGGATATCAGTGACTTGTTGGAGATTAGATGATATACTTGTTTTTATGATTTTTTATTGTGTTATGTATGATCTAATGTGAAATTGTGTTTCAAGTAAGCAAACAGACACTTGCTACCAGATAAATAGCTATAAAATTTTTCTTTGACAGCCTTTTGTATTTCCTGAAGGTTTTCTAGGCCTAGGAGGTACAAAATCCTCTTCCAGTTGATAGCAGAAAGGCAGTTTCATAACGTCTTGGTTTCTGCTACTGAATCCTAGTCACTGTTGAGTGACAGGAGGCATGGTAAGGTGGCAATGTTAGCTATGAACGGTCACTATGGTGCGGAGTTTTGGCAGGAGTCCTGTCATGGGTGAAGGAGGAAGGTTTAAAGATTTATATAAATCTATTTAGTTTTGTGTGTGGCTGCGGTTTGTTCTCCAAATGCAATATTCATTGCCTTTTAGTGTCACGTTTCCCTCTTGTTTAAGCAGCAATGAAATGCAGATTGCTCCTGGTGTTTCATTTATGGTGCGAAATATACATCAGTATAGATGTTTTGGCAGCTTGTAAAAATAATGACAGACGAAATTCTTTGATTTTAGTTTTCCCTTTTTTTTCCAGAACCCAGTACCTGGTTGTTTTTATGACTTGCAGTTTGTAGCCTGAATATTGTGTAACTGAACAATATACAGTTGTGATAAGTATTTGTTAGTTTCAGGTACAGAAGTAAAATAAGAGAATTTGCTGCTAGAGATTTAAGTCAAAGGAAATAATGTTTTGCCTTTCTGGAGAGGGAAGCTGAATATGAGTATATAAGGTATCCCACTGCTGTCTGTCTCTTTTTTTTCTGGATCCAATGTCCTCTTGATTGTAAGAGCATAAGTGGGTGTGTGTGTGTGTGTGTGTGTGCGTGTGAGAGAGAGCACTTGTGCAGTGATTTATTTTTTTAGATACACCCCCAGAATTTCTTGTTCCTACGCAAAGGCCGTGACATATTTACCTCAGTCATACATCAGACTGTGATACTCTCTTTAAATCCACTTAAATTGCAGTTCATCGAGTTTCTCTATTCACTGTTATTACTATGTCAGGTTTTAAAGTGGGGTCTGGTAAGTGGAGTTCTGTGTAAATCTCATCTCAGCCTCCAGAACTGTATAATATTATTCATTGCTGAGAGCCTGTTAGCGCCTTCATTGGCTATCAACACTTTTTGTGTTCTTGTTGAATTTAAAGGAATTAGTAAGTGACGATTCGCATCTTTATCTTATTAACATTATGACCTATTTACCATCCTTGCGATGGCGTCAAGTAATTGAAACGTATATCTGTCGTTGTTTTACTGATATCGCTATCTGTCTTAATCCATCAGTGTATTTGCAGGGATCTAAAAAAGTCTAAGTGAGTAGCAAATGAATATTCTACAAAAATAATGTCATAAAAATCTGTGTGTAAGCGTGGGTTATATATATACCAAAACAACTAAAATTGCCAAAAGTCTTGTATTTTGTTTGGTTATTTATGGTTAAAGTTAGGGCTGGGTAGAGGTTAAGGTCTTCATAGTAGGGATGAGGGTTTTCCCGTAGCAATGAATGGATGGTCCCCAGAAATATATGAATGCAAATGTGTGTGTGTGTGTGTTATGATGGAGAAATTCAGCTGAATAACATCGCGGTCATACGGCGGCCTGGCTGCTTTGGATCCCACTAGCGTGAGAGAGAGTCGCTGGGGAGCTGTCAGTAAAAGCTGGTGGGGGGGGGGCCTGGCCCGTACATGCGGCTGTCATGCTTTACTTCTGTAATAAAGTAATGTCAGCCTTGTCAGGCATTTTAAGCTCCTGTTCATACTCAAGATTTTCCTCTCAGGCAGAGTGAAAGCTGATTTCCCAGTTACTCTGATTGCATGAACAGGGACCCTTTCAATGCATTACTGTTTTGATACAATGCTGTTCTCATTTTTTTTATTATTTTTGAATTTTTTTTTTTTTTCCCCCCAATTATCCGTTCCAGTTTTCCTTATCCAGTTGAGGGTTGTGGGTATATTTTATTAGTAGTTTTATATAGGTTTTAGCTTATGATAATTTGAACACATGACCAAGTTGCTGAAGTCACACATTTGAAGATGTCCGTATTGTATTCGGAGCTTCCATAATGTAATGATCCGTGATGTAATGATCAGCGTAGCATTACACGTGCAGCTAAACTGCATCGATGCTATAATCACATCTTAGAAAATACAAGTTCCATGAAAGTACAACAGTGGGCATGCTCAGAATCAGGGTTCTGAGAAATATGCCTACTACCCATCCGCATCAGAATATGCCATGAAGCTTGGGCTTCCTTAATTTTTCAGAGTATAGAGATACTGAGTATAGAGAGACTCACTCTGCCATCAGGTCAGACACAGTGCAAGGAACTTGCGTGGCCTGGTGACTGGCCAAAAAAAAAGGGAACCTTTCTAGAGCCATAGCATATAAATCAATTCTCTGAAGGCGCACAGCCTTGTATGCAGTCAGAAGTCTGCTTAGCCCCAACATAATTAACGTGGCTGTTAAATCTTAAAAGGCTCTTAAGGTGGTTTAGCACAGTCAAACATCGTGAGACATTTTCTTCATTATTCTACAATATGGCATTTACTTTCTTGTGACTTTGACCTGGATAAGTAGTTAGAATGTGGATGGATAGCATTACTCTGACTCTAAATAAGTGAGCTGTAATTTTTCAGTGTGCTGGGCATAAAATTAAATAATGAGAGCATGTAAGGATTGTAACAGTAGCAGGAGGCTCATTTCCTGAAGCACTATAATTAAATTTTATGTTTAAGGTGATGGGAAAATGTATAGGAAATTACAGTTCTGTGTATGGAATATAATTATGGATGTACAAGATGTCTAAATATACTGAACTCTTTCAAAAGCTATTCATATACATTTATCTGTTTCTCTATATCTAAAAAATTTCACCTTGGTTTTATTCATGGAGTGCTGTATATACGTACAGTTGTGTTTTAGGTTACCTTTTAATGTGGAGTTAAATTATGTATTGCCTGCGTGGTTTCCATTACAACCTTGCGTTCACCGGTTTCTGTCAAATGTGTCACATCCAGCAGTTAATAATTAATTTTTAAATTTTGATTATAGTGAAAAAGGTTTGTGTTGTCAAAAGATGGCTATCTAGAACATAAGAACTATACAAATGAGAGGAGGCCATTCGGTCCATCAAGCTCGCTTGGGGAGAACTTAACTAATAGCTCAGAG
>JAODKF010000002.1:7944055-7959318 GCA_026779585.1 Mormyrus proboscirostris
TGCTTCCTTAAATCTAGTTTAAAATGTTCTCCCGCTAATTTCCACCTATGGCCACGAGTTCTTGTATTTGAACTAATACATGTTTGTCTTACAGAGAATATATTATTATTCTTTTTGCAACTGCAAAACTGGAGTCTGTCGTCACATTACTATATGTTAAATCAGCATTTGTCTCAGTATTTGTCTATCATTTTTTTTTTGCTATCGTTTTCTATCACTATCTATCGCTTTGTGATTTTTTTTTGTTGTTTTGTCTCTCTAGGTAGCATGACCAAAGATGGTGTTGCAACTGGTAAGTTAACAGTCAAGCTAATTAAAACCCTTGTGCATACATCCGTTTGCCAATAGAAACATTAAAAACCCATATTACCGCACAATAATTAGTGCGCAGCAATGACATGGCATGTGACATGTCCTGGCCCACATACATGGAGCTATTTCGGATGCCATTTCTTTACACTAAATAATGCGACCCCGTGACATCTAATGATGATACACTCAAATATTTGGTAAAAGTCATCGGAAAAGAAATAGCTTTTTAATATATTTAGTATATACTGTATTATTAACGCCATTGTTGAATAATTAGCTTGTTGTACGCATGTGTGTGCGGGTGGTCATTCATGCATGATTCAGTAAGCACATTTAAATATAAATGCACTTAAAGTGTAGCTTACTTATACTGTATTTTGTTTGCCATGCAGTGGCTGAAAAGACAAAAGAGCAGGCCTCACAGTTAGGCGGTGCTGTCATCTCCGGTGCCGGAAACATAGCGGCAGCTACTGGCCTGGTGAAGAAAGAGGACTTCCCAGCTGACATGAAGGTAATGCATGTTATAATTAAAAGTACTGCTTTGTAACATCTGGCATTCCATTCAGGGTGAGCTCTAGCCCTGTGCCCTGTGCAGCCTGGGGTGCGCTCCAGACCAAACCCCACTTGGAGCCCAATTAGGACACTTAGATGGATGAATGCAGACAAGTAAACTACTAGGAAATATATGAAACATTTTTTTTTGTTTATAAGGCTTAGTTTTTAAAAGAAGAGATGTAAAATGACAATTTTTAACTTCTATGACACCCCCCATTCAAATCTGGCCTTTGATTTCAAATGCAGGCCTTGTTTTCAAGTCTCCCAGGTAGTTAGCTTAATTTCTGGCTCTAATTGGCCAGAGGCTTCACGACTGGCTCTCAGATAAAGGAAAGCTGGAAAAGCAGCAGTGCTCGGCCCTTGAGGACCGTGCTTTGAATATCCTGGCTCTAGAGATTGTCTGACCCGGCCTTCTGAACTGTACAACACTTAATAAAAGTTAAAATAAAAATAAAATTGTCCCCTAACCAAATAAAATGTAATTCTGTGTTGGGGGAGGGGTATAGCCCTGTTCTATGCTCTCTTTGAGGCATAGATTTATATCTGCTAAAGAAAAAGTATCTTTGTAGCTTGTCAGTTTGAAAATGCTGCTTTTAAGTACAGTTTTCAGGTTAAAATAGTCAAGTGTAAAAACAAATTAGTTCCAGAAGTCTTCTCAGTTTAACTCATTATCCGTGCGTTTCAATTCTTTTTCTCTACATTATTGTTAAGTTTTTTTATATTGGAAATTAAGGCAATTGTATTAAGAGAAGTACAAGCCACCAGTTTTACTACCCACTATGGGTGCCCTTTACCAACAATGAATTATTTACAGAGAAGAATGCTTTGTTTGTGGTTATTAAACGGATCTGCCCAGACTGGGAGGCTCTGCAAAGGTGTTTGTTACACACTGAGGATTACCAGCCATTACAAGGTGACCTAATTTACTTGATTAGACAGTTAAAAATAGATCCGCAGCGTCCCCGCACATGTCTTTACTCACACAGCTGAGAATAGCAGGTAATGAGATGAGGACTGATCATTATCTCCTTCTAAATGGAAATAAACCTGCTGTGGTTTTATTATATGTGGTCTGAGCTTTGGTTGTCCCTCCCATTTATGCTTGTGCTGCACTGTCAACGCAGCAGAAGGAGCGGCAGCGACACTGTCAGATGTACAATTAGGAATCCAAACTTGACAGCCAACAGTCCCAGGGACTTCCAAGTCGTCGGTCACATCCTCTTCTAACTGTCATAGAGGCATCTAGGAAGCCCACCGGAAGCCCACCGGCTATGAAACATTCGTTAAACGTTCTAATGTAAAGACGGTATAGTGAATGCAGCGAGAATTTGCTTCCTTTATGCGCTGCTGTTGTTTACATACAGATCCGTCGTCTAAAGCATGGCATTTAAAATTTAGCTACGTTCCATGATCACTGGTACTTCATACATCCTTGTGGGGAAATTGGTCATATATTCCTCTCCATGGTTCAAGAGATTAAAGAGTTTCAGGATAATAATATTAGATAGTAAGTAGAGAATAGATGTCCAATAGCACCATGGATAGCAACATTTAATATTACAGCATTAACACTGCATACAGATCTGAGTGAACATTCTACCTGAATCTGGTAGTCAGTGTTCTGATATTGCGAAACCACCTACGACACCTTAGGGTGGTTTGAGTTCCATGATATTTGTGCTTTGCTGTGGCAGTGGTCCGTACCGTATGTGTCCAGCTAATGGATGGAAGACTTTCCAGACCAACCCCACTATATTATTTCAGTAAAATAACACCATAACCTTTTAGGTCAGTATGACACCTTACAAATAGGGAGTCTCTGTCGGATGGAAAATTCTGCAAGGACGGCAATAAAGTCTATGGTATTATATCCAGATGTGAGAGTATAGCGGTATTTTTCCATTTGCCAAGGAAATGTTAAGTTAAGCCACCATATAATATTATTACTATTTATGATGATGATGATGATGATGATGATGATGATGATGATGATGATAATAATAATAATAATATCATCATTAATATTATTATACATTTAATTTATAAAACACTTTTCATTCAAACAAAACAAAATCTCAAAGTGCTAACATATACCTTAAAATAGTAAATGAAATTAATAATAAACAACAAGATGGAAAATACAGACTGAAATGTGGAGGTACATGTTGATCAATTTTATTTCTTGGGTAGGCACACAGACACTGCTCTATAATTGTATTAAACAAAATCAGTGTACTACAGTTTACATCAATAAAATAAATTTGCATTTTCATTTTTTAAAAAAAAAAAGGTTAGCCTGATAAGATTTGTGTTACGATTCGTGGAGCAGGCGAGCAGGAAAGTAGGCGAGATCAGACGGGTAAACGGGGTTTATTCGGACGTCAGGGAGCACAGTGATACACCAGCACATAACACCACAATGACAGATCTGGGGAAACTAACCAAGACGCGGATTAAATACACAAGACAAGCTCAATTCAACATGCAACAGGTGAGAACAATCAGGCAATCACATGAGGTAATGAGGGGGCGTGGCACACACGAGGATCGTACGAGCTGGGCGCGACAATTTGTTTCACTAACATGATTTGTTACATTGATAATGTGCATTTAGCTAACTAGTGACATGTTTTATTGATTATAACCGTATATTTAGCTCCATAAAGACAAAATTTATTGATTATTACTGTATATTTAGCTTAGTAACAACATATTTGCTTAACCAGCATCATTTTAATAATTATTACCATGATAAATTGATAACATTATGGATTTTGCTTTAAATGCATGTAATTGCAGACCAAATTATATTACACATAATCCTAATTTTCAGGCACAGACTGAAAGAGTAGCTATAAACCCTATAATGCTGAACAGTTATATGTGGAGAATTGTTGTGTTATAAAGTTATAACTGTTAAAAAGAAGGATAGGCACAGTTAACAATGGACTCTGCACAGCGACCCATAGCGCTTCTAGCTGCCATTAATATTCTATTATTCGCTGCCCATTGAGGCAGTACAGCTGTTGTTTAAGCTATAGTATGAGATGGTATGGCGATATATGAAAAATTCATGCCGTATGGGAAATTAAAACCAGTACAGTGAATTAACCAGTATACCTCCCAGCACTAATTATTTTGCTGTCTTCTCAAAGAGCCCAAAAAGCCCAGATGTTTTCCTCTGGACAATAGGTGTGTATTTTAAACGAAACCATGACAGCTGTTTATATAGTAAGCAATGTTTATTTATTTAGCCTACCATGGTCCTCTATGCTCTCATCAATAATATACTAGCGTTAGATATATATTTGTTTGTCATTTGGCCTAGCCTGCTTTTCGTTAGGGAAAGGGATAAGAATGAACTGGCGTGTAGGGTAAACATGACTTTAAACATACACACTAAATGTAATGACTGCTAAATCATATCTGTGTGTCTTATATCGGGGTACATTGATCCTATGCTGATATCAGATATCGTTCGATATTCACTGAAATATCTGGATTGGTTATCAATGGCCGATCTATGAGACAGATCTGTTCAGTTTAATTCAATGTTATTATATGTTTACATCCACGTGTGAATACTACCTCATGTATCAGCTGTGCTCTGCTAGACCCGTACATTTGCTAGAAGGAGGGATAACATAGCAGTTTGGAGGTTTTTCCACACTTAGCCAGTTGCTATGCCAACAAGTTCCACGGCTACTTGCAATGTTTGTAAAGCCAGTGTTTCGAGGGGTGGTGGTACCACTGCAACTTGTAACACAGTTAACTTAATCAACCACCCCCAGAAGGACCATGCCAAGGAACACGACAGCGTCAACCAAGCGCAAAAAGGCGACGGGAGAGATTTCCCAGTAATAGTGTGAAAGTGACGAAAATAACAGTAAAGGTTCTCGATTTCATTTTTCTGGATGAGAAACCCCTGATGGTCTTTCAGAACAAGAGCTTCCGCCACCTGATTGAAACCATGGTACAGTTTACCATCACGGAAATATGGAAATACCCCATGATGATCATATACCCCACGGCCATCATGGAAATATTTCTGAGCCCACTCTACCTGAACTCTGCAAGTGTGCAAACATGTATCAGAAAAGTTAAAAGATGTGCAAATGGTGAGCTTCACCACAGATATCGGCAGCTCTGACGTGCCCATTGTCAAGTTTAACAGAGCACTGCTTATCAAGATGCATGTTTATACTGCTATACGTTTTGTTCACATCTGTCACAGTTGTATTGTTTTATATGTGAATTAGCTTCTGATCAATTTGGTGCTGAATTAGGTTTACACATTTTTTTATTATTTATTTTTTTTTTTTACGAAGTTGTTGGTGCATGATTATTTATTTTAATAATAAATCACAATTGTTACATTTTGTTGTACGTAGTTAGGAAAGCAGTGTTTAAGTCAAGGTTGGTTTTGCCTAACAGCAAACATGTGGCTTAGTAGTCTAAGCCTCTGTGCCTGATCAGAAGGTCACTGGTTTGGGCCCCAGCTTTGGTAGAATAGGCAGGTGTCTGTTGGCTCTTGTTCAAGGCCCTTAAAGCCCAGCTACATACCTAGTGATATATCTGTTGTCATGCACATGTGACAAACACTTTCTATAAATCAGGATAAGTGAGAGACAAATGCTTCACAAGGTTAGGTGTGTTTTACACTTGTAACACAGTTGACATGCTGGGGAAGTCTGGTATGCGGGTTCACCATTTGGTTTAAAACCAGAATAATATCATATCACACTTCTGCCACGCTGCTCACCAACTAGAGGCAGCCAGTTGTTTCCCTTTTACATATCTTTTTACGTATCTGGAATTAGTATGACTGTGTCTTTCCCCAAAACGCTGACTCTGCGCTTCCACAATCACGGCTTTAAAATGTGTTTTGATGTGTGCAATAGAAATATTCAGCACATTATAATCAAATATAGAAATTAGCAAATTGATATAATCAAATCCCACAAACAATATAAAATTGTGTCTCTTGTTCCAGTGTTTTCATTTTTATTCCCACTCACACTGGGTGTCAAGCAACGCCATTCCACTCAGGGTACCTACTCTGTTACTCTGATATGTCAGGACATATTAAATGGTGGTGTCTGAACAGTGCAGTTCCATTAAAGTCTGCGTAAATTAATTCTCATTTCAGTTTGAAGGTTCAGTCACGTCTTCATGGAATCTAATATGTTATCATTTCCCATTATATTCAATACATTATTATCTGTCTAAAACAGAACAACTTTTCAAATTAAGTTGCGAGCTCGCGGTCATACTGAACCTTCAGTTAATCATGCAGACCTTTATGTAGCTGATGCGTAATGATGTTCTATTAGTATCTTGAGATACTTTACGAGAGTCAGAAGTATTCTTACAAAGGCTTAATGCTTTAAACTCTGTCTGTCCTACAGCCGGAGGAGCTGGGTCAGGAGGCCATGGAGGAGAGCATGGGAGATCCCATGATGGAGGGGGAGTCGTATGCTGAAACTCCACAGGTAACCTTCCTCATGCGTCACACTGCAACAGCCGTACTCTTACTTAATATCAAGGCTCAGTGTTGTAACCTTGAAAATGGCAAGATACCCCATTTAGGCTCAAGAAGTTCTGTAAAAAACACATCTGCAGCTATATTGGAGAACAAAGTATGAAACATACTTTAGTAGTGCCTGACCTTTTTGCCATTTTTTTTTTCCTTTTTGAATACAAGTTAATCTCTGATTAAAGAAATGTGAGTAATGTCACTTTATATATATATATTATTGATTGTTGCAAATAATGTTAAGAGCTACCAGCCATTGTCTTTTTTTTAGCTCAGAATTGAATTCATTAGTGAATTATGTGTACACTACGGTCTGGTTATCGCTGAGAATAACAGGAGAAATTATTTTATATCATCACTGCAGCATTACCATGCTGAAGATCTTATGTACAGTAGTTCAGTTGATTTGATATCATCATTTATCCTGATAATTTTAAATCAAAATTTTGGAAATCTTTTCAGAACAGACACAATGCCAGTCTTTCTTTTGTCCTGAATAGAGGTGTTGCTCTTTCCTTATATTATGGTGTAGGTGTATTGCTTCATCCGTAAATTAGAATAGGCTTAAATTTTGGTCCAAACATTTTATGCCATTAAGCAAGGCATGCAAAAACATATAAGAAAAGTGTGTGTGCATACTTAAGCAACATGGGACCCTAATTACAGTGTTGGTAGTTATCTTATTTTACATTTCAAATAAACAGCCAGCATAACCACTGAAAAGTTACATAGACTTATTTTTAACTAGAATGCTTACTTACAGTTTTTTATACATCTCTGACCCTGAGCAGCTCACATGAAAGTTGATCAGGTTATCAGTGGTACAGTGTTGAGTACAATTTTGCACTTAATAGTAAAAAGGGGTAATGATATTAATAAATACTACAGATGCACCGATCAGATATTCAAATCGGTATAAGCACCGATCCAGTCCAATTAGACGGATCGGGTATCGGCCATATGTGACTGATCCCATGTTCGATAAATCAGTTTGTACAATCAGTTGCATGACGGCTCTTTTCCATTTTACATACATTTTGGTGGCATTCAAGCCGAACGCTAATGCTGCTTCTCAGTCTTTTCGCCAGTTAGCGGTCATGAACTCCGTGACTTGTGCCTGCTGTGACATCATGTGCATACACTCGATACTAGGAGGAGCGTAAGAAAACAATAAGAGGGCGATGATCTGGAAGTATTTTATGCTTTTAACATCAACTAGTACAGAAGCGTTTTACAATCTTTGTAAAAACAATGGTTTGAGAGGTGGAATCAGCATTTAGTGGAAAATCCCACTAGACAAAGTGCACGCAAATGTGCAAGACAACGGGAGTGATATGAAAAAAGCAATGGATGATCTGGGAGTCACTAGCTTGGGCTGTTCTGCACACTGGCTACAGCTTGTGATACAGGAGGGGTGGCTGTCGCAGCGAAGTGTAAGTGACGCTGTTGCCAGTGGGAGAAACATTGTGGGACATTTTAAGCACTCGCCACTTGCATATCCTCGCAGGGAAGATATGAAAATTGAACTGCAAATGCCTCAAAAACACTTAAAAACATGATGTACAAGCAACGTGGAACAGTACATTATGTATGTTACCAGTAGCCTACCAGTAGGTTGGTGCCCTGTGATGGGTTGGCATCCTGTGATGGGTTGGTGCCCCATCCTGGGTTGTTCCCTGCCTTGTGGCCCATAGGCTCTGGAGTCCCCTCAAACCTGAATCGGACAAGACAATGGATGATTACAGAAGATGGATGGATGAAAGCTATAGATGAGAAAAATAGTATTTTTAGCAATTGGCTATTTCACTTAGAGCACATATGTCAAACTCAAGGCCCGAGGGCCACATACAGCTTGCGGCGCAATTTTTCTGTAGCCATACCTGTAGGTATTTTTTTAGCGCTGTGGGAGTTTCCCGACAAATAAATGCCACAGGTTAACTAACTTGTACAAGCAGTTTCTGTCTCGCTGCAGTCATGATGTCAGTTGATCTCTCAGTTGATGTTGTATGAAATGAGTTAGCATGTGTGTTGTGTTTTTAGCGACATACCAGAGTTCGATATACTATCCCGTTTCCAAAAAATGTTGGGCTACTGTGTAAAAGGTAAATAAAAACAGATTGCAATGATTTACAAAGCATATAAACCCAATAGAACATAGAATAAAGACAACATATCAGATGTTGAAACTGAGAAGAGTTATTGTTTTATGCCAAATATATGCCCAATTAAATTTGATGGCAGCAACATGTTTCAAAAAACAGGAGCTTGCTGACCAGTGTGTTGCATCACCTCTTCTTCTAACAATACTCTGTAAATGTTTGGGAACTGAGTCGACTGGTTACTGGAGTTTTGAATGTGAAATGTTGTCTCATTCTTGCCTGATATAGTATTTCAAGTACTCAACAATTCGGGGTCTCCTTTGTCATATTTTTCATTTCATGATGCACCAAATGTCTTCAATTGGTGACAGGTCTGGACTGCAGGCAGGCCAGACTAGCACCCAGACTCTCGTACTACGGAGTCATGCTGTTGTAATACACGCAGAATGCTGTTTGGCATTGTCTTGCTGAAATATAGGCCTTCTCTGAAAACGATGTTATCTGGATGGCAGCACATGTTGCTCCAAAACCTGTATATATTGTTCAGAATTAATGGTACCTTCCCAGATGTGCAAGCTACCCAAGCCACAGGCAAACAATGCACCCCCATACCATCACGGATGCTGGCTTTTGACCTGTCTGCCGATAACAGGCTGGATGGTCCCTCTTCTCTTTAGCCTGGAGGATATGGCGTTCATGATTTCCAAAAAGGATTCTAAAGTTTCATTCATCAGACCACAAGACAGTTTTCCATTTTGCTTCAGTCGTTAATGAGCTCGGGCCCAGGGAAGTTGGCAGTGTTTCTGGATCATGTTTAGATATGGTTTCTTCTTTGCATAGTACAGATTCATCCTGCATCTGTGGATGCAGGTACGAGCTGTGTTCACAGAGAATGGTTTTCGGAAGTGTCTGAGCTGATGCACTGATTTCCACTGATGCTGATGCACTGATCGTGTCTGTTTTTAGCGCAGTGCCTCCTCAGGACCCAAAGATCACAGCTATCCAATATCAAATATTTGTTTTTGGCCTTTTCCCTTACGAACAGAGATTTCTATGGATTATCTAAATCTTTTAATGATATTATGTACTGTAGATGACGAAATTCCCAAATTCTTTGCAATATTATGTTAAGGAACATTGTTCTTAAATTGTTCTTGTTTGCCCACACAGTCTTTCACAAAGTGCTGAACCTCTCCCCATCTTCACTGCACAGAGACTCTGCCTCTCTGGGAGGCTCTTTATATACCCAGTCATCTTACTGACCACTTTTCCAGTCTTTCGTTGCCCTTGTCCCAGCTTTTCTGAAATGTGCTGCTAACATCAGATTCAAACTGAGCATATATTTGTCATAAAACAAAAACAGGGTAGTGGACCGGGCATACTCTTATGGTTTCTCATGGAAACGGTCATTATGAATATGCCTAATGATAAACGATATGTGATTAAAATGATATGCGATTTTTTTTTTTTGTTTGTTTGGTGAAGCTGTGCTTCACCTGTTTCTTAAATAAAATACCATTGGTCCATTATTGTGTCACATAAAGAATACTCATTGTGTATGTGTAATATACATTAGGTATATGGTAATTGATCTTTGGATAGGTGTTTTAATGTGCTTTTAATAGTTTGGGAACCTTCTAATATACAATTGGAATTGTCATTTTTTTTACAGTCTTAATGTCTTGATCCCAACCATTTCTTTCTTTCTTTTGCAAAGAGGCTGATGCAAGTAATAAAGTAAAAATAGATAAATACAAATCAGTATATGTGCTATAAGACGTTAAATGCATCAGTTGTGTAAAAATAGGTTTAAATAATTTAAAGTAATGTTTATAATTTTAAAGAGCAGTATAACCATAAAACTGTTCTGAGATTCAAATACTCACTGCAAGAAGATGAGGTAATTCTTTATTTGGATAGTCCACCTACAGTGGGTATACAGAGTAATCTCTATATACTGTGTATTCTGGTAAATATCTACAGTACAGACCCAGCAGAACAGCCGAATTGTTGAATCTCAGTTTTTCAGACGTTACTAGTCTGCATTCCATAACCAGGAACCTTCAGGCTTTCCTTGCAATGCATGTTCATATAATACAGTACGAGCTGAGTAGCCAATGCATTTACCGTATAGGGAAAAATAGGAACAGGTACTTAATTTTGCAGATTCATTTCAATTACAGATATTGTACCTTTACTCTTTAGCCAACCGACAGGAATGGCAATTTTTGTTAGTTTTGTTTGCTGGCTGGAGTTATTGTCCAAAGTCATTTCTTGAGAGGCTTACATTTCATGAGTTAGTGAAGCGCAGGCAGCAACACAATTATCATGAATAAATATCCCTGAGAATAAATTGAAATCTCAGAAAATAAATTTAAATTTTGTCAAAGATGGATAATGTAGCATGACTTTCCAGAAAATCAACCAACTAACAGAATCAGAAATACTAAATCGATATTAGCTGGAGCAAGTGAATTAGTTCAACAAGCAAGAAGAATTAAGGAATCATTAGTAATTTTAATTAGTGCCTGGTTATAGCAAAGGCTATGCAAGGCAATGCATCCTGGAATATATTGTTCACTGATAATAATAATGGCATTTTTCTTATGGGGAAGCTCCTTTGGGAAGTACTGAAAAACAATAGTATCTGTGCCTGTTATTCAGGTGAGCCTCAGGCAGATTTCACATGTTCTACGTTAATGTAAGACATAGTGATTTATAATTTACTGATTTATACATTACATATAAAGAAGTGCATTTCAGTAAGATCTTTATTTCATTTACTGTCCTCTCTGTCAAGGGCATTAAATGTCAGAAGCTATATTCTGTGCTTTTTGTGGCTAACTAATACATTTTCTAAAACCTGCGTGAGAATGATTGGATTTATTGCATGAGCTAACCCATGGCGATGAGAAAAAACAGCAACGCAAAGATTGAACTGCTGTCAAATGACCCCTGGCCTCAGTCGTAAAGCAGTCTGAGTCTACTAGGATACTTAAACTGGAAATGAGAAGCAGAGATCGTCTTCCCTCCCCCTGTGTCTCCTCACTATCCTTCTCCCTGACTCTCTCTCCCTCCCCCAATTCTCTTTCACACGCATGAACATTTTACTGACTGCGTGGGTGTGGTGGTGATGCGATGAGTCGTGGTGCATTGTGGGTACCAGCAGAGACCGCCTCGCGTTTCTATAAATAGGGACTCCCACTGCATCTCGTGCTCACAGGCTTACGGTTATTTGTCACCGTCACATGACATGACCCCCCCTTCTGCACGTCGAGGGGCTGTAACTGCTTATCCTCTCTATCCCCATTGTTCTAACCTGAATGCATGAATGAAATATAAAGGAAAAGGATTTAAAGGAAAATCATGATAGGCTTTCGAGTGATCCTGACTATTCAGGGTCGTTGCTCAGCAGGTGTTCATTTTCTTGCAGTAAGTGGTGCCCTCTTCTGCCAAATTATAGGTACTGCACTCATGCAATCTCTACCTAATTTAATAATTTATCTAATTATTACATATATTGACCTGATGAAAATAATATTTATAGTGGGACAATAAAAAAAAAATTGCTGGGTAATTTATTGATCGAAATAATTGTTTGGATACGTGTATGAGAAATGTTCAAAGTAATCAGAACACTAGCGCAGACTGATTTTGACTACGCTGTTTTGTTCTTTTCATTTAGCAGGAGCAGTACCAGGACTATGAACCAGAAGCATAAACCGCAAACTCCAGCTTTTGGTTGACCAGCAGCACAGTAAACATTATAATAATAAAAGGACAAATAACAAAACCGTCACCATAACCCCTGTTGCAAAAAATGTTTCCCAAGGATATGTTCTTCCTGAAAGAAAAAAGATCTTTTAAATAATAATATATTGTAATGATATATTGTAAATGTCACGTTTTTTCTGTGATGTGTTTGGTCTAGTTCTTCACTGAAGACGTATTCAGCCAGGTCTCATTTCCTTGTTTCCCTCCCAATGAAATGAGACCTGAGGTTGATTTGTGCTCCTTTGTGTACTTGTGTTTATATCTGTGATATAGATGTTTCTTATCTTCCAATAAAAACCCCAGTGGACAGCAAAACTCCATTTATAAGTATATGAGAAAAGTAATCCTCTATAGCTGTGTAAAATGCCTGTAAGTGGGTTCATTTTCATTTAATAATTATACAAGTCGTTCATTTGATGTTTGCACATGCTAGAATTTTATACATTGTATCTTTACAGTTTCTTGTGAAATCATTCCATTGAAGCATCTGTTACACATGGATGAAAAACTATATATGTATATAAATGTATGTGTGTGTGTGTGTCTGTGTGTGTGCGTGTGTATACATGTGTGATTTTAATACAGGTTGAAGTTGATGTAGCTAAATGTGGGTTAAAGTAATACTGAGTGTTAGTAAAATGTGATTTACAATGCAAGAACTGTCAGCATTATGGTCTATATGTCAGGCAAGACAGGTATCAAATGTAAATAATAAAGATTGAAAACAATTTGTGTTTTGCGTTCATTCTGTGTGTTTTGGTTTTCTCAACCCATAGATTCCCAAAGTAGCTTCACAAGAAATTCACTGGACAATGTGGCATTTATTGTTCACAGGATGCTTGGCTATGCCTAAAATGCTGACTACTTCAACAGAGGGGCTAAATTTTAGAATGCCACTTTAATCCGCGGCAATGAAAAGTTTCACATGCATAATCAGTTTGACGTGTGTAAGCCTGGCACAGCAGGTCAGTGGCTGGGGGTATTAAATCGGCATTTCCACCTCAAAAATTCCTGCTGCCCAGTCAGAAGAGCTGGCATACGACTGAGCAGGATGGCCTCTGTCAGGAAGTCTTTGGAAGGGCTCAAAAACACCACGCAGACGTCCAGCAAAGGCAGTGCAGACTCTGCTGGTAGGTTCTTTACTTTGCCATTCTGGAAATATGTTTTTGTCAAAAAATATATAAAAAATATATACAAAAAATATAGAGGAAACAGGAGCACTGTTTTTTTTTTTTTGCATAACAGAACAAACACATTTATAATTAATTTATAATTAATTAAAACACAGAACATAGTGGTAGCTTACTAGCATAACATACAGTAACAGTATTTTCATTTTTGTGTAAACGTGAAGGACAATAGCTAACATCATTGTTTATTGAATTACTGTTTTTCCTGTGAATCAAAATATGTTAATATGACTAATGACTAATAAAATTACAGACTTTAAACATCAAGGTTTTAAATCCAATAAAATATATTTAATATAATTCACTGAAAAATGTGATAAAACTAATATGTAAAATAATTATTCAGATATTCTTTGTATATTTGTATCACCCCTGTAAAAGGTACTCTTTCCTTCTCTTTTAAGTTCAAGTGGTGCAGGATGCTGTGCAGCAGGTGGCAGAATCTGCCAAAGAAACGACCAGCATTGGTATTCGCCACGTCACTTGCTGAACAGCTAGTTCCAGGGCATCACTGGCTGAATATGCACGTCAACAGCACATAAATCGCACTAGTTAGCTCTCTAGATTCAGTACCACTTTACAATATGGCTCCCATATTGCCACTAATAAATGGTAGTAACTCATTAACTGCTATAACTTCATTATAATTGTCTAAACCAAATTAGGCTAATTACAAACCATTCATGAACATTAAGAGTATTCTTATTGTAAAGTGGTACTCTATCTTGTATATTTATCTTCTAATCCTTGTGTTGGGGGAGAGGTGTTTCCTTAGCGGTGATACCACTGCATATATGTTATCCTGCAGCAAAGACAATAGATACCAACAGTAAGCGTTTTGCTGGTAGATCCAGGTTGGAATGACCTCCCATGTTACATCTGCTTCTGCTCTCCTCAACAATGACTATGATACACATGCTTTATTTCTGTTACACCTCATCATAGTTACATGTTGTTCAGAAATCTTAAACTTATGGTCTCTGACTATATCATTCAAACCATGTAATCATACTCCATATAAACTGCCTGTTCAGCAAATCAGCAGAAATGCTCCCAAAAGTTTTTGCTGGTACTTTTACGCTCATGTGAAAGTTACAAATGTGAAGGTTTACTGTGATGTTTGATATGTCATAATCAGTTCCTCCCTTGCTGTGTCACCTCCTACAGTCGCAGATGAGACCTCCAGACAGATGCAGACTGCCATAGACACAGCAGCAGGAACAGCAAGTGATGCTATCAAGGACTTTAAACAAAAACTGGATCCAAAATGAGCCCAGTTTTTGAAGCATTGTCAATCACAGAATTCCACGTAACCTTTAGTCTATTCAAGAAAGGAATCTGAATATTTTCCTCATGAAGGTTGGTAGTATATGGCCATGTAATAGTATGTAATAATATGAATACTTCATTTCGTTTAAAAAAAACTGTTGTTTTTCCTCAAAAATCTTAATAATAAACTTTTGAATTCAGAAATAAATAGTTTGACAACAAAGTTTGATAGTTAATCCATCAAATTATCAAACAACTTGCTAAGGATATTCAAGCTCTTTTATAAAAAAATGACCACTTGTTGTCAAGTTAATATCCATAGAAAATTTTGTGTTTTCTATTTGCATAGTTGACGAATAAACTTCACTTATCTTACTGTTGACTGTAACTGTTACTTTCCTCACTGAGTGTTCCGAAGCGGGTTCCAATTTAGAAAAGAAAAAGATCAGGATATAATCAAAAGTATCCATTTCCTGTGTGTGGGGGGCCCCGCCCGGTGGGTCTACATATGGGTGCCGAACAAGCGGC
>JAODKF010000002.1:7963329-7983001 GCA_026779585.1 Mormyrus proboscirostris
GCCAATCGAATCTTTTTTTAAAATAAACACCATTCTAAATGATTTTGTGGTCAAACCTTGTATATGACAAACTATTGATCAATATAAATAAGAATAAAAAATCATGCATGCAAACGAACTGGCAGCTTAAAGAGACCATTCTTCGATTACCATTCACTGCCAGGTTGAAGCTGGTTTCCAGGGAGACAGCAACCAGAAGCTTTAAATTCTCTCTTCCACAGCAACATCTAAGGATTTTCCGAAAGATCTTTCTAGCACACCGATCTTACCTTGGCAAACTGCTGCTGTTTATTCAGAAACGACAAAAGGCGACATAATAAGCCACGGGCGAAAGAGGAAGAATAAGAGGAGTTCTGCAAAAATGGAGGGAGATCTTTCTAAGCTCATCTCTTTGCTGAGGTATGTATCTGTTATGCATGTGGTACCTCAAATGCTGCCAAGTCAAATTAAAATGCTAATTATATTTCGCCAAATATTTTCTGTGTACTTGTTGGAAAATCCTGATGTCTAATCATATATACAATTAATCTGTATTTATTCATTTTATCGAAAACTGTACACTTCTTTGGATGGAAGGCATATCACCTTTGGTTTCCATGGCATTTTTAAAATAGAAAGTACAACACTTCTTTGGAGGAGAAGGCATATAAGACATATTTCCTAGGTATTTTTTTCAGTCTTGTTAATTAACTTATTTGAACTAACTGGTTATGTCCTCATTATTTTCTTTAGAAAACCTGATGTGTTTCATGCCATTGTAGAGGTATTTGTTAGACTGACAGGTTATTTTGATAAATAACCTGATGCACTTTTCCGTTGCTGTATCCAAGGATGAAAAGCTATAAGTATAATTAAATATTTAAAATTAATATGAAATTTATTAGAATTAAAAAACATAATTTTTATTTATGATATGGTATAAATACAAATTTATTCTACTGCCTAATAATTAATAAATTAGCCTTAATCTATATATTATAATGGCAGCTGTGAAATTGCAATGGTTTTCTTTTTCACCTAGTTACGGTTTTCAAACATATTTTCACAGTTATATGTTGGGGGTTGGTTTAAAGGTACATTTGTCAGTTCAAACATAATGTAATCCTTCAATTAAGCTACACAGAGAGTATCAGTTTCTCCATATGAATGTTTTTTTTTTCCCCAGGAAAACTGATTTTCCCATGTAGAAACCATATCAGAGTTGCTGATGGTATACAAATAGGAAGCTACCAAGACTTGATTGGCAGTCTAAAAGAAGTCCGTTCCAGGTTGTGATGGAGGGTCCTCTTGTAGCTGAAGCGACATCAGACATCAGTCCCCTCATATGTGAAGGAATTGCGGGCTGTAATATGAACCCAGTCTCAAAATTACCTAACTTTGATGAAACTGACAACGAATGTAGCACTGGAAAGCCCCAGTGTGCAGTTAATGAGATGGATAGGTCTTCAAAAGATGCTGAAATAGCCTCTTCATCAGTAATGGCTCAACTGGAGCAAACAGAAGCATCAGAAGCCTCCCAGGATCACACAAATATTAATCGAAGAGCAAAGGAGGTTAATTTTAATTTACCATCAATAGAAATCAATGAATACACCGAAGAGTACGCCATGACTATACGTGAAATGGATAATGTAACGGGCAGTGAAACAACAGATTGTGATCAGCAGGTTAGTCAGTGTGCTGATTTAATCAGTCAAGGTTCTAACCATGACTCCCCATTTAATGGGAAAGATGTCAGCGATAATTCTTTGCCATCAGGCTCCAATGGATGTGAGACTAATATTTCAAATCATTATGGTACACGCGATGTGGATGCTAGACTACAATATAATGATCCATCTTTCAGTGAAAACATGGAAAACAAAAACCTTCAGAAAGGCAAAGGCGACGACATAGGGTTCAGTGACTTAGTCACCTCCAAACATTATGAGTCTGAGACAAAAAGCAACATGGAAAAGGCTGAAAAGCAGAATACCTTCAGTCATTGTGATGGAATCAAGCGGCCAAATATAAATCTGAAGGCACTTTCTCCCAAGAAAACCGGCAATGAAGGCATTCTACTTGAAACTGAAAGCATGCATTCTAAGGTCATTCAGGGAGACACCGGACAACAAGTCTCAAAGCCTTTGTGTCTTGTTGGACAAAAATTTCCAGAAGAATCAAAAGGAAAGGAAACAAAGACCACCTCCATTTGTGAGTTTAATGGACAGTCTCAAGTATCCAAAGAGGCAAAAGTTTTTCCATCATACTCAATTCCACCCAACCTCTCATTAAATCAGAAGCAACACATGGAGACTCAAGTGAGTCTGGAGGTCATGTGCCGATCAGCCGCAACAAGCCCCATGACTCCACCAGAAGGTTTTGCTGCTGCCTTCTTTCCATACCTGTCTGGGAAATTTGAAAATAGCTGTAAAGAGTTGTCCCTAGTGTCGAAGAAGGATGCAGAACTCCAAGTGGGAGAAATGGTGAATTATCGATCTGTCGCCACAGCACCTATGAGTCCAATTGCTCCCAATGCTCCAGAGGACTGTCCAGAGACACAAGTGAAGGAGGTTACACAGGAAGAACAACCAGAACCTGTCCAGGAGGTACGCTGGGATGAGAAGGGCATGACATGGGAGGTGTATGGAGCAGCTGTGGAGGTGGAAGTCCTGGGCATAGCCATCCAGAAGCACCTTGAGAAGCAGATCAAGGATCATGGAAAGCTTCCTCCACTTTTAGTGTCCACAGCTAACTCCACAACCTCAGCTGACAAAGGTCCTTCACCTCCTTTGTCACCTCCTCCTATCACAGTGCCATGTACCAATGTCTCAGTAAAAGAACCGAGCAAAGCTGAAGAGAAATCGGAGGGAAAGAAAAAAAGGCGCCAACGCAATCCACTTCGCGTCGGATTCCGAAGTATGCGACGACCACGTTGCTGCTTCCGCACTAACACAATCGAGTGAAACTGGAAACACCCTGTCCTGTAATATCACAGTTCTTCAGTCTTAAGGAATGCCAGTTTGTGTGACAGAAGATTGTGTGAACACATATGACTTATTTTAAACAGAATTTTTGGATTTAGTTTATGTGTTGTCATGACAATGATTTAATGACAGCTGTATTTGCCTTTGTAGTATTGTTTAATTCTGTTTTTTAAATTTTGATTGGAGAGGGATGACATTGTATTGCTTAATCAACACCACTATACAATATTATGAGATGTTATTTTAACTTCTAAAATAAGATATAACAATCATAAAGTGTGCCTTATTTAGTGCACATTATTTTCTTTTCATATTGGTATGTTTGTGAATTTGTTGATTCCTGTCCATATATGAAAATTTTATTTACACATTTTACAGAATTAAGATTTTGTACATACAGTATTACATGTGTTAGTATATAAATATGTAGAACGCTTATGTCAACTATGTTGGGAATATATACAAATCCTATACTATTTCTATCATAGTTGTGCATATATTATTGATTCATTTTGTTTGTTGTTGTTTAAAATTAACCATTACTTTCTACATACTATACAGTCCAAAGAGTATGTCTTTACAATGTGAAATATAGAAATACAGTAATTGATGGTTAGTGGTTATACCACAAAATTCTAACCTGTAATCTCACACATGTCGAGAAAAAATTCTAGAATTCCTATTGGAAATAATAAAACTAAACAAAATCATGGGGCATTTGCTTTGTTTCTGCTTTGCTTTATATATTTATTTATATACTGTGTTTTGACTGTGGACTCTTTTGGCTTTGTTTTGCTGTTTAAAATGCATCTTTTTAGATATGCTTATGAAGTCAGAATGTCTGATGCACTTTGAAAGGAGTGATTAACTTGTTTTGTAAAATTCCATAGGTCTTATCAGTTGCATATAACAGTGTAATGTACTTCTGTTTTAAATTACAGACTGTGTTTATTTCTCTTTAATTTACAGGTGTGTTGTGTTCATTTCTCAGTCAAGGTCTTTACATGATGAGAGTACTGCTCACAGTTGTTACACGTGTGTTAAGTCTTTACAAACAAAAGCATTCGTAAGTGGAATGTAATAAAGTTTTCCTTGATTTATTGTTCCTATTATTTATATGCATAAATCATCTACTATGACAGTCATAAGGATTGAACATGTTTTTTGTTGTTGTTGTTGATGTAAAAAAAGCACACAACCTGGCCACAGACCATTGAAACTTCAACTGTATTTGCAGCAATTGTGTTAAGGCAGATAAAGTATGGACTTTTTTGTTCTTCATATACCAACATGCTTTTCTGTAATGTAAATTTTACATGGTTGACATTTCCTAGTTAAATATGTATATATATTTTTTTTTCCTTTGCTGTAAGGGTAAATTACATTTTCTTACCAGACTTACCTAGTACCACTATTGTTGTGTACTTTAATTCTGAATAATGTATTGTATGTTTTAAAAGTGAAATGAAGTGCTGAACACTATTTGTATAAATTCTAAAATACTCTTAAATAAAGAAAATGACTTTTAAATGGAAATGTTGAATTTAGTGTTCCTGTTTCCCAGCATTCTTTGCAATATCAAAACTAGACTAATGCAGTTAAATTACTATTATGTTTCCCAAGAATGGCTGAATAGCTGTAAACTCAACACAAGCTGGTAAAAAATATTCAAACGCGTTTCAGAGATTTCAGCTGACAGAAATGTGTTCCATTTAGTATTTTTGCAGAGAGTCTCAAAAGTTAAAAAGGTTTATGAATGTCTATAAGTAAATCTGGTAAATCTGATTATTTGAATCTTTTATTTTTTTCCCGATAGCGTCACGATCAAAAAGAAGCAGCAGATACCTCAATATTATTTACAGGCTGAATTACTGTGAACAATGATTTACATTTTATGTATAAATCAATGCGCATATAATTTAAGCAAATAATTAATACACTACATTTCGTCAGTTCTGCTAAATGACTGCCACCACAAGACAATTCAAATTCAAATTACTCACAAAATGTTACACTGTTTTTGTAATATGCATTAAAATATATTAATAAAATATAATCTAAATCGTATAGAGTCTAATTAACATCTAAGCACCAGATCTACTGAATGGCTTTTTTAACATAAAGGGAACCTAATTCCACATTACTATCTTGTATATTAATTACATCCATCTATCTATCTCCTGTAACTTTGTCCTACACAGGGTAACAAAGGGTCCAGAGCCTCAAGACAGGGAACAACACAGAACGGGGTGCCAGCCCATAAAAGGGCACACACACCAGTCACACCTACAATTTAAGAAGACTCGAACCCTGGTCCCAGAAGTGTGAGGCTATAGTGCTAATCACTGGGTCACCCACTTCAGAAAACCATACAGTTTAATTAAGAAAATAATGAGGCATTTGGGTTGTGTCTATGTAAAAACTTTTTCAAACTTTTTGTAGCTTTTTCATCTTCTGCAGTTTGTCCTGCCTTACACCCCCCAACTATATACTTAAATGAAGAGGTTGGAAGATGGATGGATGGAATTTCTTTTTTAAAAAGTATGCACATGAACAATAATAGTTTCTTTTCATCTTAGTGGGTTTCTCAGAACTGGACAAACATCCCTGTATTCTCGAGACAATGCTTAAAGGTCAGTGGTGTTAAAAGCGCGATTGTCATAGTTTTCCAGAATATTTGAGGCTTTATTATTGTCTTGTTGTGCCACAGCAGCTTCAAGTGGCTCAGTGCTCTTGTTGTCCAGCTGTATGTCACTCTCATCCTCATCCTCTTCCTCAATTACCTAACAAGATGCAAAGACAGATACATCAATGTCCTTTCTAGTGGTCTGCAGATTCAGACATGTGGCAAAAAAATCTGAATTGACGTGACCTTCAACCATTACTGTGCTTCTTTTTCATAGACTTCTTTAATTAAAATTAGGTGATGGTTTCATAGACTTCTTTAATTAAAATTAGGTGATGGTTAACACACCACACAACAAAGAAATGTGTCCTCCTGTATCCCATATGTGACTTTCGTGACATAGCAGGGGGCAGTTAATTCAGCACCCGGGGAGCAGTGCTTGGGGACGATACCTTGCTCAGGGCACCTCACTGGCGACATGCTGGTGGGGGATTCGAACCTGCAATCTTTTAATTACAAGCACGCTTCCCTGACCATCAAGCCACCACTGCCTACTCTACTATAACAATAACTAAATTGTGGGGTAAGTAAAAGCAGCTTAGGGAGAGAAGATTTATTGAAGTATTATTTTTACCATCATTGGCATGATGTCTTTTTCAGTCGTGTTCAGGTCAGCATTGTAACCCAAGGAATCAAGGCTAGAAAATAACACACAAAACTAAAGCACAAGCCTTAAATCAAACAGACATCAGAGATTTACAGGTTACTACTAAAACTAGAATCATTTTCACCTGATCTCTTTGTGGAAATTCATAGAGCAGCTTGATTACAACAATATTTTTGGATTATGCTGACCATTTAAAATTATGAAATGTTCTGAGGAAAACAAGTGTACCTCAGCATTATGAAGAATCTCAGCACTAGACAGGAAGCCACAATCAGGAGAAAATATGAAGACCCTGGTTTCAGACTGGTGAAGGTGTTTTGTAAGGGTGAATACTATCACTATGACTATGTAACATGTGCATGCAACGTTTAATGAGAAATGTAGGACTGAAAGAAATCAAATGTGGAGTCAAGGTGGGCAAAAAACGTCGTAGTAACTTTTGATATGCTGATGACTATGGCTAAATGTAAAGAACTGTACATTTTGAAAGTATTCAAACAGCTTCATACTCTAATACGGATTAATTTAGTTACAGCAGTAAGTCATTTCACTCAGTTATTTTAGATTATATCAATGACTTAGTAGGTAAAATGAAACCTTCATCCAGTCTTGTTGATTTTCTGCCAACTTCAGGTCAAGTCAAGCCACTTTGGGTAGCATACACCAGTACATTGCGTTGCTGCACCCACTACACAACAAAACACCTCGGGTTCCTGCTTGGTGAGCCGCCCCAGGCTAACACGCAGTCCAGTCCCACCTTCTGGAAATGGCTGTCTATTTACCACAGCCAGGTGGTACATGGGCATCCCCTTGACCTGGTCCAGCAGCTTGGGTCCTCAGCAATGAGTATCCTGCAAACCGGATCACCCTCAGAGAAACACACCACATGTAACTGACACTCCCTCACAATGCAGGTAATGTCTCTCATTCGGGGCTCCTCTAGCAACCACTCATTCCACACAAAGTCAAACCAGCGGTACCCAAGGATTCTCCTAAGAGACACAGTAACAGAGGACATGTGTCTTCATCTCAGGTCACTGGATAGCATCTATATCTTGCAGCCATACGTCAAAACAGGGAGCACCAGGACTCTAACATCATCTTACAAAGATATCTGGAGCACCATACACTCCTTTGCAACAACCTCATGACCCTCCATGGTCTTCCAATCCATCTATTGACTTCATTTTAAGAGTCACCAGAGACATGGATGCCACTGCCAAGGTAAGCAAACCTCTTGATGCTGTTGACTACAGTCCATTCAGACGCGCACCTCCAGGTTCAGGAACAGTTTCTACCCAACTGCAATCAGACTCATGAACAATCAGTAACCTTGTGTCACCTCCACTGCTACCCATAGATATAATTCTGTCTCTATTTATTCCTGGGATTCTGGTCTTATTTATTTACTTATTTATAATTCACTTTATCATTCATTCACTTGTCATCCTGTTGTCTATCCATCTTGTTGTCTATGTTCACTATCTGCAGGAGCACATGCAAGCAAGCATTTCATTGTACACAGTACTCGTACTTGTACACGTGACAATAAAAAAGAATTGAAATTGAATTGAATTGAATTCAACTGAATTTAATTGAATTGTAGTTGTGCATGCATGCAGATAAAGCACAATTACATAATCACCCAATGTGCATCTGGACTGCTTTCGAGGAGTGGTGTGCTGATGCTGATGCGCTATTAACCAGCTATAAAATAACCCCATCAGTGGTGTGCTATAATCTAAGTGATCTGATCAGACACCCTGCAAAGGTTGCTAGCGGGTGAGAATTAGTCTGCCTATATAAATTAACACTTCTTTACACCCACATCTACAAGTTCCTCACGCAAACTGCCTGCAAACACATTAGAAGCAGCGTGATCTTTGAGTCTGACCAGGTCCAGCCTCATTCTCTTCATATGCAGTATCCTACTGGACATAATCTTCAGAGTAGCAGCAATAAGTGGACAGAATTCACAAACTGGGCACTCCTGTAGACCCTGCAGATCCGCCACAGCAACAGCTACTCCCTGAGTATGGCAGCCATCAGGGCGACCAGACTAATAATAGACGCACCCACCTACAGAGATCCGGCCACTTCTACTGTTTGCAGCCCTCAGAGAGTGCCACCACTGAAATGTGGAGTTTGCAAAGTTCCTCCGACAGCAGAGGAAGATTCATGCCAGAGTGACAAGATGTTCCACATGCCTACCTTGACAGGCCACCTGAGATTAGGACCTGAGTGCTGCCATGCAGGAGGTGACTTCTCAGCACCACACCAGTCCTGATCCCCAACAGGCCTGTCCCAATTGGCTCTCTGGCAGTTTCGACTTTTCCGAGGGCTTTCTCCCATCCTCTTCATCACGTATGCAGCCTTCCTGTGGGAGGCTGCTGCAGAGCTTCTCCCGCAGAGAGCAGAAAAGAGTCCTGTCTGCTTTTCCAGAGCCGTGTGGAGATTTGACTGTGGCTGCAGTACCAATCCCGCCACCAACTCCCAAATTTTCCATGCAAGTTGCAGGACCGCATGCAGGGCTGGGTGCAGTTTAACGTCATTCCCTACTTTTAAAAATGTTTGAGTCTTTTGGCCCTTCTATAGTGTCAGCCATTAATCTTTCCCTTTTATCGGGTCACTTTCTCTCCTTTTGTAAGCATTCTATTGTTTTCCTACGGTTTTCTATTTGCTTTGAAAAGCTAATGTTGATCCTACCCTGCCTGCAAATTACATGCCTATGTCTAGGTTGCCTTTTTTACCTAAAATCTTCGAAAAGGCTGCAGCTGTACAATTTACAAAAGTTTTGGAGGTGCATTAGGTTGATGATAAGTTTCAATCTGGCTTCTGTCGACCGCACTCTGCTGATGCCTGCTGATGTAGGAGAATGCTTTGCTTTGATGTTACCAGTTAGGTATTTTGAGCACTGATCTAGTGTGTTTTTTTCTGCATACTTAACCGAAAGTTAAAAGACAAGTTTTCCAGTCTCTGGTTCAACTGCTCTGTCTTGTGGAGTTCCTCTGGGTTCTCTGCTGGGGACAATGCTATGTTTTCATATATGCTGCCCCTAGGACAGATAATCAGTAGTTTTAAGTATCCTGCCACTTCTTTGCTGATCTCCAGTCGTATCTTTCTTTTAAACACGAAGAGGAATGAATTATCAGTGTTATCAAATTAGTTGATTAACTGTTTGAAAGACGTTAAAGCTTAGTTGGCAGTTTTTTTGCTTTTAATTTAATGGTGATAAATCACATAGTTTGCGTGTTGCTTCTGAAAAAAGATTCTCTAAAATCAGGCAATTCAGCCCAACTCACTCACTGAGTTTTGATTTTCACGTCAGGCTGTTGACCAACTCATGTTGCTTCCATCTTAAAAGTATTGCAAAAATAAGGTTTGTTGAGTCTACAACTGAGATATTTATTCATGCATTTATTTCATCTCAACAGGATATTGGTAATGTACTTTTAGATTTTTAACAAGGTCCAATAAATGGTCAAATATCAGTCCCAATTTAAATCCACTGCACTGGCTTCAGCTTATATACAGTGTTTAGTTTAAAATTTTAGTATGTATATACAAGGCCTTGCACAACCAGGCCCCTGATTATATCATGGAGTTTCTTCTCCATGTAGCCAGTTGTTCTGTTCGTTTTGGAAGTCAGAGCTTGCTTACGGTTCCCTGCATAATCTAGCATTAAACACTCATGGTAATTGTACTTTTGAATCCTTGGAACTAAGATTCTGTAATGTTATTCCCCTGACCTTGCGATCATCTGATCTAAAGACTCATTTATAAGCATTTGGTTAGATTGTGTATTACTATAATTTTATTATGATTACTTGACAAAATGTGCATTATTTCATTGTATTGTTTTATTATATTGTTTCATCATTTCATCGTATTATTTCATTGGAAAATGTCAACATATTCAATCATCGTTTCATTGTATTGTCTTTCTGTGTTGTTTAATCATACAGATTCATTGTATCACATTGCCGTTGTTTTTTTTTTTGACATATAAATTTAATTTTAAAATTGTAAAGCGTTTTGTGACTATGTCTGAGAGAGGTGCTATATAAAATAAAACCAACTGCACGCCAGTACGCACTATGCATACCCTTAACATTTAGAAAACATTACATGTTTTTTTATTCTTGCTTTATGTCTGAAACACAAATTTAAAAAAAGGAATAGGGCTGAACGACTATGAGTAAAATATGAATGAAGTTTTTTTCCCCTCAGAATCAATATCACGATATTCTCAATATTCAGATTAAGTTTCTGAATATTCAAAGGCAGCAGTACCTGAGCTAAAGACACATCTACAGTTCCTTGTCTTTGCCCCTTCTCTCCTGCTTGTAGTCCTGTTCTGTACCCATGTTTCTAGTTTTTGTGTCTGTAGTGGTTCTTGATTATGCTCACCTCTTTCTTGTTAGTAGAAGTCTTTAGTGCTCTCTGTCCCTTGTTGAAGCCCTCATTATGTGTATATATGTGCCTGGCCTTGCCCTGTTCCCTTAACTGGACATTGTGTGTTTGTTGCACTGTGTTTACTGCTGGTCTACTATGGTTGTTAATGTGTTCTCCCTGACTTTTGTTACTTTGTTACTGATGAGCCAATGAAGCTTCATGAAGCTTTCAAGGTCTTCCCCAAATTGTTCCAGAACATGTTTTGGGTCTTTGATCCTTTTTTTTCAAACATAGAGAAACCTAGTGGGTTTTGACAATCCGAAAAGGAAGCATGTGCATTTGCATCAGATGAATAATGTTGCTGGTATGACAGCAGGGTATGATTGTGCTAATGCTAAAGCAATCTTATATATAATAAAAGTAAAATGTGCCTGCGGTTTCATCCCATTTGTCCTACAAAGTACATACTTATACCGTACCATACTTGTCGGGTGTGTTCACATACTTAGCAAGCATCCCTCAAATAATGTGCATTTTAACCACACTTTGGAAATACAGCATGGAAGCGAAGTATATAGACCACAATGCATTGCATCAGTCTGTCAGCAAATTAGGGCACAGTCTGCCTCCTAAGAAGTTCCAAATGCTCAAAGGTGTATAACAAATGTTTATATAGTCTAAGCTACAGTGAAGGGAAACCCCAAACACAACTGACACAAATGATGATATAGCTGTATATCAGGTGTATCCCATTGTTTTCAAGAAATGCCCGGGCACTTCAGCTCTTTGCATACAGAACACTTACACATTTTGCATCTTACATCAACAAATTGCGTAGTATCTCAGTGCGCTCGCACTCAAATGGGGTATATGGGACAAAGCCTTTATGTTTATGTTCTCTTATCCATCTGTTTTCTATACCTGCTTGTCTTATTCAAGGTCACGGGGGGCTGGAGCCTATCAAAGCTACAGTCACAAGTCAGGAAACATCTCAGCATGTTTTTGGACTGTGGGGGGAAACCAGACAACCAGGAGGAAACCCCACAACAAACACGGGGAGAACACGCAAAGTCCATACACATGGCACCAGGGCAGAGACTTAAATCCCAGCCCCAGGGATCTGAGGCAACAGCACGAACCACTGCACCACTGCACCACCGCACCATCTGGGTCTCTCATTTCATTTAGCTCACTGGACAATTATTTGGCCATTGATTTGATATTGTTACTGCCATACCAAGTAAAAGTCCACAGACACTGATATTAGGACTGTACTGAATGCAATTTTTGCATGAACATATGTACACCGGTTATTATAACATAAAAACAGTATATAAGAGAGAGCCAATGTCGATGGAGAAAATGGAGGAGTTGCTACCATCTTACCCAAGTCTGTCAGGACAGCAACCTTCTTCATCAAAGCTCAGAAGGTCTGTGGCTTCATCAATTTTCAGATTCAGCACAGGGTTGGCCCTGAAATAGAACAGACAAGCCTTTGAATCTGAGCTACAGTTACTTCTCCATTCTAATTTGTCCCCTCAAATATGTTCAACAAGGATGCACGATTGTGGACTCACCCTTCCATTGTGTACTTATTGGTACCAGGTACTACTGCACAGCTCTTGTGACTCTCTGTTTGCATCATTGCTGCTGTGTTCATGGCCTTGGCTGCTTTCAGCTTCCTTCTGTAGCTAAAATGACAGACGCTGTCTATAAGCTAATAGCGCTTTTGTAAGTTCATTTGCAATCACCTTAATACCACACATTTAAGAAACATGGCATGCGAAATTCACATATTCGCCGAGAGACATCATCTATCGTTTCATTTTCTGTAAGGTAGGCCACACGCTGACAAACTGTGAGTTACTGTGAGCTACTGTGAGCACGAATTCGTCTAAACTACGTGTTCTTGGCCCGTGGGAGGAAATGGGAGACACATGCATGTACTGTAGAACGTGCAAACTCCACACACACAAGGCTGTAAGTGTGAATCCCTGGTGAGACTCAAGCCGCCAATGCCCTACCCAAACAGGTGCCTTTATACATACACTCCAAAAAAAGATGTTAGTGTAATTTAATCTACTAAAAATCAAACCAACGTGTTTCATCAAACAGCTGATCGTGTCTAAAACTGCGGCAAGGCATCTTTTCTACTGGTTGTAAGCTATAAGACAGGAAACACTTATAAGATACTGTAACAGCCATTATTTTATGCAAATATCCACTACCGGAAGGAAAAAATACATGTAACTCTGTCCATTCATCCTCAGTGGAATGTCCTTTTATATTCCGTTTGATATTTCAATAATTATTACAAATTTCAATAATTATAATGTTATATGTATTACCCCATCTGTATGCTTGGCAGTATTGTTCTACTGATATATTTTGCAATTACTTTGTATTTTACTGTATTAATATATTAATTTAATTTAGCAATTTTTGTAACACTACTGATATCAATCTGATAATGGATTAAGAAGAAACTAAAATATAGGGCAATCAATAACTACAAACATTGAAAAATCTTTTATGTTTTTTTTTGCATTTCTAAAGAGTTATTTTTAATGTTCCTTTTTAAATGCTTTGTAAATCTTTTTACTTCAGCTTTTATATTTTCGTTTTTCAAGCACAAAAATTGACAATGTACATTTATCAGTCATACTCATCCCCCATGCTGAATCAATGCCAGCAAAGCTTCCTTTCAAAAGAAAAAAAACGCCACATAGTTTATAGAGCTGCTGTTACCATAGTGATGAAAAAGGCTTAGTTCCACAGACATAAAACAACATTGTGCCGTTTATCACACATCAGCATTGAATATAAGAATATACATTTAGTATATGCAGTACAGTAAATGTTTGCCTTCACACATATAATTTATCTCATTTCCTATTTCCATATAGCCTATTTTTTATTTAACACCCTCCCCAACATATTTGAAGTAATAATTAATAGATAAAAGTATCATTACAAATAGTAACAGAAGTGCAACAATCTAAATCAGTACCATCGTTACACACACACACACACAGATATATATATGAGGTAACAGGTCCTCATTGTCAATAATGTCAGCTCCATCATTTGTGTGTGAATAGCTGCACCACCTTTCACCATGTGAGTGTTATGACTATTCAACAATCACAGTTGGGTCCTGCCATTCTACAAGAGACGCCCTTATAAAATGCAGGCTCCAAATATGTCATCTACTCACGTTTTCTGTGTACAGACAAGCGATGTGATCATAATAGCCAAAATGATCCCAAGGCCTGCTACCAAGCCAATCAGCACAAGAAACACGGGATCAATCTCCTTCACCTCTATTCCACCCGACACCTGAAGCAGACAAAGACATTGGGAAGATTTAATTTTCTAATAGTTAAAAGAAAAAAAAAATATGTGAACATGTATCCAGATAAACATGAATGAAGTTAGAATTTAATATCTGCAAGACAGCAGAAGGTACAGCGATATAAGTGGACTGACTTGGAAGGAGGATTTGAATTTCAATAGTCAGAGGTGGATAGTTCAGGTCCCGAAAGTAAAAATCCAGACTAAGAATTTGTTTAAACAACCCATTGAGATAAAAGGAGTCACAGTCGCAAAGTCACAGTCACAGAGTCACAGTCACAGAATACTCAACTGGTTTGTTGAAATCAAATCTTAGTCCAGAGTTTTACTTTCTGGACCGAAACGATCCACCTCTAGTGGAAAGTCTTTTTGTCTGATAAAACTAAAGTTGAACTGTGGATCCTACGCTGTATGTCTTTTGATCACCAAAACCTCGAACCCGCAGAAGCTTCGGTTGGTCGATTAATGAAAATCATTTGGTGCCGAATGGTCTAAGTCTATAAGGTTCTAATTAAAGTGAGTTATGCTGATGTGAATGAGTTTCCAGCTTTAAAGAAGCCAGTCATCTTTTGTGTCTGAACGCTGTCCAGCACCTTTGTTCCAAAATGAGGCACAGGGTCTGTCATGAGGCACAGGGTCTGTCATGAGGAACAGGGTCTGTCCCACAACCTGCCACACAATCTCATTTATTATTATCCTTTTAAATCTAAAAAATAACTGTAAGATCTTGTCAGGTCCATATCTGCTGAGGGCTGGACTGACCACCTGGCATAGTGGGCAGGTTCCCATTGGACCACTGGGTAGGTGGTTGAGTCATTGTGATGACCGCCCAAGTCCAGGGCCGAATTTTAGTCCCAGTCCAGCCCTGCATGAGTTTTCATTTCTTTGACCTGTTTCCATCTCCTGACTTCCTGACTGATTGTGTTTTGCCATAGATATCCTGGATTTGACACCACCTGATGTTTCGACTGCATCCAGATACAAGGAACATATCATTCAGTTTTGCCCATTATTGGTAAAGGTGGGCATGATCGGTTAAGTGCAAAGATATAATAGATTTTTTCACCTAAGTTTCACGAGAAATATTTTAATTATTTATTTTTCTTTTTTTGAAATTTGTCTATTTAATGCAGGGTGGAGTGGTGGCTCTAAGCTATCTCTGCTGGCATTCAGAAGGTTGCTGGTTCAATTCCTATGATGGTCAGGAGTGATACTACACTGTTGGGCCCTTAACATACAATTGCTTTGTCCCGGGTTTGATGTTTACCTGTATCCAGCCCTGTAAGTAGGTTCTCCAACTTACAGGGAAATTTGGCCACTGGGGAAAACAAAACTTCACACTGTTTCAATCCATCCAAAGTAGTGTAGTGTTGAGGCATTGCCTGCCACACAGCTACATTCAGGATCTCATTCCTGGGATGGTTTGGTGCTTGAGGTAATGGCTTATATTAGTGCATCCTCCTTACCTCTTTTACTATTTAATAGTGATGTACTCAAGACCACCAAAACCGAGACCAAGTCATTACCAAGACTAGAGCGTACTGAGACCAAGACAAGACCAAGACCAAGTCAAGATCAGAAACAGACTAATGTTTCATTTTACGTAACACGACACACTATAAAATGTGGAGCATAGGCACCATCTTGGCGCCAGGCATTATAGCCTAAAATTTGGGTCACCGTATATTTTGAACCATGGACTTTTTTTCTTAAATTTCAGTATAAATGCTTCTGTCTAAATGTATCTTTTTTCAAATCGGTTGCATTCGGACTTTGAGGAAAGACTTTTTACACCCAATCATAGTACTGTGTTATCAAGCAGATGAATATTAAGCCGTTGTGATAAATATTTTGAGGTGTTTTGATGAGTGGTCTTGACTGGTCTTGAGTCCTCTGTGCTCGAGACAGAGACAAGACCGAGTCAAATTAATGTTAATTCTGAGACAAGATCAAGATCGCAAAAAAGTGGTTTAAACACTGGTCTTGAGTACTACAACACTACTATTTAATAATAATGTTTTCTTATCCTCACTATAATGTATGTTTATACTTTATATACATTCATATGTGTGTGTGTATGTGTGTGTATATACTCATATATATAATACACATAACCCCTTAAGCCTGTGTACAAGCTGGTGAAACTGAACGTGACAGATTTAAGCAGGTTATAATATACTTACTATGTATGTGAGGCCATATTTCCGCAAAATGTTTGCATGATATAGGTCTTCTTGCAGTATTCTTTCAACTGTGTCAGAATTGATGGCACTTCCATTGGGGTATATGAAATATACTCCCAAAACAGTAATCTCCGAGGTTCTGAAAATTGATCCATTTAAATTAATATAGTCTCTGAATTTAATACATGAATATGCAAATTCTTACATCTCCTCTGTGCTTTCTATCACCTTTTCTGAATTATTAATGCTAGCTTTAGTTTTTAGGGAAAGAGCCTTGTAATTAGACGGCAAATAAGGCTTATTTACAAATAAGGCTTATTTACAATTCTACAGTTCAAACGCCTGCATTTCATGTCAGGAAAAAGAACATATTAGTCTGTGAATTTTCTTGTTATCATAATCACTGCTGCTTCTATGACAATGAATCACTGCTACTTCTATGACAATATGAATTAATTGCCGATGACTGCAGCTATACCAGTGTCAACATCTTCACTTTAGTTTTAATTTAATATAACATGCCTTTTGTTTGACTGTCCAGCGGAATTGTACATTCAGAGTATATATACATGGCAGTACATGTAATAAATTTGTACACTAACAACAATTTTTATTTGTTTTCTGCTCTTAACCATTAAGTGACTATAGGATGTATGCATGCAATATTTATGAAGGTTTTTTTGTTAAATTCATGATAATTTAACAATGAGTTAGAAGACATGACTTAGTTAAAAAAATGTTAAAATTTGTACCTTTGATCTGTACTTTCAGCTGCAACTTCCAAAATTCGAACAAATGATTTCGTTGTCGCTGAAAGAGCCCTGTAGTTAGAGATTTGCATTTCTCATTGTTATATTAATATACAACAAATCTATTTAAACGATATCTGCAAATAGTCAAAGACTTGACCCATTATTTGTTCAGTCAAACACCTCATGGTCAATTTATGTATATATTTTACATTTAATTGAAAATGTAGATTTGTTAAGGCAACGGATCTATTTTGTTTTGCTTTTGTAGATTTCACCGCTTTGTTAAATATCTAAACATTTCAAGGTTTGTTGGCCAACCTCTCCTTCTTGTTCCCACATTTTTGTTCCCATGTCTTGCAGTATGATAATCACCATACATTCTCTATAAGTTTCTTCCAAGGAGTAAGTAGCAAATAAGTTTGACCATCTAAATTAAGTATTCAAATATAATTTAACATGTCTGGATTTATGTCTATTGTCAATTTATGTCTATTGTCGATATGCAAAAAAAGGAAGCAACAGTAACAGTTTACTAGGCATCATGCCCAACTGCTCAGCAGAAAATAACAGACCCTGTGAAGCATTCAGCCATCCTGTGAAGCATTCAGTCATCCTGTGAAGGATGTTTCTTCATATAATATATAACATGAATACATATCTATGCTATGCAACTAAAAAAACAGGGATACCCTTTAATGTGGTTCAGATTTGTGTTGATTTCTGCCACTGATGATTCAAAACGAAGGCCGACACGATAGGATCTGTCAATAGTATAAATCTGCATGCAGAAAGAATATTACATGGTACATTTACATTTTATTTCAAATGCATAATGCCATAAGATTTAATTGTTTAAGAAATCACTATTACCATAAATGCTGTTGATGTAATTTAAAATAAAATACAAAATACAGTAATAGAACAAATCTTAAAACTTCACCTCAATTTGAGTTGTCGCTCCTAGGTTTCCAGTGTCTTTTGCTTCAATAGTAATCAAATATTTTCCTTTTAGGTTACTGTCAAGACTGCCAAGGCACCTAAAAAATATTTCTGAAATTATATTGTATAAAGTTGTCTTATCCTTACACTTAACACAATCAATGCAAAATTAACAAACACAGACATACAAACCCAATCCACACACACAGACACACACAGTCTGGAGACAGTGTCATGGGCACCCAAAGTTCATTGATGTGTGTGGGAACCAAAAACTAGCCCCACAATCTAATAAAAACCTGTTATTTTTATGTTGTGGGGGCCATTTCTCATGTCCCCACAAGGATGCAATCAAAAAATTTAAATTGCCAAAAGCTGCGTATTTTGATTGGTTACTTATGGTTAAGGTTAGGGCTGGGTAGAGGTTACGGTCGTCATGTCGGGATTAGAGTTTTCAACATAGAAATGAGTGGTGAGTCCACATAAAGATTACAAACCTGTGTGTGTGTGTGTGTGTGTGTGTGTGTATATATATATGTATATATATATATATATATATAAACTTTTGAAAATTGACCTGATACTCCCTTTGTAGTGATTTTGTTCTGCCGTTGTCTCAGCACTGAAGATCTTATCCATTGCCCATTGCACATTATTAGTGTCAATAAATTCTACTGATAATACACTGAACTGGATCAACTTGTTTTTTCCAGAATCCCGATCAAAAGCCTTTGGAATATTAAACATAAAATAAATAAAAAAAATTAAACATAAAAATGGCAGCCAAGCTACTATTTAAGACCAAGACATGGTAACTACATTTTTAACAAAAAATTTAATAAAAACACCATATACTTACATTTAACATAGAAATTTGGGGTTAAGTTGCTAAATATTTGATTGAATAATCGATTGTAAGTTCCAATCTTACTTATGTTGAGAAACAAGCAGTAATGAACAAGTTTTAAAACAGGCAAAGGAAAGCATTTATACACTCAAAACTTTGAATATACAAAAAAGAGCACACACACAAAATCCACTTACAGAGACAGAAGCAGCGATCGTCCCCTGTTCAGTACTTTCAGTGAGAACAACTTAAGAGAAAAGTTATTTACTTATTCAGAACTTATACATCAAACTGAAAACTAAAACCTTTTTATGTTTTACTTGTGCAGACATACTTAAAACTTGAATATAAAAGAGAGGGTTTTCAATTTTATAAAAAAGGCAATAACATGAAACAATGTTACATTTATCCTTATTATTTTTAGTTTATTCTTTCATTATAATGATACAATGTACGTATAACTGACCACTGATTTCCTAAGCAAATTAGGAAGCCAATTCTAGAATATAACCCAACAAATTTGCATAAGGTCATGTAAATTCCCAGAAGTAAAAAATCTTACCAAACAGTCCATCAGGGATCATGAAGATAGGAATATTATCATTCAGGTCATCAATACTAATTGCCAGTTTACCTAAAAAATAAATTAAATTAAATTAACTGTAAATTATGGGCAGTTGTCAAAAAATTCAGGATATTAATATCATTATACGATTTGGAAAATTTTTAATTGTAGGTAAGTTTTCATTCAGCTACTCAGCATTTTAAGGAGACATTCTTGACTTTAAAGAGCATTGATAACCTTTTTTTCACTTATTTATTAATTTAAAATAATGAGTGATTAACCTTTCCCCTGAAGAGCATCGCTAACCTGGAAGACTGGTATTCTCCCCTTTCTCAGTGAAAATATCCACCACCTGGACTTCCAGCAGAACTTGAGTAC
>JAODKF010000002.1:8007216-8021694 GCA_026779585.1 Mormyrus proboscirostris
ACTGTATCCTTTCTCTGCCCCAGATCTGTGGCCTCAATTGTTAGAGTGTATAACCTCTGCCCCCGCTCATAATCCAGGGCAACTTCTGGGTCCACAGATATGTTACCAATAAAACCCCCATTGTCTTCTGCTGAGGAGATGATGATGAAGTTCCCAGAGCTACCATCAGTGATATGGAACGAGATGCGATTGTTAATCTCTGTTTGGTCGGCGTCGTCGGCAAACACTGAGCCCACAAATGACCCTGGAGACAAATAATAAAAACCACAATGACAATTTTGCTCTTTTGTGTCACCCCTCACTATGTGATAATGCACACTATGCTGAAAATCCTTGTCACCACCTTTATAATAGGCCCACAGTTATACTTCTGTCTAATTTTTCTTCAATAATTAATATACTAATACTAATATACCTAAAACACCATTTAGACTGTATGTAGCCATTCCGTCATTTAGTTCAAATAGAAAATGATTATTTACCCTTGTTACTTTCTTTGACAAAGAACTCATAAGAAGGATGCATAAAATGAGGTGTATTGTCATTGATGTCCTGTAAGAAATAGAAAACAGAAATAAGAAACTGTATATCAAGTATTTACATATTACAAAGAATATTTTTCTGCTATTACTTTGCTATTCTTTCATTATTTCATTGATATCATTATATGATCTGGACACACACACACACACACACACACACACACACACACACACACGACATGGTCTTCATCCTTAAATCTTGGGATGGACTGGCTAGCAAGACTACGGGGAGAATTCCCGGGGGGTCCACCCAAGCCGTAGGGGGAGAGAAAAGGGATATTCCTCCCTAGAGAAAATATCATTCAGGTGGGACATAATTTCCCTGGTTAATTTTTGTTACTAGTTAATCACTGCCCAAAACAAATTTATATTAAAAATATGAAGTACAGTGGACATATGAGAATGTTGTACACTAATGGTATGTTTATAGTAAACCAATATATTGCTCAGTTTTTGGCCATTTTGAGCCAAAATTGTAAGAGTCTTCTGCAGTGTTATTTAAAAAAGCCTCACCTGTACATTGACCGTGACTTTGACCCACGTGGCTCTAGGGGGCGCTCCCATGTCAGTCGCTGTTACGTTTAACACAATATCCCCATTGAGTGAAGCGTTAATTGCTTCTCTGTCTAACTGGTCTTTCTTTTCTAACACTCCTGTGATTATGTTTATGGTAAAGTTGTCGCTGAACATGCATTCTTCAATTCTGTATTGGATCTTGCTGTTATTTGTTTCTTGTTCATCTTGATCAATGGCCTGCAAAAGCAAGAGATATGGTACAAATTCACTGGATGGAATTCTGAATTCATAGACTTTATATCTTTCAATAGTAGCAATTTAGTACTATTACATGAAGGTTTGCGAAAAGTATTCTATTGGATTCTGTTGGTAGCATTTACATAATTTGCCTTTTTGCTGATCTCATCTTCCTCTCCATGAGACACACAACGCATGTACAGGCAGTTTTGGGGTCAAAAGTGGGGTTGGTCAGCATTTGGCAGCCCTGAAGACATTGACGTTATGGGTGCCATTCATGAAACCCATTGGTACCATTCTGAACCGATGACCTTCCTATTACAGGTGCAGAGTTCTAACCCGCTGGGCCACACGCTGCCCCTATAAACAGGTTACACAGAAGCACCAGCCACCTAGACACTGGACCAAAGCAGGACTCTATCCTCTTCCAACATGAACTCACCTGGACTGTGAATCTCAGTTGCTGATTTGGTCCTTCCTTCACAAACTCGTAATATGACTCCCTGGTAAAAACTGGTGTCTTGTCATTTACGTCTAAGAGTTTTATCTCCAAGGTTGTCGTTCCAACCTTTTCTTCGGTGTCTGTCGCTTTTAAAGTGGCATAAAAAAAGGAACTGATTTCCCGGTCAATGTTTTTATCATCAACCACTTTAATGCTCCCATTACTTGGGTAAACATCAAAATAATTCAATCTGAAAAAATAGAAAAACAGTATAATTATACAAATTCTGATGTCCCACAATATTTTTTTTTAATGATAAATGTAATATACAAAAACATTTCATTTTTCATAAAATTCATAAAATATGAATTTCTAAATTCATATTAAATACAATTTTATATTAGTTAGTATATTGCATTATATATATTCAAGTATTTATTTGTTCTTTGAAATGAATTCATGTTATCAAATCAACATTTTAAAGTTTATTAAATGAGTAAAGGGAAATGTTTCTTCACATAGTTCAGTCATTATTTATCTGGCATAATATCTTGACTGTTTTCCTTTAATATTTGTTTGTTTGTTTTCATTTTTTTGAATCAGTGAAACATACCTTACAGGGTATATATCTGTGCAATTAAATTGATTCAGGGAAGAAAATAACATGCATAACGTTTATCCTAAACCAAAAATACTGAAATATGCAAAAATTATGCACATCAGAATAACTACTGAAATTATGTTTTTCAGCCCTACAGTATCATGTCATAGCACCTTCATGTTCCACTTACAGTAATCCCTGAGTGCGGACTTACATGTTAGCAGGTAGAAGGGTGTAAGTGATGTTGTTCATATCTTCTGTGTCTGGATCTGTAGCCTGAAATTAGAATTCAAATGTCTTTGATGATGTCAGTGTCTGGCTGATGAACTACACTCTTTTTTTTTTTTGAACTTCAACATTAATTGTTACTGCCAAACTAGTTTCCAAATGAGCAAGTCTTAAACAAAACACATTTAAATGAAAAAGCCATACTGTAATGGTGGCTATGATTGTGCCTATTGGACTGTGTTCCTTGACTTCTATTTCATAGGTGTCCTGCTTGAAAGTTGGAAAGTTGTCATTAATGTCATTGATCTGAATGGTGACAGTGGCTGTGGAACAGCAGTCACTTGTGGAATCTTCAGTGGCAACAACCTGTAGAGGCAACAAACATATTTCCCCATCATCTGTTTTCTTAGGAAAATTCATGAGCTTATTTACGCAAAAACCTGCTAACAAGTATTTTGTGAAAAAATTGCTGAAATTTTTTTCTATACATATAATTAGGAATTAAGTTCCATTCATCTCCCCTGATCCAAACAGTATAGGTGATATGTTTTTTGCAATGCATGACCTTGCCTTATTCATACTTAACGTTATAACAGCTGAACTTAAGTAAATCAGTCAGATTGCTTTATAAAACATTCCATGCAACTATGCATCTTTACCTTCACTATCATAAATTTCTTTTCTTCGTAGTCGACATCCTGTTGGCTTTTGACCTGAATTTGTACTTCAGTTTTTGAGATGCCAGCGGAAGGCGACACCTGAAAGGCGTCTTTGTCTGGACCCTCTAAGTGCAAGGTGAACCTAGCGTTTTGTCCCTGAACAAAAAATACACTGGATTCAAAAGTCTTCCTTATGTTACTTGAGCACTTATTTACATTAAAGTTTTAACATTGGTACATGGTAATGTATACACAAAAAAAAATCAACTTAATATGGTTTAAAACAGAAAGACTGCAGTTGTTTTTTGTGCATCTACGCATTGAAGATGTTTAACAAGAATACAACTTTTTTATAATAAGAGAAAAATAATCAAAGCCTTACCTGGTCCAGATCCATTGCTAAAATATTTAAACCGTTCACAGAGGCACCCACAAATGAATGTTCATCGATGTCACCACTGAAATCGGTTGCTTGTGTACTTAAATCACATTGCGTAGCATTACAATAATAAAACTTAGGCTTGTTGTCATTGACATCACCAATAGTGATCTTCACATCTGTCGTGGTGTTGGCAAAATTTCCATGAACATTTACTTCAGTTTCCCTAGCCTAGAATACAGAAAGCTCACAATTAGCACAAGAAAACAATCTTTCCTTATCAAATAAGTAGTATACCTAATATGTTTTTATTGTTTTTTTTTTTAATCTTTTTTATATCCTTGAACCTGCATCTATTCCAGTAGACCAAAAGTTTATAACTTGTCACTTACCATAACTTTTAGTGTAACAATGTCATCAATGTCCAATAGTTCCTCTCTATCAAAAACCATTTTGACTGATATTAGTCCAGTAATTTCATTAATCTCAAATAAGTCAGGCATATCGGTACCTATGATAGAATAACAGGTTGGGTGTTTTAAATGATTGTATTGTTTCAATCACAAAATAATGATGCTGAGTAATTCAAAAGTAACATGCAAGTTTTTTTTTTTTAAAAAGAAAAGATTAGAGCATATTCTTACTTTGAATTGTATAGACAATGTTGGTATTGACTCCCATGTCAGGATCTATAGCTATGACTTCAATTACAGAGTATCCCTAAAGGTTCAAGAGAAACTGCACAGCTGTAGTAACATGACTACAAATGTACACATATAGAAAACATCTTTCCATATATTATGAGCCAAATAATTAATAATTGACACTTACCACAGGTGTGTTTTCATCAACAGTGGCTACATATGGAAGGTTTATAAATTGCGGATCAAGATCAGGAACATCAATGACATTGATGGAGGCAAAAACCGTACTGGACTGGATAACGAAGTGTCCATTAAGTAGGCCACCTTTGTCCTTCAAGTAGTAAAAATAACATTCATAGTATTTCACTTTTTAATTTGTATATTTATTACATAGTGTACATAGTTTGAAGATCAATCACACAATAAACAGAAAACAATGAAGAAAAAAACAAATGTTACACTTACCGATGCTTTAATTTTTAACTGGTAAAAAGTGCTTTTGCTTGTGTAATTTAAAGTTCCTGTAAGACTGACATTACCAGTGATTTCATCAATTGAAAACAGGGCCTTGCCAGTACTTGGTATGACCTACACAAAATAATATAATCAATCAATCAGCCATCTTAATGTACTTCAATTAAATAATTAAATTAAAGCAATTTACATTGTCAATCGTGTACACAATCGTTTTTGCGTCCCCTTCATCACGATCTGTGGCTGTCACTTGAAACAGATTTCCTGGTAGAGTATCCTGTGCAGAAAATGTTTAACAAAACAAGAATGTAATGTTAGAGTGCATTAGCTATGTCGTTGAGTCTTGTAGTCATACATATATATATGATGATGTATATTTTCACAGATGTTTGTGAATATTTTATTTCATGTGATGTATTAAAATGAAATTTATACAGTGCATTCAGAAGGTATTCAGAGCCCTTTCAGTTTTTAACCATTTTTCACGATGAAGCTTCATGCTAAAATTGTGTAAATTCATTTTTGTTCCTTGTGAATCTCCACTAAGTGCCCCAAAATGACAGCACAAAAAAAAAACACTGAAATATCAAATGGACATAAGTATTCAGACCCTTTGTTCAGTACTTAGTAGAAGCACCTTTTTGAGCTAATACAGCCATGAGTCGTCTTGGGAATAATGCAACGGGTTGTTCACACATGGATCTGAGGATTTTCTGCCACTCTTCTGTGCAAATCCTCCACAGCTCTGTCAGGGTTGATGGGGAATGTTGGAGTACAGCCATTTTCAGGTCTCTCCAGAGATGTTGGAGTCTATGTAAGTCAGGGCCCTAGCTGGGCCACTGAAGGACATTCACAGTTGTTCCTAAGCCACTCCTGTGTTGTTTTGGCTGTGTGCTCAGGGTCATTGTCATGTTGGAAGGTGAACCTTCAGCTCTGTCTGAGGTCCAGAGCACTCTGGACTAGGTTTTCATCCAGGATCTCTCTGGTGTTTCTTTTTTAATAAATTTGCAAAAAATTCTATAATCCCATGCTTGTACTGTCATTATGGGGTACTGAGTGTAAATTCGTGAGGAACAAATTGAATTTACATAATTTTAGCATGAGGCTACAACATGACAAATGATTAAAAACTGAAAGGGGTCTGAATACTTTCTGAATGCACTGTGTGTGTGTATGTATGTGTATGTATGTATGTGTATGTATGTGTATGTATGTATACTTACTTCTTTCACACTTATGTCATACAATGGGGGATCAAATATAGGTGGATTATCATTTGCATCTTGTACAACTACAGCAAGTTGTCTCTTCACCTAGTCCAAAAAAATATATATTAGTTAGATAAACATGATTCTACACACACATAAATAGGGAGACATATATTGTACTTACCTCAGTTTGACCATCAGAAACTATAACCCATAACACAAGTGAATCCTTTAGCTGAAAATAATAAATACACATCTCTGTTAGTGGCATTTACTGATACGCATACGGTAGGCTGTTAAACAAGCCATAAAGACCTTACCTCTCTGTCCAAGTAAGACCTTACGGTTGCATTTTTTGAGTCTCGTTCAACATTGAAGTAAAATGCATCATCTCCTCCAATTGCATAAGTTAATGGCTGATCTGCTGCGCCAGTCACTTTAATTGTAAAAGCATATCCACCTAAATGGGGTAAAATGTATGATACATCTTTACTTATGCCTAATTGTGCTTCTATGAGTTTACATGTGCAATGTAAATTAAGTCATTTGAATTGGCTGTGTAATGAAAAATGTGCTGTAATATATGTTGTCAGAGCTGAAAATATTTTTTTTCCAGCATTCAAAGAAAAGTGATCATTATTATTTAATGGTTAATGCAGCTATTGAGTTCTGCTATAGTTTTTAATGGCATGTACCAATGACTTTGCTGTTAGTTTAACTAAATACTTTTTAACTATGTTCAATAAAAAGCACAATTAATTCACCAAAAAAGGAACAAAGATGACTGGATATTAAATTATTGTTTCATTTATAATATCATGAAAATTGTCAATATGCATATACGTATAATCAAAGATGTGTGAAAAAATGTAAACATACCAATCGGAGTATCTTCCATTACAAAAACTGGTATTGTATCTATGTCAAGTCCATGACTGTAACCTTAAACAGTTACAGAAAAAACATTAGTGGAAAAATTCATGTATGGAGCACTTTTTTTCTCATGCATAATGAATTTTTAACAAGGCATGGCAAAAGTCTGGAAACGCATTTTACAGCAATCCATGAAAAATATCTACTTAAACATATTACATTGTGTAAATTATGATGATTCTATGAGCTTGTCAAATTGTGAAGCGTGCTGCCTTAGAAGGGAATGAATCAGTTAATGCTACTCACCGGCCAGATACACAGATGCCAACAGGAGCAAAAATGGTTTTGGCATCGTAAAAGCTCCTTATTCACAGGCTAAAAAACAACATGTGAGCTCAGTTTTTTTGCACTTCATGTACAGTAAGATTGTTATATTTCAGCAGCTCATCTATTGCCATTTACAGATGGCAGACTTCATATACTTCATTTAAGATAAGAGTCCTGCTCCGCATTAAAAGTAGTCACATCTGAACCAAATGTTTTAACTTAATGTTGTTTAATAAATTCTTAAATTATTAGACTTACTAAACGATGAGCTTCATAGCATCAATCTTATTAAAGATAAGCATTTATTAACTGATAATGTTTATTAACATAATTTTATTTAACCCTGAATTCATTTTACAATCATTGATTTCAAAGTATTCAACATTTATTTATTTTAATTTTCATTAATATTTCATCTACTAAATAACATTTGATTTTCAGTCTTGTAAGGTGAAATATTGGAAAGAAATCCCTTAAAGTTACCTTTAAATTAAAATAAGTTACTCTGGAATATTTTAGATGTGTAAATAATAGTTGCTGTATTGTTTCATTAATAACATGATCAGACATTGACCAGCCTGTAGTATCAATATCAAAAAATTGTTTTCTGATTCTTTACCTGAAAATTGAAAATCGTATTTTTCTGAAATTTTAAATTTCTCCAATCGATCTATAATTGAGCATAATGAAAATAAAATAATTTCATTTTTACTTGGCGTACTTCAATGAAACCACAAAACTGTTCACTGTTATAGCTATGAACTTACTGACGTGTGCGAAAAAATAACATATCTAATGAGTTTTAGAATAGTGTAGTATTTAATGAATCAAATATCTTGTGAATATGAAAATACCTGAAATATACATCCTTACCTTAACAAGCTGCGTTCCCTGCGTGTTGGCAGTAAGTAGGCATTCCTAGTTATGAGGAAATGAGCAGGACAAGAACTTTGCTACAGCAATTAAGAGCTCTGACGGGAATATCCAGGCAATAAACATAAATGATTAACACTCAGTGAAGAACACAGAGAAGAAAAACAAGCTATGATTACAAGACTTACAGTATGGATTTACAGCAGTGCAATTAAAATGAGATGGAACACTGAGTAAAGTTCACCCAAGATCATGTTATGCAGTGAATCTCATTCTATGACCTGTTTTTGTCGATATTCTACCTTTGGATTTAGACTATAGCAATTGTATCCATTTTCCAACCTCTTACAAAATATGGGATCATGGAGGAGGCGTACAGTATGGAGGAGATGTAGGCAGGATTTAAGCTAAATCCAACAATACTCCTACCCTGGAAGTGTGAAGTTAAACGATGCCGTGAAGTCCATTGCTTCAGGTTCATCCATCCATCCATCCATCCATCTTCCAAGCACTTAACCTGCTCAGGATTGTGAACGGGCCTGGAGTCCATAACAGCCATCAAACATTCAATATCATTAAAAAGTTGTCATAATATTGATTTTTTTTTCATCCAACATGAGTTCTTTTATTTATTGTGAGCACAAGGGTCCAAAAAGGTATGGAACATAACTTAACAATGAATTTTGTTTTATTTTACTCAAATAAATGAGGAAATGCTTTAAGCGAGATGGTGAAATAGTCATCAGCTTGCAAGTAATGGTTTTACTTGACTTACTGCATTGAAAATAGAACAGCCATATGCATGCAGTATTCAAGCTTATTGGCTGTTGCTGTTTCCAGCCGTGGCCACACCCACATTTCTTCTGCCTTTTCACAGATATGAGAACCTTTAGACATTATATCATTAGAAAACCAGTCTATATGGAAATTTTTTCCATGCAAAATGGGGCAAAAGGTTTTGAGTATGTAAAGAAAACACCATACAGTACAAGACACTACTGATGTAAAAGGAGCATCGTGTCGGAATGTAACGGGTTCAAGTTCCATTATGTGGATAACACTTAATAAAGCATACATGACGTATACATAGGTACGAAGTACAAATCCTCCTAAGCAGATATGTGAAATCGCTAAACTGTAAATCAAATTATTTATCCACTTGAGTATCTCAGTATCTTTCTATGTGCATCCTGCAATATATTCCAGGCCAACTGTGTCCAAATATGAATCAATAAACAGTTAACTTGTAAAAAATAATGGATAAAAGTGCAATTCATATAACTGAACTGAACCAAAACTGTGAAGCTTTATACCACTAAATGGAAATTATCCGAGTTTGCCACTATGTCCTATGCATAGCAACAAAAACGCTCTAATCCTGTCAGTCTTAGTCAGGTAGTTTGATTACTTTTCAATAGTACCCCAGTTGTTCTTCAGAATAAAAAATGTGAATAAACAAAATGATTACTTTGATTAATGCAATTAATGGAATGCTAGCATAGAATAATTTTGTAAAGATGCTTTTATTTGGAGCAGGTAATGCAGACAATTAGTTTACATTTAACAGTTCAGAAACACAATAGAAGTCAATAAAAGAATGCAGTTTCATGTCTGAAGTTTCCTTTTTTTATAAACCATGCTTAACAGCCTAGAAATCTTTCTGACTTTCCAACCTTGAAACCAACTGAGAAGGAATGACAGAGATTTTGTACTTTCAATTAAGATTCATTAGCGTCAGATGACAATGTGAGTTGTACAACTCCGACTGCAGTGTGAATTCCAGTTATGTTGTCTGCTGATCCGGGCTGGTAGATTTGTCACAAGAGAACATAACTGCTATTGTTCTTAGGGAAATGATTGCAATCAGCTGAGGAGCTCAGGACATCACACGCTTTTACTATAAACACATCAAGGCAATGGAGCATACTGCCTGTCAGCTGTGACAGGTGTACTATTCATACAACAGCTACTCGCTCTCCTTGACAGCAACAAAATCCATGCATACTTAGTGGGGACAATATAACAGCGTGACGTGCTGCATTTTGGAAAACCATGCACCCGACCCTTCCTGGCTCCAGGGAGATGAATATAAAAAATGATGTATTCAGAGGTACAAAGTACAAATTCTCCTAAGCGGATATGTCAACATGTAATGTATATGCTATTCTCTATTGCTACTTTATCAACAGCTGCTTTGTAATACCTATAACTCTTTGCTTTTATCCATGGGAGCATAGCTCACAGTTTGGACCTTAAACCTATAGTCTATTTAAGGGAACACAACCAACAGGGCTAGTCAATCAATCAGGTGCCATCTTCTCACTGGGTGCCACATCCTTATCCCACCCCCAGGAAGGAAACACTGTCCAAGACAAAGTGAAATTGCGCTCGCCTAGGCTACTGCATGGGCTTTGGCTGGCACTGACAACCAGGACCTGCAGATGTGACCAAAATATATATTTACTTTAAAAAAATAAAACAAATAATGAATATAATAACAAAATAGTAATAAAGGGAATATCTCATGATGGATAAACTTTTAGTGCCCAACACTGCAGTTCTTAAATTGAATAGGTGTTCTGTGAAAGACAGCCAGCAGGGGGTGCTCCTCCATTGACACGTGGAACCAGACGACAGTCAGATATACGCTGAAGCATAATGCTTCAAATTCTGTGACAGAAACTCAGTGTGTCTGTGTCTTATCATATGGGTGTGGTATGTGGCTCAGTGGAACAGGCCTAGTCAGAAGATTGCCTGGTTTCCTTGAGCCCCAACCTGGGCAGAAAAGTAACACCCCCCTGAAATACTCCGGAGGTGCTAGATGAATAGCCTCACCCTGCACTCAGACCCCATCTCATCTTTGTGTCTGTGTGTGTGTGTGTGTGTGTGTGTCTGTGTGTGTGTGGTGTCGTGTGTTTCAAAGGCAAGATGAGATGTCAAAAGAAGCATTCCATTAATATACTAATGCATGTGCAAATAGCAAATGCAGTTGACAATTCCGCATAGCGGGGGTTGGGATGCAGGCCCTCCATGATCTGGAAATATTGTGTAAAATGCTCTGGTCCCCTTGGCAGGCAAAGTCCTGGGTTTTTCCCCACCTGGCGCCCATAGCTTCTGAGAGAGGACCCAAACCCCCGTGACCATGCATTGGACAAGCAAGTAGAAAAAATGAATGGATGACCTCTGTCACATTAAAAATATGCTATCAAAAAACATAATCAATTCTTAAATAAAAGTGAAGGAAGGACATAGCCTATATTTCCTAGTGAAGGTCACATTGGACAGGGACTTCAAAGGGCATGAAATATCCAGCAATAGGATATGAAAATGTCAGTTAAGCAAATTAAAGGAAATTCACCTCACTTCTCTACCAAGCGCATTCTTTGCTGGGGTTCGCAACCAACCAGCAACTTTAGCACCCTGCTGACGGCAGTACAGAGTGAACCTCTTTATTCATGCCAGAGGTATGTAGGCTAATCGCCAGATACCTGCTTTCACACTTTTATCACATAAATTGCATTACATATTTCAGATCAATTTAATTAAATAAGTTAAGCTCATTTTTATGTAGTACCCTTCCAAGTTGCATAAGTTACCAAAAGATTGACAAGAAAAGGATGACAACTAATCACCTAAATCAAAAACCAGGGTGGGTTAACTTGTAGGAAAGACATCCCACTATTATGTAAATAAAATTATGAACAGTACCATAAGCCAGGACTGTAGTTTAGATGCAGACCGAACCAGCAAGTTACCAAGTTATTCTGAACCCAGCTGATAATGAATCTTGTGAATCGATATGGTTTCATGTAAAAAGGCTTAATGCAGTCTGAAGTACAAAAATACAAAGTAGAACCACCAAACTTTTAGCATCAAACCTGTCTTTACATTAAGTTCTTATTATTGTTATATATATTGATGTCTAATAGAAAAGGTTATTCTTAATTCATTAAAGTTCATAAAATGTTTTTCTTTTGTAAATGTTCCAGACCTCTGACTTCCAGACTTCTGACCTTTGACAAAAAATCTTTAATCAAAATGTTTAACAACCCCTGATACAAGCTTCTGGGTTGCAGTAGCTTAACCACCTGAGTTGATGCAGAAAGGCAATGTTCAGAGAAACAGGATGATCGGAAATCCCTTTAGCACTGGACTCTAAGGCTTGGGTCTCACCACAGATTGTCCCTGCTAGAGACACTACAATATTGAGTTTAATTAGATGAATGGAAACCAGAACACAGTGCTTCTTAAATGGAAATAATCACTTTAGTTCAGGTTAAAAATCTAATATGGTTACATGGCAGCTGTTCTAATTTGATTATATTTTCCAACACTTGTCCTACAGCATGCGTCCTGGTTCATAGGAGCACTGTTAGCTCACTGTCATCAGGGGCACAGAACATGGCTGAGCAGGCCAAGCCTCCGCTGCTGGTAAGAAGGTTGCTGGTTCAAGCCCAGCCTCAGCATAGTGGCCACAGCTGTGGACCCCTTAACCCTCCCCTCCCTGGGTCCCACTGCAGGTGTCGGTCCTTCACTGCCGAGCTTGCTTTCATCTACAGATGTGTCGTCGAGTAGGCAAAAAGGGAATCTGATAATAATAATCAAAGCGTTATCATGATTATTTTGGGTGAAGACCTGACTAAAATAAGCAGTTGAAAAAAGTTATATCCAGTACATTACATTGTTAAAGGGGAAGACACAATAAATTCTGATTTATCATTTTTGTTAGAATCCAAGATCAGTAGCATGAGACTGAGATTGAGATCAGGTCACTGTATCAGATACCACAAGCACCAAGATTTACAAACCCCCGATTTCAAAGCTGGGACAGTAGGGAAAATGCAAATAAAAAAGGATATGTAATTTTTTTTCAACCTATACTATATTGAAAACACTGCAACATGACACGTTTTCATGTTTTACTTTGTGAATTTGTATTTTTTTTTATATACACTCATCAAATCTGATGATGGCAACAAGCTCGTGTTGACTTGATTCTGGATGGCCCTTTTCCTCAGCCATCGGACCACAAAACACAATCTCACTCTGCTACTTCTGCCTTAGATGAATCTGAGCCCAGAGAGATTGGCAGCACTTCGAGAACATTGATGTATGGCTTCTGCTTTGCATAGTAAAGCCTTAACTTCCATCTGTGGATGCAGCAGCAAATGGTGTTGGCTTTTCTGAAGTATTCCTGAACCCATGTCATCATATCCGTCACAGATACATGGAACAGCAAGGGCTCACACTGCCAACAGACAAAACAAACCAGAAACAGAAGAGACCACAAGGGGTCAAAACAAAGGCAAAGAAAACTAACAAGGGCTGGAACTATATGCAAGGAAAAGCAGAGTGAACACAAGCAAGCAACATTTATGCAAGAACCATCTACAGCACATTCAAATCCATAGTGGCCGACTGAAGAAAAGAGCAAGAGCAGGTACATGCATACATGGGTAACAAGAACTAAACAAGGGGCAGGTATGAACCATACACTAGAGACTAGGAACTACAAGTAACAGGTTACTTAGATGTGCGCCCCCAGCGAGTGGCAGCCTGTTATGGCAGCTCTGCTCATTTCTGAGCTTCTTTCTTGCAAATTTCCCACTTGTGGGACTAATAAAGGTTTATCTTATCTTAGAGTCATAAACAATTACCATGCACTATGAACTTAGGATGGTCAGTGACACCTGCTGGCCAAACAGAGAAATGACAAGGTGGATAGGATAGGGATCAATGCAGACATAAGAATTCTAACACTGTTACCTATTGAGTCACAAATAATCAAGGCTTAATTAGCAGCAACCGAAATGCTGTTGAATAAAGCTGAATACATTTATAAATTCTAATTCATGACATGGCGTGTGAGGTCTTAGATCCACCAATAACTGTAACCAGGAAAACCTCCAGCAAAATCAAATACATCCAAATCAAAAATTATTCATTATTTAATTTGTTTAATGTTTAGTTCAGTTCTTCTGATCTCACACTTAACACATCCTTTCTGCTCACACACCATACACCCCTTTCCAGTGACCTCATGACCCCCCTATGCTCTCCCATACTCTCCCAATCCATCTGCTGACTTCATAGGAAGTCACTATGTGCGCAATGTCACAGTGGGCCTGTGTTCATTGTGGGGTACTACAGGGTTCGATTTTAGGACCACTATTGTTCCTAATTTACATAAATGATCTAGACACCAATATATACAGTAAATTAGTGAAATTTGCAGATGACACCAAGGTGGGTGGTGTAGCAGATACTGAGCTAGCGGCTCAGTAGCTACAGTGGGATCTTAATTTAATTAGTGACTGGGCCGAAACCTGGCAGATGAAATTTAACATAGACAAATGCAAGGTGCTCCATGTAGGGAGCAGAAATATAAAGTACAGGTGTTTTATGGGTCCTACTGAAATAAAGGTAGCTGATTATGAGAAAGACCTTGGTGTGTATGTTGATGCTTCCATGTCCC
>JAODKF010000002.1:8032207-8069780 GCA_026779585.1 Mormyrus proboscirostris
TGCTGAAACAGATATTCCATTAATCTGTCTTCTAACCACATGTATCGGTCAGGGTTGGAGAAGGGGCTGGAGTCTAAAGTAGATGGCATAGGGCACAAGGCTGGGGTACCCTGAACAGGATGCCCATGCAACATGTGGAGAACATGCTAACTCCACATAGACAGAGCAGAAGTGATATTCAGAACCCCAGAGCTAGAGGTTAGCCGTTTAAGGCCAGAGTGCTATCCGCTTAGCCACCCAGCTGTCCCTATTGTACTGTGACTTTTTGTTTAGCGTAATAGCAGTGTAGGCTTTATTCATCGACAGCAGAATGTTATTCTAGCCTTAAAATAAAACATATAAGAAAAAGAATCGATATATTTGTCGCTGTCATATCTACTCTGTAACATATTCTTAATGCCGATCTGATGTCCGTTTCTGTCTTGACTTCTAGTTCCTCTGTAATTTCTACGAGGCCTCGAAGTTGTCGCTGCTTACGCAGCGCGGGCGTGACGTCAGGGGCTCGCTGCGTCTGCAGTGGGGGTGTACCCGCGATCGCGGCCAGCGACTGCACGCGCAGAAGAATGCTGTGAATTAAACTGCTTTTGGAATACAAATTTTTAATATTCAAAGATAATCATTTAGCAGGCCGTTTTTCAACGGGCATGAAAACGGAGTGGGACTCCATATCTTCCGTTAATCTCGTGTGTGAATGTAGGATTTTAGAGCATCTTCCGAGAAGCAGCCGAAAGGGAAGTGCCTAGCTGGGTAACTGTCGGGTTTTTATCTCGCTAATGCAAAACAACGCAAACAAAGAAACTGGGAAATTGATACGTGTTCGTCCAACTTTTCCAAGACAAAAAGAACACGTCAGTTCGTTTACTTTTACTCGTTTACTACTAAGTGATGCGTCCTCGCAGATAATCTTCTAGTTTGAAAGCTAATGGCATAAACGGCTAAAGCTGAAATGCTACATAACGAGCAAGCTTTAAAGAGACTAATGAAATAATAACCATATAACAAACGCTACAAAGCACCTATTGTTGTAAATATATGACGTATTATCCGGAACTAATCCAAGGGTGAGTGTATATATTACTCAGTTTGGTAAAAGGTGAATAATGAAATTAGCAGTCGTTTTGTATGTTAAAGAAATGCATTTATTGTGATCCGATCGATATCAGCTGCTTTGATTCCGCCGTAATTAATACGGAAATTAGTTGGGCACAATTAACAAGTGGAACAAGGTTTTGTTGGCACGGCACGTGCGTTGGTTTGACTGCCTTTTGTTTAAAGCTTGCTAATGGCATGGGGGGGGATGTCGCCTCAAATATTGTGTTTACTTCGTTAATTAACAGTCCGCCTATAGTAATTCTGCACGGGTAGAGGTTGGGGTAAAGTTTTTTTTTCGGGAAAAATGCATTTTACCCGCAAACTTTGGGAAAGCGTGAAGATATTTATTTGCGCGACTGCTTTCTTTGTTATTGCTTTGTTTCTGTTGGAGACGCACATGGCTCGGCCAGCCTTTCCTGCTTGGCCTTAAAGCGGCAGTGTCCCCTTTCCCTCCAGCCTGACCCATGGCTGATATGGAGACTCCATTGCCTCCGAAATTATACACCCAACTCTTCTGGAGTTTCCTGTGCGTATTGTACGCATTGTACTGTACACTGAAAACTGTAGGTTATTAGTGCTGTTTTTTTATGTTGTTGCTGTATATTTTTACTTGCGCATTAATGTAAGTGGAGCAAAGAGAGATTGAGGTCTTTAGCTATTTAGGACAGCTACGGAATTGTCAGAATATTACCACAGTGGTTAGTGGTAAACAGTCCCTTGTTTGATTCGACATTTAAGAATTCGTCTCATTGATTGTACATAGTTTTTACTTTTTAATCCATAAATTGCCATTGTTGATGTAAGCAGTGTATATGGACATATGAACATGATCTATATTAGTCACCTCGTCCTTATTTCAGAATAATGTTGTTTAAAGATGTAAAAAAGTCATTTATAATACAACATCTGCAAGTGAAAGCGGCCCCTTTTTAAATATGGATATTCCAGTTGGTGACCTGATGAACACTAACACTGCAGGTTACCTGGGCTCACTGAAACTATGCAAGAGGGTGGAATGTTGTGTATTGTCTAGTGTAGGCCTTTTTGCTAATAAATATTAGAAATCAATAGGCAAGTTTTGAGAAATATCAGTTTATTCTTTTTATTTAATGTGACATTAATGTGATTTTGTCGTCTCGCGAGCCCCAGGAATTACGATTATCTGATATCTGTTGTGATGAAGTTGGTTCTGAGGTTTTTTCGCCTGATGGAAACTATATTTAAAATCCTCTCAGCATGATGTAACTGGTGCTGATTTAAAATAAGTTGGCAAAAACAAATACATTTGTCATTGCAGCTTCTGAAACGGTAACATGCTGGGTTTCTATACTTGCATCCGACAGCTTGACACAGCCTTTAAATACCAAAAAAAGCAAGTACATGTTTAAAGAGAATGTGTCTGACATGAATTGCGTTTTAGGGCGATTTCTTTGAATGTTCCCTTTCACATATGTCAGGACTGGGCAATGATTTTCTGTGGAGGGCTAAATCCAAGCTTCCCCGTGTCAACATGACTATTTTTATGTCTCATGGAAGCTACAGTTGAAGACTTGTTAGAGTTTACTTTTCCCTATTTAGGGAATACATAAAGCAATCAGTAGAACCACTGCATTTTTCATGTTAAACTTGTATAAAAAACTTTACCCCCCCCATCTCCCTTTTTCCATTTTTTCCATGCAGGTCAGTAAAGGTATATGGGCCCATGGGCTGGTTTTTGCCCAGTTGTGCTGTATGTGCTGGTCAACATGTGCCTGGCTATTCTACAGCAGTCTTACCGTTCCGGATGATTTTTCAATTTCAAATACATAGCAGAGCTACAGGTGCTTTTGAGCCAAAATTCATTATTTAACTGGTCACCCTTCAGTTGCTTGTCCATAAAAATAGACTATCAACCCATACTGAACATGCTTATGCTGAATTTGACATAGTGGCATGTGACTATTTGTTATTACTGAGATTTTGAAATAATAATGCTTAATCTTTTGAGGGCATTTTGTGGTAAGTCTGTCTCATATCGTCACATTTCATTTTTAAGGAATGTAGATGGAATGATAGGGTTTCTTGCATGGACATTTGCATTTTTAACTTGTATTTTTCATCTATTAATTTGCCGGGGCTCTTATTGAGAGCAAATCTGAACAAACCCCCTTTACAAGGTGCTTTTCTCCCTGGAACATAAGGTTCATATATAGATGTATTTTGAGGTCAAATAGATATAATGAGAGCAACTAAGAGAGATTTTATATTCTAGCCATCTGCTAGGGGCAAGGTTATGACACGGTTCAACTGTTTGCACATTACTAAAACGTACTAGATGCTGTCAGGTGACCACATGAGGTCTTCTTCATTTTTTTTAAAAGTCCAGAGTTTATTGCTTCTTGAAATTAAACTGCTTAAGTGTGTTAGGGTGAAACTAACTTATAAAAGCTTTCCTTTTAAAAATGCTACATGATCTAGGATATCTGCAACTATTCAAATTAGTTAAAATACTATGTGACACAATTAGCGATGCTCAATTATAAATGTTGTTGATGCACTTGGTCAGCAGTTTTTTTTTCTACAGTTGGATGCTCTTAGAAATAAAAGAACACCAACAGTTATTTTCAGATTAATAAGCAATGGCCTCTTCCTTCTTTCGAATAAAGTGAAAATTAACAAAATGTTGAGGCACATGCTTCATGCGATAAAAAGTTTGAATATGAAATGCTTGCTAGCTGTAATTTTGTGTGACATATTATTCAGATGGCTTTAATAAAAATACACAAGTGGTTTGTAGTTACCCTAGTAATGTATTGGTGAGGTACTGTATACCTGTGAAAAATACTCTTTGTAGAAACGTTGCCTGAAGTTAGTGTTTTATTCTGAACCCAGAGTGAAGACAATCTGAGGCTCAGAGACTCAAGTGCCTCAAGCACCGTTGTTCTGCTGCTCCTGAGTGTGACTCGTCCCCACGACGTCACCAATGCGACCATGGGAAATCGCAGTCAATAGGCGGCCACCAATAGCCCCCTTAAATCAGAGGAGGTTCCTGGGGGAGCCTTGCAACACCCCAGTGCATCTCAGGAGAAGGTCAGTGTCCTGTCTTGTTTCATGGCCAATGTGAAGCAGCTGCATATAAAAACGTTCTTGGTGTGTTTCTGATTTTACATCTTTTAAATAGCAAATAATAATAAAAATTCCAGCTAAGCTACTAAGTTGTTCCTGCAATTCAGTGTAATGCTGTTTGAAGATTGCAACATTGTTGCAAGAACATTGTGCTGGCTGTCTAAGCTTCTGTCTGTATTTTTGTTTTATTTAAATCCTCAGCTGTGAACATTCTTTGTAAAGTTTCCTATGCAAAGGTAAATGTATATGCAGAATAACTGTCTGAAAAGTGACCGAATTTCTCAATTTCTGATTATTTCGAAAATAAAATAAATTTGAATCTATCTTCCAGCTTTCAAGAGAATTTTACCGTATCTTTTGTGTGGTCACTGTTATTGTTTTGCCATTGCACTGACAATATGAAAGTCAAAAGTATTATTGTTTTATAGTATAGCGATGGCATGATATTTTTTCTAGTCTGATCTCAATATCAATATTAAAATTTTGTCTGCCAATACTAATGCCAATCTGATATTTTTTCTCCTTTGTCAACTACTAAGCATTAAATGTATCTACATTTAGATTTGAGTAAGATTTGTATCAGTACATTTCAGTTAGCATGGTAGACTCTCTGCATTTAGTGTTGTAGCAGTGTTGTTTCAATATGCTAAGAACAGAAATAATATGGTCATGTTTCTTAAACAAAATCTGTGCTACTAGACTACAAGAAACAATCTACAGCCATGATTTACACAAGTCTGCTTCTTCGTTTTATTCAGTAACAACTTTCACAAAAATGAACAGAAATATTTCTTAAAGTGGAGATTGTGCAGTCTGTTGCCAAATTAAGTATAATTAAGAAATCAATCATAAAAATGTCACTGTATTAGAATTTCTATTCAAGTGCATTTAAGTCTCTGGTATAAAATATACAAAGGAGCACAGATAATTTTTTTTAAGTAGCAATTAACCAAACTTTATAAAGAATATGTCTGAAAACCATGTTGTGTGTGTGTGTGTGTGTGTGTGTGTGTGTGTGTGTGTGTGTGTGTGTGTGTGTGTGTATGTATGTATGTGTATAATAAAAAAAATACACAGACAGACATATACACACACACACACAGGAATTTAGAACTTGCTTCAGGCTGTCATGCAGCTTCACTGCTGTGCGTGCTGATAAACCACATTACAGCACTGACGAAGTGAGTGTTCCACCCAGCCATCACTGTATTGGCCATGTAGTCTGATTAATTAGCTGATGCCTGATTGCCATAAAATGCTTAAACATTGGTCTATTTTTTTGGCTGACCTCTACTATGGGGTTTTGCTTTTTTCTTCCTTCAGCATAAAGTACCGTAATCCCTTCACATTCACAAGGGTTAGGGGCAGAAGATACCCACAAATGTGAAAAATCACAAATAGTACTGTGCGAAATGCAAGAGTTCATTGTCACAGCTGATTGTGAGGCTGGCACTAAGACTTGCGTTGAAGCCAAGACTTTAAATATTAACGACATGGTACGCACTTATGCTAATAGATATTATGTATTACTAATATATCCGTATTAGATAATGTTATGTGTTCCAGATCATTTTCAGTATTGTTTTTGGCTTTCAAGTTGACTGTGACTTTCTTCTATCTTTTGGCAAACCCCAAAAATATTCCCATTTAATTTATGCAGCCAGTTCGCGTATAGCCAAAACCGCGAATGTCAAACGTGCAAGTGTGAAGGGGTTACTCTGTTTCCACAAGGCTGACAACTCTGATGCACATCATTTGCTGAACTGGCCATCACGTTACTCTCACTTCTGTTTACGGTCAAGATGATAAAATGGGTGGATGGAAAACAGACAGTAATAAACTTCCTAGGCATCATTGTGAGGATCATATTAGTAAGAACAGTGTTGTGCTAACCATTTTTGTGGTTTTTCAGGCTAGATCTGTCTCAGATGGAAAATTAGTTTGTCTTATTCCCCCATCCCCCTAGATCCGACTCAGCATTTTTTGCCGGCGTCGACCCGCAGTCGGTAGTGGGTATCGGATTGGTGCTCTCTCTCATATATTATGTAATGGACGATTTCAGTATTGTTGAAATGCATGATATAAATAATGCGGTTATAATAATGTAATGACACATGGGGCCTGTTTCTGTTTTCACTGTAGGGCCATTAACCCCAATTGCTCCAGAAACTGGTTGCTGCTACTTTACTAATTGTAGATGCTGTCCGTAAAAAACATCTGTTGCGCTCCAGTCTGGGGTTGGAGCCTAACAGTGTGGAAGGGAAGGAGGGATTTGGAAGGACAAGGCAACCAGAGCTAGGAGAAGGGAACACGGGACACAAAGGGAGTCTTTTTTTTTTTTTTTTTATGGTTTTTATAGTTTTTCACAAACACCAGGTGTAACGAACGTCAGGAGTAACAAAGGCCAAAGAAACATCCACCAAAAACAACCCAAAGCTAAGATAAGTCGACACAAAAGGGTAAAATGAAACAACAATTAGTGGGCTGCGGTGTTCCAGGTGCGAGTACCGTGATTATGTGTTGTCCTTAGCTCATGATCACCCGTGTTCAGGTCACCTCGGTATCCGGAAAACCTTGTCCCGAGTTTTGCAGCATTTCTTTTGACCGGGAGTTCATTCGGACGTGAAACGCCACTGGAAAACTTGTCACGTCTGTCAAGCTGTTGGTAAACCCAATCAGATAATTGCACCAGCCCCGTTACATCCAATCCCTGCAATCGGAGAAACATTTGAACACATGTCGTCATAGACTGTGTCGGTCCGTCGCCGAAGACTCGCTCGGGTAATTGTTATTTATTTACATTGATGTGTGCTGCAACTCGCTATCAGGAAGCCATCCCCATACGTAATCGTCGAACTCCTGTGATAATTATATCTATTAAATAAATTTGTAAATAAAGAATTCTTTACAACTTACATAGCATTTTTACAGGCAGTAATTTTGTCATAATACAAATATGATTATTTAAAAAATTAAGTACTTTAAAGTGGTCTAGCTTAGAAACAGGAGATGTCTTTCTGTAATCTTTAAAATACCATAAGACGAACGAATGTAGCACTTAATAGGGAAAGTGTTCTTTTTGTGTGCACGTAATCCTTTTTTTTTTTTTTTTTTTAGATACCAGCAAGCCATTTAAACTTTTATAGGATAATTTTTCCGCACCATAATTCAAATCCATGCTCATATTTATGAAAATGCATAAATCAACTTTAGCAAATATTTCAATTTGTGAGATATTTGGGAGGTATTTATTTATGATGAAGTCTTATTTGGAGTCATCACAGCCTTTGATGCTTGGCACTGCCTGTTTATTCACATAGTATTTTTGCTGTCATGTTGCTTGTCACATGGTGACACTCCTTTTACAGTCCAACAGCATACATTGTAGTTGAGTTGGCAACTCTAAATTGCCCTTAGTGTGTTACACAACCAAGGTGTATTCTGCATGGGCTCATAGGCTTCTGTCTACTGAAAACATACAGATAAGCTGCAATTAAAATGGGTGCATGGAATTTATCCAGTAATAAACTTCCTAAACATCATTGTGAGGATCCTATTAGTAAGGGATGGTGAGAAGGATTGTACGTTTTATGCCTTTATAGGTTTTATTATGCTACATTATGTTTGTTTGTGCATGATTCTAGCCTACATGTAAAAATATAGTATATAATATCTCTTTGTGGATGTATATAAATGCAGATCATACACACACATAATACACTTAAGGTGCAGGTTTGGGAAGGGCTACAACATGGTTCGATTTTTGTCATTGGCGGTTGTGCTTGTGAGAACAGGCGATGAACAAAATCTCACCTATTGTATGACTGGCAACAAGGCACAAGTAACCTCAAGTCAACGAGGTTGTCATCTGACTTTGCCCCATCCCTGACATGATGATATCATTCACGGTAAATATGTTAAAAGGATGGAATTTGCTTAGAAATGAGCATAAGCTTAATATGTTAAGGAGGAAATGCATGATGAAACTAGCCGGGATCCTGATTGGCATCCCTCCCCAGGCCGATATGCGGTCTATTGCTACCCTGTGGAAGTGACCGTCTATCTGCTGCAGCCAGGTGTTACGTGGGCGTCCCCTCGGCCCGGTCCAGCCGCTTGGGTCCTCAGCAATGAGGATCCTGCGAGCCGGGTCACCCTCAGGGAAACGCGCCACATGGCCGTAGTGCCGTAACTGACGCTCCCTCACAATGCAGGTAATGTGCCTCATGCGGGACTCCCTGAGCAACTGCTTTAGTTAAACCAGTGGTACCCAAGGATTCTCTGAAGCAACACAGTCCCAAGGGAGTACAGTCTTTATCTTTGGTCACTGGGTAGCATCCATATCTTGCAGCAATACAGGAAGCACCGAGACTCTAAAGATTTGGACCTATGTCCATGTTCACAGATATCGAGAGTGCCACACGCTCCTTTCCCTTGCCTCAGGAACGCTAATTAATATTTATAAAATAAGCGCTACCTGATCTTTGTGCTATGGCACTTTTGGGGGCAGACTGTACTCTAACAGTTAATAAATTCTTTGTACTAAAATGCTTTTGGGAAATGCCCCTCTTTTGTAATGCAAAAAAGTGACTGTAACTATGGTCAAGACTCTGAAGTAGCTAGCTAGGTAAGAAAAAAGTAATGCAAGCCTTGGAGATGCATGACAAATTGGTTAACAAATTGGTATCATCTGGTAATTTGTTAAAGAAAATCAAGATATCCAATCCAATGTGTCAGTTGTGGCCAGTATTTAAACTTTATTAATATTCAAAGATGACGGCATCGGAGCTAAAGACGCAATTACTAAAATAATGGAGATAATTGCATGGGATAGTCATCCATTTTCTGTACTGGAGGACAAGGGATTTCTTCGGCTCATTCACCACTTATGAGGTTTTAAAGTGCCGCCCTGTGACATGTTTATAATTTGTTATCAATCTGCAGGCCAGATTTCATCTTTTATTTCCCATAGAATAAAACCTTGATGTAATGTCATTGACCTAATCTAATATATGTATATTTCACCGCTGGGAACCTCAACCCCCCCAGCATGGCCAATGGTTTAGACGTTAGCCAGTTATCGGTATTGGAGATATTAGACAAAAAAATATATCGGCACACCACTAGTTAGGCTGGATGAGTATGGCTAATCAAGTAGTGCTTTCTTTACAGTTTAGTAGTTGACTTGTTTGCCAATTTATGCTTGCTTGCTCTCCCTGTTTGATAAAGACAATGAAAATGTCAATTCTGAGACGTCTATTCTTTTAATAGTGTGTCGTTTTCCATGGTCATGTTTGTGATTTTTGTTGTTTTTTTTTTTTTCTTTTTGTGAAGTTAAGAAATGTTTAAATTTAGGTTATCGAGAAATGAATAATTAATTTCTATCACGATTTGATTCAAAGACTTTTGATGCATCAAAACACTCCCACGATAATCTTAATTGAATTGCCTTGGAGGCAATTAATCATATTCCTAATTCACAAGATACAAAATTATTTCTGTGCAACTGTAAATTGCCTGTTTGGCTTATTTGGGATATTTGAATGTGTAATTTGACAATTCAAAGGAGCAGACAATTTTTAAATAAAACATTGAGTGTATCATTGAATCCGCCACGTGAAAATTCACCCACCCCATTTCATTGACATGCCTGATTCTTTCCCATAAAGATGTTGACTTGGGAAACCTGGATAAATATGAATACTACACCAACCAAGGTGGGACCAGAAAAATCCCACAGCTTTCGAGCTGTTAAGTGACAGAGGTACCTGTTCAGTCACCCTACGATGAAAAATTATATGGATCAGTTATATGTAAATGTTTGTGTAATAGAATCAGAGCAAAAACAGCAGACAGCTTTATACATTGATGATTGCAGATGTTTACATTATCAGTTTACATTATCAGTGTATTTCAAATAACCTTTTTTTTTTATTCTTTTGTGAGACCAGTTGTATAGCTCTGGGTTAAAGATCTATGGAGGCTTTCTGACATAATGTCAGCTGACTCAAAGTATAAAGGAAGGCCCGCGTATACTGGTTCTCAAGATGCACGTCCACTATATCTGCTGTTTAGCAACTGGTTTGATTTGAAACCGGGACGCACACAAAGCATTCTGCAATTCACACCCTTTTTTTGTGCTTACACCCCTGAATCGTGCCCACATTGTGATTGAGTTCAGTGAGAGTATGACCCTCCTTGAAAACGTGCCTCTGAGTGGAAATTGGCAAGTACATTTATTTTTAGCGTAGTGTCCCACTGTATTCCGCCTTAGGGAAAGCAAAGCCTTACTAAGATTTCATTTTTTTGTTGCTATTGCAAAATGAATGAGGCAAATTAGAATTTCAGGATGCCGTTACCTCATTTGTATTTTTGAAGTTTGTTTTCCATCAAAAGCAAAAGCACTTCTAATTGTTCTCTCACAGACTTGGATGAGAAATCTGTCATTATATTGATTATTATTTTTTAATCCACCCAGCCCAGGCCTACAGCCAGCAATAAATTTCATGGGGGGTCTGGCAACCCCACCAATATGTCCCTGTCAGTAGATTTTGCTGACCTAATTTTACTGCCTAGCTGTGTGTCAGGAAAAAAAATGGAGGGGTGGTTTCACACACCTTGTTTTCAGTCCTGGCTTTGTGGCTGACCCAGCCTGTGAAGTTGTGAAATTGTACTGGAAAAAATGTAATGCAATAGCAATTACTTTAGTAATTCATCGCTGGCTACTGTTTAAAAACCGACAGTTTACAGCTATCACTTAAGTAAGATAATCTGAAATACTTATCCACTGTGATTTGCATGGCATAGACATTTCATCTAAAATTTAAGACTATCCAGGTGATTAAACTATGGTCACCATGGCTATTATTTTTGTGGTTACAAAACAGTATTGTAAAATAAGTTGCATGACTAAGTTTCTAGCTATGCTGTTGCTTAAGGTCCTGATTTAAATGAATCTTTATAGTTCATAGATAGTCATATAATACAATACAACTTTGATCAACTGTTTAAATGAAATATCTCACAAACCGAATAGAGGTGTAACATTTTTATACAGGTGTAAATCGTAGATAATTCATCTTAAAGTATAATTACACATAAGTCGCAAGACCAACTGTACCCTCTTTTAGTCATTCAGATTCCACAAGTTTCTATTTGTAAATCAATAGCAAAATTATCTGTCCACCTTAAAACGAGGGATTTTTTAAGTGGCATGACAACAATCGTTAATGAGAGACTTTGTAACTGCATCTTCTGGCACCTGAGTTAGTAGTGAGGTCATCCAGTCCAAGTCTTTTTGCCAAATTTCATGGACTATGCAGTATCACACTTATTCTTTTCTGTTTTACTGATCACTGTATTGCAAATACGTGCTACATTGACAGATCAAAATTACTTTTAACCTTGGTATTTCACTGTTTATTGTTTTCCCCAAATGGGGAATACAGATGGGTTTTGGTGACCAGTAGCAATGACTCAAAGTATTTGTCAGGTCTTTTTCACACATTGCTGACACCTTGCATGAGTGAAGATCTGAAACTGACCAAATGCAAAAACTGGAGCAAGGTCACTTATTGGTGGCACATGGAAAGACAGGCGCAGATCTGGTGAAACTAATTACGTCGAGACAAATGTCACAAAGTTCGGCTTTTAATAAAGATTTTTTTGGAGAGTGGGGAGCGTGTAGGGAGGGGTAGAAATTGTGGAGGTTGGCGGCTGTGGGAGAAGTGATGGGGCTGTCCGCAGAATTCAGTATTGTTCTAACAGCATGTACTTCAAATATTACTCTTAAATGCAGCTCATTTTATTCTTTATTTTTTTCCATGGCACTGTAACCAAGTGTAATTTCCGGTCTTGCGGAAATAAGTTCTTACAACAGTGATGAATGTCAGCATTTATTGTTCCTTCTGTGCTTTTGCGTGTGTGTGAAGAGTTTTGAGACATTTGTAGAACATTTTCATCTTATATATGGCTGTATGTGTATCATCTTGGCTTTATCATTTTGATAACAAAACCTTTACATCTTGTTAGATAATCAAATGTGTTGCATTTTGCTGACCGTCCCAACATCTTTTGTCCATTTCTGGACCCTCTAGTCCTCCCGTGAGACGGCAGTGGGGACGCAGAGACAGACCTGTACTGCACAACTTCCTGCACCAGGGTGAGAACTTCCACTATCCTCTCCTGTCACAGCATCAGCAGCAGATTTCTGTAGATGAGTCCCGACTGTACAGTCACACCAGCGTACCGCCACGAATGCTCCACCCTGCCCCACACCCGCCTCAACAGAACCCCATCATGGTGGATCTTCACGAGCAGGTAAGGCTCTCCAAGGTAGTGGCCAGCTTACTTATTCTTTTCCTTCAGTGATTTCCAAACTGATAGGTTCCAGTAATGAGAATTATCTGTGATTTAAGTTTCCTGCCCCATTGGAAAAACCTTGGGTGTCCTTACTCAGGAAGCATTATGAAGAATGAGATTGTATCCATATGATTACAATATAGGGCAAATACTTGAGTGGAAAAAATTATTCACAGTTATATGCAATGGAAAATCAGTTGTGAATAAATATCTTTTGTGCAGAACCCCTCAAATAAGAAAGCTCAAGAAAACTTGCATGGCATCCAAGAGCTGGCGAATTAGTTACGAGGAAAATGAGACTATGAATGAGCGTGCTATTTCTGAGTATTTGTTTTATATTTCTATTGTGTCTCTTGATGTTCTGCAGGCACCATGTCTTGTAGTCATCCACCAGGTTTAATATGATGCAGTGTACGGACTTGCTCTTTGTGTTTGGGAACTTTCATTTGTAGCTTGTATTTTGAATTTATCAAAAGGAATTCTTAGCTGGGCTATCAAGGCTGTCTGCAATTTCCTTTATCTTGAAAAAGAACTAACAATGGTAAGCGCCCGTCTTGTTCAGCCATGCACATGAGTTAGGAAGCCCGAAATTCCAGGCAGGAGGTTGCACTTGAACGCCTGTCAGTCTGGCTGTTAACTGTAAGATACAAGGTGGTGATGTGGCAACGTCAAGCTTCCTGACTTGCAAGAACAAGTGGCACACTATTACTGCAATGGGCAACACTTGTGAAACACCGCACTATATAATAGCCACAATTTTTAAAAACTGCATTGAAAATGTCTTGTCTTGCTTTGTGTAGCCCAAGTCTACGGTAATCACTGGTTAATCACTGTCAGATATTGATAGTGGGTTGCTTGTCTGATGTGGTCAATTACCAAAAAAAGCCATTTTAGAAAAGGGTGAATCTTGTGATAATCATTTGTCACTAAAATTGCTGCTTGTGGGTAGATATTCAGCTAGTTTTATAACTGAAAATGTGTTCATTTCTGAGATTTTTCCTTAGGTAGGGAATGAGAGTCAGTGTTAATATTTGTTTAACATTATAAAATTTTGTTCTTGTTCATGTCCCTTTTTTATCAGAGTAAGTTTTTTATATATATTTGTATTTCTAAGATTTAGGTTAGACTAACAAGATACTCCAGGTCCCCATTTTTAATGGCCCTCAAAGCCTGCTGGCGGAGCTTCATCCAGCTGCTTATCTGGGGCTGCAGGAGACCGGGAGCCTTTTTCAAGCAGCAAAGAGCTTGACACCCCTCATCACATCACTGTGTTTTATCTGTAGTTTATCTGAAGATTATGGGAAGTTTATATCTTTCCAAAAAGGCAGGAAAATATATATGTGGAGTTTGATAAATGGGGAGGTGTGTTTAATTAACTGAAATTTGTTTGTTAAATGTCAAATCCAGCAAATCAGAATAAGTTTATTTTTAATAATCTTTTCATGATAATCCAAGTAGTAAAGCTTGGCAAACTATTCATGTTATAGTTTTATGTAGGTTTTTGGTTATTCTGCAGGGAAAAATAACATTGAATTTTGAGGTTGACTTTAACCATGTACTATTTGGTTACATTGGTAAGCTACTTAATAAGCCATTTCTAGAGCCTGCTCAGTCGATAATGCATTTTGCTTCAGCTACGGTCAGCAATATTAAAAATATTGTTAAACAATAAGAGGATGCTTTTTCACCGCAGTGGTTTCAGACATTTGGTAGGAGTTGTGTTTTTGTGCACCTCTTTTCCAGATGCACCAGGGACCGGTCCCGATATCTTACACAGTTACCACGGTGACGACACACGGTTTCCCCCTGCATACCGGCCAGCCTATCCCAGGGTGCAACACACAGCAGCTCCCAGCATGCTCGGTAATGTTCAGCGGACAGCACTCTCTGCTCTGCCGCCTTCTTCCTCCTGTGAGTTTGACAAGGAAGTGCTAGTATGTCAGTGAAGTTCTTGTAGTTAATACATTACCACCACTCCCCCACCAACAGCTCCTTCCCATCAACTGTCCAGGATCCTAGCCAGGTTTGAGAATTATGAAGTCCTCTGTAATGCATTAAGCAGCTCCATCATGTGTAAAAATGTTTGCGTTAGGAATTTGTTAATGAATATCCAGTGGAGGTTTTCAGTGAATAAGAAATAATCATACAGGATAGAAAACTTGACACGTGGTAATCTGTAGTAAGGATGCCAGTAAGCTGAAGTCTTCCAGCTGCTTGTCAAGTTGAAAAAGAAATGGCAATAAGCTGTAAACATACATAATTTGAAATCCAACTAGACTGCAGAGTTGTAATATAGGTGCCACGCTGTTGGAAATCATATTTACTACGAATGCAGCTTCATATTTTGACTTCATATTTTGCTGATAACTTATTTTTTGAGTAGTGGTGACATACTTTAACTTGTTTACATACTTCGTTTTTTTTAGGTGGAATGAGGACTTAAAACAAAGGTCAAATTAAATATCTGATAAGGGCTAGGAAAGACATCCGTTTAATGACTTCCAATTTCACAGTTTGTCACTTCTTTATTTCCCATTCTATAAATCCGTTTCCATTCTAAAAAGTCAGCAGTGTACAGCCAAACAAATTTCAACACCATCATTCCAAACTTTCTGCCTGTTTTTAAAATGTTTTATATTGCAGTTTCTACCATTGATTTTGTGAAATGTTGAAATTCTGCTGTGGTTGTAAAATGTCAGTAGTGTCTTGCCTCTAGATGTTACTTCATTCATCCAGCTGCCCCAGATTAATCTGCCTGTACATTTCAGTGTATCTGCTCCCTTCTAAACACCAGAACAACTTGGCCATAGATTTATTTTCAAGGCAATTCTTGCCACGACACCCACCCCACCAGAATTGGCTTTCAGGGTAATTGACTGGTGGGGATTAAGTTATTCTGTTGAAGAATTTTAACATTTGTAGCTTCTCTGTGAAATTCATTTCAAAGTGTCTTGAATAGAACTATGTTTAATGGAGGCCATTATGGGCAGTAAGTTGGCCTTTCAGAAGTCTTGTTTTGTCTTATCACTGAATTGTAGTTGTTTGTCCTTCCAGCTGTCTTTCAGAGATGTCTCAGATGCACATATATGAATGTGCTTTTTATCTGTGCTTTGTGATGAATGTGTGAATAGATATATTTTTAGAGAACGTGGAGATGGCCCCTCCAGTGTAGGCGGCAAATAGGAGGGACATCAAAGAGTTTAAATGTGTCTTTGTTCACGTCTGTGTCATTTTGTGTCTCCTCTGTGTCCCTTTTTTCCGCAGCTGATTCAAGCCTGTACAATGCAGCACTTGCCAGTGTCTTACCAAGCCTTCCCGCCTCTGATCTCCAGTGAGCATTTTATATTGCACCCCCCACCACCAGTGCCCCCCCATCAGCCACCTCACCTTACTCCCATAAGCCAGTTCGTCCCTCTGCAGCCCCAGCACCCCCGCATGGTGAGTACTCCATCTTCTGTCCTGCAAAGAGAGATGTTTTACCTGCCATGATAAAATTCCAACCAAAAAAAAAAAAAACAATACAGACAGTCCCCAGGTTATGAATGAGATCCATTCCCTAAGTCTGCCTCTAAATCGAATTTGTAATTCGGAAAAATAATACAGTACCTAATAATAATTCAATAATAAGAAAAGTAACTACAGTGTTACTTTTGTTTGCAAGCATAATTTGTTCCGGAAACATGCTTGTAATCCATAACACTCCTATACCAAAGCGAATTTTCCCATTAGAAATAATGGAAACTCCAATGATTTGTTTCACAACCCAAAAATATTCATATAAAAATGATCTATACAAAAAAAAGTAAAAACACATAAAACAAATTAACCTGCACTTTACCTCTGAAAAGAATCATGGATGGTGTGAGGGAGACAAAGAGGAGAAGAGGAGGGTTATTTTGTAGAACTTTTACTATAACTAACTGAATCACTGCTATCTGTTGGTTCACTGGAATCTTTTTCTTTTTGTGCGACTTTAACAAGGAACCTATCCGATGACAGCTGCTTTTGCCCCCTTTTTGATTTCGATGTGAATATTGCATAGTCGTTAAACAGATTCATTGCTCGCACTGCTATGCCCTTATTTGGGTGGTGCTTTTCTACTAAATTTTGACTATACGAGTGAGGCATGCCAACTGGGATTGAGCATGGGAAATGATTACCCACAATCCCGCAGCGAGAGAGAAGAACCATCGACTCAATTGTGATTACGTGATGCGCGGCAGACAAAGTGTATACATAACACTCATATTGCAAGACCTTGCTCGTTTATGGAGTTAAAATTTATTTAAAAATTTTGCTGGTCTTGCAAAATACTCGCAGACCAAGTTATTTTTAAATCCAAGGTTTTACTGTACATACCGTATTGAGCCGACAAACTGCTGAAGCCACGTAATGTTTTCAGAAACATCACAAAGTTATGTGTGCATTTGTTATTACGTATAACTGCAATTAGCCCAAATTTTTTTAATACAATAAACTTTATGGCAGTCGATTTGTAAGTACGAGTTGTCTGTGAATCAGGTATTCTTAACCTGGGAACTGACATTTACGGAATTTTATGGTGGCAAATAGCATAGACGTGGGATATTAAAATCTCCTCATTACACTCTGCCTTGACTTGTACTGTACAGTCACTGTGGTGCACCTTGAATCAACATGTATTCATGACATAATGGGCTCTAAAAATGTCGTCTTAAGTATATTTCCAGATGAAAGCATTTACTTTCAGCTTGTTTTACTGAACATGTATTTACTTTTATAGTCTTTTTTTAATGTTATAACTTGTTACACTTAGAAAACCCTGGCTGATTCATCTATTAAATAATATTTGATGACATCAACACCTATTAATATTTAGCATTGCTTATTAATCTTAATTGCACAATTGTGAGTGAATTACTTCTCTTAAAGTAGTTTACAAGTGCCACTCAACACGTTTATAGAAACAACATTTTATGAACGTGTTAAAAGAAATGGGTTTTCAGTTGACGACAGTTTCACTCTGGCTTCATTACCTAGAACAGACCGTTCTTATAGGGTGTCCTGAAATTACGAACATTACCAAAAAGGTGATGCGATGCATCGTGTGTAATGACACCTTCCCCTTTCAGCCTCTGCAGAGAGTAGAAAATGAAGTGGAAATGAGAGGCGAGCAACACCCTGTGGGTGGATTCGCTTACCCTCCAACCCATCACCCACCAGCAATGGCTCCATCTGTCCCCCTCCAGTATCTCCCTCAAGACCCTCTTCACCAGGACCTGCCCTTCGGAGTGGTGGGTATTTTACAGGAAGTGGTTTGGAGATGACACCAGCATTTCACAAACAGTGACAGTTCTAGTTTGATTTTCGTTTGAATTTTTATGCATCTGTGTTTTCGATAAAACGGTAGCTACACAAATACATCTACTTTTTTTTTACTTTTATCACATGATTACAGTCTCATGATATTTATGTACATTTTTAGTGTAATAAGTTAGCCCTTTATTTTTTTTCATTAGACTTTTGGTTTCGGTGGAATTTAGCTGTATTGACTCTCCTTTCATTTCAGCCATACCCTCATGTTCTGCCACGACGTGTTAATGGGCAGAGATACAGATTACAGCAGCCCTTGCCCCCCCCACCTCCTCCACCTCCCTACTATCCAAGTTTCCTGCCATACTTCCTGTGAGTAGCAGTCGAAGCCTTTCTTATTGCAGATTTCTTTCTTTTTAAATTGGTCCTATGTACAGTCATGAGCCACATACCGATGTTTTGTTCAACGAGAGACCGCATGTACGACGGTGGTCCCATGACATTACAATGGAGCTGAAAAATTCTTATCGCCTAGTGATGTAGTGCGATGCATTACTCACGTGTTTGTGGTGTTGCGGGTGTAAACAAGCCTACTGCCCTGAAAGTCATATAGAAGCATAGCACATACAATTAGGTACAATATGTAACACTTGATAATTATAATTCTATGTATTTTCTTTACTGTACTTTATTTATTTTAGAATGTACTTTTTCTACTGTAAAACGGTAAACTATGCCATATAGGCTTGTGTAAGTTACATTGTGTTTCCCTGTACTTGTCCTCTTTTTTCGACCTAAAAATATCCCAAACGTATGGAATTTCGCTATGTTTTATGTTGACATTTGCTTTTACTGTCAGAAAACCTTCTGTTAGGATATTTGCGATTTTGGGTTTTTTTGCAAAGTAAAATATGGTGCCCCTGATGTTAGTATTCCTCTATGATGATCTCACAGTGATGAAATCGCCTAGCAGCGCATTTCTCAGAACGTATCCCTGTCGTGAGGCAGGGCGTGACGGTGCTCGGGCCCTTAAAATCGCCGGGATATTAACATGAATACATGAAAATCCCTGAGACAATAAGTTAAGTTCTCATGGCAGTGCAGCTTCTGTGACTTGGGATGTTGCTATCATAACGGAGAAGTTACTTTTTGTGACGACTCTTGTTCACAAAGCGTAAAGTATCAATTTAAGGAAAGCACAAATCTCTACAGTTTTATCACTTACGATCATATTTGTGTAACTCTTCGCACTTTATTCTTAACTTTGCACAGGCTATATTTTAAGGATACCATTAGTTCCCATTTTCACTTTGATTTCATTCTTTTAATTTAAAAGCGGTTTGAAAGTAAATAACGTGGAAGTCTTTCTGGTTGTTCTTATAGATTATAGGTGTTACTTCTATGCACATGTACTGTACATCATTTAAATCCTGTGCGTGTTTGAACATAACTCGTGCATGCCCATAGTTCAGAATAGTCTGCATCTTCTTGTGAAAGGAAGGCTCCCTGTTTGATGGGATGGTGTTTATTCACGTATGAACATTCTTTCTCTTTGCCAAATTCTATGCAGCTCTATGCTTCCCGTGCCTCCAGCTGCAGTGGGGCCAGCGATCAGTTTGGACCTGGATGTGGATGATGTGGAAATGGAGAATTACGAGGTGAGCTGCCCAGTCTTCAGGAATCTTGGACAAAAAACTCTACCCATTTTTTTTTCTTTTTTTTATTTCTTTTTATTGAAATCAAAGTCACATTTACAACTATGTTTATTACAGAATCATTTGTTTTTTTTTTTTGTTTTCCACCCAAACCTTTGTGCGTCAGTTTTTGTGCTGCTTGACCTGAACTGCTAAGAGAGCCCCAGTCTCTCTTTTGACTTGTTATTCTTTAGCCGACTCACTGACTTGCTGACTCCATGCTTTCCTAGGCATTACTAAACCTTGCTGAGAGGCTAGGAGAGGCCAAACCTCGTGGACTCACCAAAGCCGATATTGAGCACCTTCCGTCCTATAGGTTCAATCCAGAAAATCACCAATCTGAACAAACCCTGTAAGACCTGCTTCTGAGTCCTTATTAAGTTCACTTTTGCCAAGTGAAAGTTTCATATGTCGTGTGTTAAGGGTTTTAACGCTGTTCTTGTTTCCTCCTAGGTGTGTTGTATGCTTTAGTGATTTTGAGTCTAGGCAGCTACTTCGAGTATTACCATGTAACCATGAGTTTCACGCTAAATGTGTCGACAAATGGTTAAAGGTAAGATATAGATTTCCTTTTTCTTGTATCCTTTGTTGGTGCAGACAACTCCAATTTCTTCCTCTTTACTCAAAAATATTTGAGGAATATTTTAGGAAACAAATGGTAAGATAAATACCGTAGAATACAGTAGCCCCTTCACATTCGCGGACTTAACAATTGCAGTTTCGGTCATTCAGAAGTTGGCTGTAAACAATTTTTGGAGCTTGCTGAAGCGTTGCAGAAACTCGAGCACTTGATGTGTAAGCCAGCACCGATAATGATTTGGATTGCATTTAAATCATGTAATGTAACTGCATACTGTATCTTAAATATTAAAAATCTTGGCTTGGGTACTATCATTTTTGTCTCAGCAACCAGCCTCACTCCTGTTTCTTTGCAAATCTTGAGTTTCTCACAGTAACTTTTAAACTTCTCAGTGCCATTAATTCTGCATTTTTAATAATACGTCCAAATCGTAGTTCATGTTCATTTAGGGTACCAGACTGTTAAGGGCTCGGGTTAGGGATGTCCAAGTGTAATTCGCAAATTTTGACATTTCCGGGTATCTCGGAACGTAGCCTTCAGGGATGCGAAGGGGATACTGCACGTTCATTTTAAATAATAAAAAAAACGTTTGGCCTAATTCAAAAATCTTGTGTTAAATAATTTGGGGGAAAATTGCTATATATTAATGTAATTTGCATATTTCTGTAGGTTTGTGTGGAGTAAATTCATCATAAATAAAATGTCGATATGTTCATCTATACATCACTTCTTAATTGTATCCAGTAGAATTACTCTAGCCAATGGTGAAAAGAAAAAGTAGAGATTTAAAGCAGGCTGGTGTTCCTGCATGTGCGTTTTGATGCACATTGGTCCCTTATCCAGATTTAACTTGATTTTTCGCAGTCATAACCCATGTCTCTCAAACTCAAGCGGCAGCTCCTTGACTTTATATTTCAGTTGTGCAAAATAAATGTGCTCAGAGAATAATTTTTCATTTGCAACTACTGAAGTTAAATTATTGAGCCTGACATATCAAACTTTTATCCCTCCCCCCGACAGTTCAGGGTGGGGGACGGGGCGCTGTGATGCGCTTTGGTGCAGCTTGGTTTGTCACTGGGAGCTGTAGTAATGGACAAGCAGATTGGCCCTTGCATTCGCACAAAGCTTAACACCCTTTTCTTTGTATTACAGACTAATCGCACTTGTCCAATCTGTCGAGCCGATGCATCTGAGGTCCACCGGGATGTGGAGTGAGTCCAGATATGGTTAATCCAATGGGGGAAAAAAACAGCACAATATAAAGGAGTCTGTTTCACGTGGAGACACGGGGCATATGGCACCCACCCCATGTCCCCCAAGTAAACAAAAACAAAAATGTCCCACCCAATCCCCGCGCCTTGAACAATAAACAGTCTAGCAACATATCTGGAGCTCTGTCGTTACCTCTGCTGAGCATTGTGTGAGATTGATGAAAGCTACTGCATAGTATAGCCACATAGCCATAAATTCTGGAGTTGTCCTGTGTACTTGTTTTGCCCTTGTGTTGCCAATATTCCAAAGATTTAACGTGTATAATCTTTTGTTGTGTTGCAACTCTATGGAAGAAAAGTAGGCATTTTTTCCTGATACTAGTTTGATTTTTTTGTTGTATTTTGTAGCTTAGACTCATTCCAAGTACTACACCAGTGATTTAAATGAGTTTTGGATTGTGGCTGGGAGAGTATGGAGCTACGTGTTGTGCAAACAGCAGACGAACAATAAGAAGAATTTCTTTTTTCATGGTTAGTAGCAAACTGGACCATTCCACTGGCTTTGGATAAAAGCTTAACCACCAGAGATGCATGTTTGTATAGGTGATGGGCAACGTGAATTGTTAATAACGTATGTTACGCAATAATGTATTGATGATTTTGATATTTCTTTCCCGGTTTATTTTGTTAAATTTTTTTAATTTTAATCAGCGAATGCTATTGTGAAAGTCTTGACTTGCTGTGGTAACAGGTGCAGTATCTCTTTCAGGCCTGAGATAAAAGAAAAATAGGATTGGGACTGATAAAGATGTGCTGGTTTGAAACCTCCTTTATGCTTTATCGCTCACAAAACTAAAACATTTAAAAGGAAGCTCTCCTGGAAAGAGGGGGGGCGTTGCAGTGGAGTTGCCATCATCGCTCTTGTAGAGGGCATTGATTCAGACATCTGGTACCAGGGGAGACAGTGGGACGTGGAGACTTCCTCGCGCCAGGTCTGCCTGGCCGTGCTGCCCCAGCACCACATCCTTCAAGCCAGCCTTGTCCCTCTGCCAAACACTTACCCTCTCTCCCTCTCTTGGAGCTGTTGCTTTGTGTGGCTACTGGATCCAGGGGATTGCTGGGCAAATTTGCATGGGCTGTTGATTTAGATTAGCAATATTTAAATCAAGAATCACCACCATTTAAACTGTCAGGAAAACAAAAAAAAAAAAATACTTGGTTAAACCAGGAGGAACCAGGTTTGATGGATGGCCTTTGTCTTACTATTCTTTACACTTCTGCATCGGCCATGGGAAGACGGTCGTCATCCTGCTACATCAAAGTTGACTTTGGAGATGTTGGAGTCCTTTGCAGAAAGCAATATGTGCAATTAGTGCCGGTGTTAAACCGAACACTTCTTCATGTTTTAGGAAGGCCAGGTTTTTCCTCGTTTGTGAACCAAATACTCGATATATTCTTCAAGATTTCAGCTCTGCCTTTCCAAGACCTTGACAAGCACAAATGTATTAACTACTCATCTTAAAAAAACAATCTTTCTGTTATGTTCACTTGTTTTAATAGTATAGGGTTTTTAAATTGTCTTATTTATTGGTTTTATCCTTGAGAGAAAACAAACTGAAGGATGAGGTGAAAGTACTAACGTGATATATAATTGTGTGATGTATAGGCAATTTTGTCAGGTCTCAATCCTTGTATTAGGTGGTGTGTAAAAGAAACATTTTAAGCATTGCAATGAAGTGAACAGCTTAAATGGTCTTGTTTTTAAGACAAAAGAATGTTTAAACATCAATAGCATTGCATAAAGAATCCTGTGTATGTAATTTGTGAGTTTCACGGTGAGCATGTTGGCCATAGTTACACAATGATTAGAAAGGGATTAAAGTGACAGAAGATAGAGCTTTATGGTTTGGCTGAGCAGTGCACTGACTCCTCTGTCCTCAGTTGGTATTGCTCAGGCATCCAAACACCCAATTTGATGGTTCACAAAATTCATTTGCATCCTAAGGTGTTCTCAAAAGTGCTGTAAGTGAGAGGACCCCATCAAGGAACTGGCCCACCTAGCACTTATTGGCAGTCTTAACCCTAAAGATGGAGACTTTCCTGCCCCGTAAAGGGACCTTGCCATGTTTTATTGAGAATGTCTCCAGTGCCTCTAGTGTGCCCACTTGAAAAAAAGCCATTTTAATGAGTTTAGCCCAGAGTTTAGGTAACAAACCTATATATACACATATCTGTTGACTGGCATATATATTATTGTGAGTTTCACTCAGGGCCTTTCATTTATTAAAGAAGAGTAAAATAAAGTCAATTTGAAATTTAAAATGATACGATGGGGGGTGGGGGGGTGGGGTATTTCATTTTCTTTGGTTGCTTTCCTCAGGCCGTTCGTAGTTTACGTAACCGATTCAGAATACTCTCAATTTTGCCAAAAGTAATTGATATCTTTTAAAGACAGGCATGCAAGCAAAAGTATATTTAAAATAAAACTTAACAATGTTATAAATGTAGAAAGAAAAAAAGAAGCAATGTGTCACTGCAATCCATCAGAGCATATATTAACCTGTTAACGTTCTGTTTCTGTGTTCTTGTATTTGAATGAAACACACAAACACACAAGTTGTGATCCTATTTTAAATGTGTGTGTCTGCACACACTATCCTACCTAAACCACTTCCAAACGTATCCTAAAGGTGTTTGCATGATAAAAAAAAAGAAAAAAAAGTGTGTTTTTGAGTGAAAGATATCTATAGAGGGGGGTAGGGAAAATATTTAATTGTGCACAATATGCATGCATGTCTGACCAGCTACCAACTGGTTTTTAGCTAAGCTCTAGTTGGCTTTGGGTTTCTGGGGTCGGGGACTTTCTGCTCAGCTGATAACTGCCATGCATTGTACTGCACACATTTGTAACACCTGAAGGACTACAAGATTTTATTTTGGTAGTAGTAGGTCCACATTGACTTCTTGGAACTGTGAAATAAGTTAAATTCAGATTTTTTTTTTTTTTTTTAAAGGGGTGGCACGCCACATTGGAATTACTGCTTTTTTGACTGAAGGTGTGAAACCTGGATGGTAGATATTTGAAAGCCATATAGTGAAAAGGTGCTAGATCTTAGGTGAGCTGCTGTTTTAACATAGTGGTATGCAGCAGGTTCCCACCAAGCCGTGTGCTGTGTTTAAACCCCCAATGGTCATTTACATGCATCGAAAGGGAGGGATTATTTTCCCATTACAAAAGTTCATTTTTCAGTCCAGCTCATCACCAAAACAATAATCTATTAATTCTACTTTTGTAGTCTATTTCCTATACAAGTAGTTCAAAATTAAACTACTTGTGAAAGTCTGCCTTAAATTAGATGGATTTTTATTGTCTGGGACATTGTTACATATGTAGTCATACTGCCACCAATATAGTAGTTAATCAGTGTGTTCAGTGGTGTTGATCGCTTTATCTAAAAGCTTTTGAACAGCATTGCCAAAATATAATCAGCATGTAAAACACTGGTTATTTATTTATAATATGCAATTGTTTGGCTTTTTAAAGTATTTAGAAGCATTTCACAATACCCAAAGTCCAGAGACTAAAAAAAAAATTGTGTGTATGGTTTTTTTATTTATATATATATATATATATATATATATATATAAATAAAAAAATGTGTGGGGGGCGATCCATATCATAAAATACACACACAGAATCTTGTAGTCTTTCGGGATCCAATTAATAAGTAATTTCACAGCTTGTGTGGTGCAAAATTGTATTCCAATAAGCAGCTAAAATTCTTTAGGATTTGTGATTTGTTGATTGCTCCGTAGATGCCACTGATTGTTTACCAATGATTTTTGCTGTGGTGGGATAGTGGATTGTTTACTGTTCTAATACTCCCCCTGGTCCCTAGGGGTCGCTGTCTGAGTTTCAGGCTACAAGCCCTCTAACAGGACCAGGGGCACGTGTTCTGTGTTAGAAAGATTTTTTGCTTTGGTACTTGCACATTTACAGTTACCTCATTTTCGCCATGTTTGTATTTGGAAGAAAAAAAGAAAAGCTAATATATATATTATATAGGAAATGGTTCTTAATGCTATAATTTTTTCATTCCATTGGAATCATATTGTTTGTAGCATTTAACACAACTAGCTATAGTGTATTATATATACATCTGTATACTGATTGAAATTTTTAAGATTTGTACTTTTTTTAAATGAAAGTTGCTAGTTCTGCTTTACCGAGTAGTGCAATCATATTTTTTTTAATTGTTGTGGCTGATTTGAGAGGGTTGTTCACTAATAAATGTATGATGTATACCAGTATAACAAAAAAAAATCTTGTGATTCTCATTTGAAGACCTACATTTCACATTAAGTACTTGCCTTTTAATGTTTTTCCTTGTATTGTTTTACATGTGTGTTACACTAGTAATGGAGTTACTGCAGCAATTCCAGCACCTATTCATGTTAGTGAAAAGCAGCACGCAGCCCCCACCTCAAGTCGGACCACCCCTGCAGTGGTCTTACATAAAGCTTCAAGATTGTTTTTTCATAAGATCGAACTGAAAACGTGTAGCGAGATTCACTCCTCTCTTGGAAGAAACACTTTGAGAACAAACATTTGAATTCATTTTAATCAAGTTTAAAAATCAGTTTTTATTTTAACAATCTGGCAGATTTGAAAATGTTTTGAGGCCAGAGACGATCGCATCCATGCACCACCATGGCCCCCTGCTGGCCTAACTGTGACTTTCAGGCCGATGATACTACACCCTTAGACTGCAAGTATACAAGGCCCTTCAGCTGTCACTTATGGGACAAACCAACTGAAACAATACGCTATTTCCTACTACCATTGTATTTTGTTGTACTAAATAGACTATTTGATGTATATATCTTGTTGAGCCTCAGCAATTAACTTCATTCCTCGTCAAATAAATACGCTTTTACCAGAGTCAGGTTTTTACTTGAACTTTGTGTAACATTTTCACCCTGTGTAAAACACTACAAAGGTCAGTGGGAACAGTTTCAAACATCAAAGCTCCATGTTGAAACCAGTTAATTCGTTGAACAAATTACAACTGGAATACATATAAGTTATGTTCAGCTGCTTTTCAATCAATAACATGCTAATCCTCATAGTAGTTTTAACACTTGCATAACCATTGTGTCTGTTTCCACACGCTACAAAAATATTAAAACTGAGGGTGCTTCTTTGACTGACCTCTGGAAACAAATGTAAACAGCCAGAGTTATGTTATTTAAAAAAAAATTAATTTATAGTTGGAAAAAAAAAATTACACCTTAACATGACCAGCCCATTCAGATATTAGAAGGGCAAAATAGGCATCTATGAATTACCACAGGCACACTATAGGCAGACTTAACTATGCTATACAGGCTAAAGCCACATGTAAAAGCTATAGCCTTCTTTAAAAACATTAAGAACTGCAAGCAGTCCGATCTCTTACTTTACCACAAACCCTCCTTTGGTCTTTTGATAACATAAATACATTTATAGTCAATTGTGACTGCATTAAAAAAGAGGATATGGTCAATTTTAGGCTTGGTGGATTTAAGGGTAGATTTAAATGTTCAATTCTTAAATATCTAGGTTTTATATAATGTACACACACACACATACACACTGGGCAGTTCACGTTGGTTCTCAGTGGCGTTATTTATCCTGTTTGGAGTAGAGGGGACAGTGACGCGGGGCTGGGGCAGACTATACAGTAAGGTTACTTTCTGTGATCCCTTGTGCGAAGTCTGACAAAAACACGGAAAAAGAAAAAACGCGTTCCATGGCAAAGGTCATTAATCGTCCGTAAGGTCTTGCACAAACAAGACCTCAGTGCGACTGAGGCCCGCCTCCTGTAGAGTTGGTGGGTTGGGTTGGTCCCCGCTTGGGAGGCAAGGCAGCACCCGGCGGGGGAAATTTGTCACTATCTGGAACTTTTCCGGAGTTTCTTTTAGGGAGAACAAGAAATCATGTATCACCTGGAAGGAATAGGGGAAAGAGTGGAAAAGACATTTTCAGTATGGCTTCGGTAAGATCTTGAGATCCATGCAAAATGAATGTTGAAGAGCGAAGTTTACCGTTAACGACTGCGTGAAAAGAAAGCGCCTCTCTACTCTGGAATCATTGGGAAGTCTGAACACTATTTTGACACTGTCTGGGTCATCCAGAGCTGGTTCCTGGGGAAGACACTCAGACTTGCGCTCCTTTTCCACCTCTAGTGTCTGAAAATATACAGAAGCAACCATTATTTGTCAGTAGCCATACTTCGTACATAATGCATAAATACAGAAGAATGACAGCAAAGATGCATATAATGCATATTTCAAAACATTTCAAATACTACCATATGATGCAAAAATCCAGTCTCGTGAATAATCATTAATGCTAATGAATAATCAATTACATAGCATGGGAGGAAGTTCCCCCAAGAAATTCCAAACAATAAAAATCCTGAGTATCATCATGTATTTAAACTGGAGTGTTTCTGATAGCCAGACTTGTCTGCAGTATGAATATTGTGATCCGTGCCGCAAACCAGAGAGCATTATATTTGCACGTTTTTCATCAGGTATGCAAAGAAGCTGTCAAACACCACCTACAGAAATGTGAGCCTCCACAGAGACTGGGACACCCCGTGCACCAGCTCGAGCAGCTCACCCTTCGTCTCCTCTCCTCTGCCAGGACGTTTTGCCTGGCCATCTCTTCCTCGTGCCTCTTCTGCTCTTGCTCCTCACGCTTCTTCCGTTCTTTCTCCTGGTCGGCACGAAGGGACGCCATGTAAGCTTCGTCCTGCTGCTGCCGGAGCACCTGTGTCTGGTTCCTCTCCTCCCTGCCAGGCGAAAAATGTCTCCCCATCAATACTCGAGTGCAGAGCCATTTACACTTCTGTGTCGTCCACGTTTATATATGAAATGGCGGACTGAGATGAATGATTCCTCAATCGCTCATCAGGACTGTGGCGCAGAAGTGGAAAGTTCAGATGCAGAAAGTATAAATGCAGACCAAGAGTTTGTTTCAACCAACCAGCTGAAATTTATAAAGAGTCACATTCACAGAATACTCTGTTGGTTGAAACTAAATCTTGGTCTGGATTTGTACTTTCTGAACTAGAACTTTCCACCTCTGTTATGCTGTAAGTTAACAGGGTAAACGGATTTTTTTTAAATAAAATATGCAGGTGTACATTTGTTAAATGCCTATATAATGGTATTCGAAAGGGCCTTGGACTGTCACCAACCTTTCCATTCTTTCAGACATCAGGTAAGTTTGGTTGGCGTCCATGATGAACGTAAGCTGGTTGATGAGGTCCTCTGACTGGATGACACCCTCTAACCTCCCTACCACGGTCATTTTTCTGTCCTTCAGCATTATCATAGCAAGGAAGGGATAGGTATTCTCTCGCAGAGCCTGGGACACTGAACGGTAAACAATCACTCAAGAAAGAATCCTATTTCAACATTAACAGAAAGTCCAATTTTCAAACAGCACAGCCTTAAACAGTTCTTGCTTTGTTTTAATTTAGTTTCTCTAATAAAAACCAAACAAAAATGGGAACTTACCTCTGTATCCTTCCGGTTTATTAGTAGAACAAGCCCACAGGAGCATTCTAGCATTGATGAAGTTCACAACCTCTTCTGCGCACAAAGTATTGCTGTGAGGACAGGAAAAACACCACAACTGACAAAATGGCCCTATACACAGAAGAATGGGCAGTCACAACACTGCATCGTCACCTTTGACCTACCGACAGAATTCATCAGTGTCCTGATGATCATCCCCATGAAGGTAGACTAACAAAAACCGCAGTTCACGTTTTGCATCATTCAATGCCTGCAGGACAGGTGGGGTGGAAGGCATCAGCTTTAAATCCTTTAAATGTCATGCTTCTTGTAGCTATAGCTGAAGCAAGTTATATACAAGTATAGGGACAAAGGACCCAACCTGGCTGTAAGTTCCCTGGTAGAAAACTGGATGCGACCGGCTATATCTCTCTTCAAAGCTATGAATGAAGGACATAACATCTCCAACAGGATCTGTGACACGTCCACGGGGGTCTGGCCTTATGAATCTCAGTGCGAACCTTTAAAAAAAACAAAAAAAAAGTCACTGGTCAAGTTTGTAAATTTAATTTAAGTAGACTTGTATTGGTAATTATTTTCAAAGAGGTTACTAGACAAATATATACAAAAAAACAATCTTTAAAAAATTACCTAGATCAGAGTTAACCAGTGATGGTTACTTAGGTATAAATTACAATTTACTTAGACTTTTACTACTGTGCTCACAAGACATGTCAAAGAGAAACGTGATACAGCCAGTTGTAACTCAATTGACTTTATAGTTTGTCAGGAATGTCAACAATCAGCAAGGTCAGTATCTAGATATGTGAGCTGTTCGCTAAATGGGCTTTCAGATACTGAAGGCTCACTTAGGTGACACGATGCCCAAAGTAAACCAGCACACACAGGCTGACTGTAGTCTCACCCAAACATCTAGATCACATGTTACTTTACTTCCATTTCGACTATTTCCTTCAGCCCCCGGTTTTCTTCTTCAACCCCAATGAACCAAATTAAAAAGTTGCCTCTCTCCTGTTTCCTAGTTGCTAATGCACATTAAGAAAACCTCAAATACCTAAGAAAACACAAAAGCAATTGTTCTTTCATTGTTTTTCGTGGGCTTTAACTTTGTATTCTTATTTTTCAACACAACACATTAGGACAATACATTGTGTTTATACTTTGGGGGCAGCTGACTTTTTCCAAGACAGAATTGTTCCAGACCATAGTTGGGAATATACGTTGGGTAAGTCCCCCTAGTTTACCACAGTAAGAAAAAGCAAACACACACAAAAAAGAGAATGAGCAAAGATGTTTTCTTCATGTTTTACACTGCATGACCACAGTAGAGTACCCCTGCCTAAAAACTTTTTTTGCTGCAGATATTAGTCACAGCAAATACTGATTATCAGAGAGCAATAACCTGAAATAAACTGAAAAACAAAGCAGATGATTAAATCCAATGAACCAGCATAAAAATGACATCTGTAATATTAAAATAATTATCAATACATTTCATAGCATCTAGCTTAGTATTTTATGACCGCTGTGAGTCTTAATACATATAATACTTAAGAATTACTAAGCAAAACCTTTTTAACATAGTACTCACACAATTACCTGAATATATCCAGTAGCGTGTAATATGTAATTCTGAATGGGAGCATTATTAAATAGTAACTCCATCCTAGCAAGCCCTGAAAGAGATAAAAAAGGATGTCATTTTCAAAATAAAAATACAACCAACCCTGAAAATTATGTACATTAAAGATAAGGAAATGCAAACACGCATGAACTCAATGCATATATTAGTTTCATCTTTGTTATCCCAAAACGTTAAACTGTTGTTTCAGTTATAAATTTTCACAATTGAAAAAGGGGAATAATAATTTTATGTTGAGCATGAAAACCATCTGAACTGGCCAGACTGGGATTGGTATCCGCTCCAAAAAACATAAGCAGTTGTTCAACAATAGTGTCATTCATATGTATTCCACATTGTTTATTCATTTTTTCCCCCTTTTTAAGAGGCCAGCCTTATTTTACAAATCCTTAACTAGAGCTGTAACAATTATTCATTTAAAGCAGATGTAGATTACTTAACCATTTAAAAGCACCGATTAAAATCTTCCTTCTTGATTACTACGCAATATGGCGGACGGAAAACAGCACATAGTGGGTGAAGGTCCAAATAAAGAGTGAAAGATCAGCTGTGCGGAAGCACTTCACATTGAAAGCGAACGTCGTCGTCGTCCATCCGTATTGCAAAGCAAAACGTAATATCACCACAGCATGGATAACGCAAATACATCTTAAGAGAAGACATTCAGGTTTGACAGACTCACCTAATAATGTAAGGTCAGCTGGCAATAAGTCTAAGTGCCAATTAGCCTCTCGAAGTAGCCTAGCCGGTTTTTGTCATCGCCTTGACTTAAATTATTTTGCTTAAATTTATCTTCTCCGACTTGCGCACGTCAAAATGATGGCTGCTAAAATGAGGGTTAGCCCCACTGCCTAGCCAGAATATCTTACGGCACTTTTCCGCTGCCACCAAGAATCGAGTCGTACCGCAAACTGACCGTTTTTCATTGTATATAACCCAAGCCCTACCTGTTCTGATGTGGTCCAGCAGGGTCAAAAGCTTTGATACAATGTAACGTAGTGAAAATGCGCCATATAAATAAAATTCAATTGAATATTTGTGTACAGTACTGTATTATATCATCTGAATTATTCACAGCTCTAATTTAATTTGTGCAGTACTGAATTTGAAAAGTGTTTGAATCAGCCGTACTGTATTTTGAAATCAGTAAAATTCAGTAAATAGTGATGCTGTCCATTTTATTACCTTTTATTCATGTAATATACAAATGTCAAATAGATGGTAATCTGCCTGAGACGGAAGGAAAAAAATTCGTTATATTGATCATAGATTTCACCCAGACAAGATGTGATCAGTATAAGCAATTTCCACTGTAACTTTGAACTTAAAAATTTTCAACCACCAACTTGAAGTACTATAGAACAGCTGAACGGAATGGATTCGTAATGCAAATTTACACAAGCAGATGCTAATTCTGCTAGCATTCGATGCAAACATAAGACTGCGATTCTCACAGATTTCCTATGTGGGAATTAGCACGTAGTAAATCATGATGCACAAAATGTGAATGGTAAACAAGTATCTTCTCGTTTTTTTATGTCACTGTTGCTCACCATGCCCGACAACCCCTTTACTGAACCGACCCTCTGCGGTGGAAAATTAAAGCGAGCTAGAACTGCACCGCACCTAGACACTCTTGGGGGAACAGTTCAGGTATGGCTTGGTTTCTGTATGGCACTGGAAATGTGCCATTATATAATCACACTACATGATATCCGTAGCTGACAAACATATTGTATAGGGCTGAACGATTCTGGAAAAAGTTCACAGTGTGAAAACTCAGGTTTTCACGATATTTAAGACTAGGAAATTAACTGTAGCCAAGTATAACTTTTTTACTAGCACAATCTGTCCATTAACTTGGAGGTGTTGAGTTGCACTTAGGTAAGTAAACTTCAGGCTGTTTCTCTTTCTTTTTTTTTTTTAACATATTAACTGTTGAAAAGGAACCATCAGTAAAATTGCAAAATTTGGTCAATTTTGTTTGCCTTGACTAACTGATGGTTTGAAAAATTGTGGGGCATCTTAAGCATTCACCATTTGTGTATACTCTCTTGGAAGACATTCGAAATGAACTGAAAATGTCTCAAACACTTAAAACAAATTTGCTGGTACAAATGAGGTGGAACAGTATGTTTCTAGTAGCCTAAATATTTTTAGTCTGTATTTACTAGTTTTAAAATAATAAAGTATAAATACATATCATATGAGAGTAAAAAAGAGTCTTTGTATTGGAATCTGAATCGGCAGTTGTGTATCAGAATCGGATCAGAACTGAAAAAAATATGGATCGACCCATCCCTAAGAAATTTATTGCATTTCTCTGTACCGATTGTGTGCAATGACAAAGGCATTCTCTGATATTCTATCATTTCATTGCATATAGAGTAAACTAAATTTTAACCTAATGCATTATGTTTAATAAGATTATTTTACCAACATACAGTGGGAACTGCACAAAAGTATTATATAACCAGACCTGCAAAAAAATGGGTATTAGAAAAGTTAATATTACAGCGGAATACATTTTGGCATATGTTCCTGCCCGAGAACAAAGGGAAACATTTTCAGCAATGGGAAACTTCATCACTTACTCTGGGCTGTGGCCTTGACACAATGTAGCTATACACTCTATGGTCTGCTGTGTTCACCTGTAATGGTCTGGTGGATGGTGGATTGAACACACTAGGAACTCCCTCTTGTTCGTTTAGTCGGTCCTGTACAGCTGCCTGTCAAAATAAATAAATACGTGAAATAAAAATCAATGCGTCCTATCAATGCTGATGGAAGCTTTCCCCTTTCGATTAAATATTCAAATCGATGAATTACTCTTGGCGTGTTTTTGACCATAAAATATACGCAACTATAGATCTGACTTATTAGCAAAGTAGTAGTACTATAAAAATATTTAAGGTTTGACCATCTGGGAAAATATATTGTTAATTACGACTGACTTTTTCCACACCACACATGCCTTTAAATCAGCGCAAAAAAAAAAAAAAAAAAAAAAAAGGTCATGGAACAAAAAAAAGCAGATGAATTATAGAAACTGATGCAGAAACTGTTGCAGCTTTGAGCAGTGTTTGGGTCAGCCATCACTTTAAAATAATTAATTCCATAATCATATAAAACAATGATATTCAAAGCTAGTTCGACATGCGTGTGTATTCATTTACTTTTTCTTCATTTGTCCTTATCAGTTACCGTCTCTGAGAATTATGTAGCGGTGGGTCTTACCTCAATGTTCCAGTTATGCTGTTCTAATGTACGGCGACACTGGTCCATTGATTCTAGGCCTGTTAAATCCTACAAAATATAGACATATCTTTTATACACATCATGATCAGCAAGACTAAACCACACATTTCACCTTATCTATAGTAATGACCAGGTAAACCATTTACAATGCAGAGACCCCCAGTTGAGAATTTAACAGTATTTAGGAGGTCAGTGTAAAAAAATATATATTCCTAGTTATTAAATGTATTTGGTATATCTACTGCCCGTATCGTTAGTGCATGCTCTGTGTCCTTACCCAGGACGCACCAATTATTGTGTCCTGTGCTTGGGACAGGCACCAAGCATGTCTTACTGAAACGGGCACCAAGCATGTCTTACTGAAACGGGCACCAAGCATGCCAGGAACCAATGAATGCAGAGACACAGTAAATTCCAAATCTTTCTAAGATTTGTTTGCTTGTCTGTCAGAAAATGAAGGTAGCTGATGATTCATCAATTTGCTTAGCTCTTCATGCTGTGAACCATATGATGCTATCCAGGAGCGCTAAGTGCCAAATGCAGTGCCAACATAACCCCACTGCAGGCGTGACAAAGCTATGACGTTGCTTGTACAGCAGTATACCCATATACTAACGCTGATTTAGGCCCTCCGTCAATCTGTGGATAACTGCCACATAATTAATTCCTAGCTGGATTCCCAACTGGTGAATGATACAGCTCAGATGCAGAGCACGATTCAGAAATGTTTTTAATCAGATTACTACTACGGCTTCAAAGGTACCATTCAGTTACATCATTTTCGGTTCAGAAAACACAATGAAACAGCAATGAAACAAATGAATACATTCCTAAATTCACAAGGAAAGAAAGAGCTCTAAGACCCTCCCAAATCACATAAATGAAGTTTGGGAACATTTTGGTTTCCAAAAAAATTATACCAACACAGCAGAAAAAGTACTTGACAAGAACAAGACTGACTATTGACTGTTGTATTGAACTCAAATATGTTTCTGGAAACTCATCCAACAAAACTCATTTGAGACATCATCTGGAGCAAGACAGAAACAGCAGAGACAGTTTGCCCATGGCACTTAAGATGCTTTTGCCAGGATTTTCACACCGGGCTAAAAAATAACTAAGGCTTAGGGGTGTTTATCACAACCTAGTTACTAGTAATTCAAACTGAATTACTCATACCTGTGTGCAATGTTACATAGTACATACCGAATCAAACTATAAAACTTCAATTAGCTACTTGGCAAAACAGATGGTTTAGCTGTCAAAGGCCACTTCAAACGAAAACCAAGCAAAGTGCTCTAACAGGAAGGTCAAATAACTAAAGGGGGCGTACATGTACTCCATGTGGTTGTGTGTGACTTAGGACGTTCTGTTATCCATGACTTCACATACTGGCCACTACAGGACATTCAGGACCACAGGCCTCAGAGATCCAACGTCACAGATGATTCGAAGATTGTTGAATTAGAATCTGAATTAGAATTTGGTGATTAGTGGTCATTGTTAACACACCACAGCACAGCACAGCACACAACAACGAAATGTGTCCTCTGCATTTAACCCATATGTGACTTTCGTGACATAGCAGGGGGCAGCTAAGTCAGCGCCCGGGGAGCAGTGCTTGGGGACGGTACCATGCTCAGGGTACCTCAGTGGTGACTTGTTTCGATCCTGCAATCTTTCGATTACAAGTGCGCATCCCTAATCATCAAGCCACCACTGCCCACAGTGGATATTAGTGAAAAAAGAATAGCACAAACGAGTTTTGCTGGTTGTTGTAAGAGTCTAGAAAAGGTGCTGTACCACAAGTATAGATTGGCTGGATTGTCATAATGGCAAGGGTGTCAGTAAAATGCAAATTTGCCTGATTTTTGTGGATAAAGTGTTTTGGTGTGACCAGATATTTCTACACATATCTTACCCATCATAGCTAGTGTCAAGTTAATTAGAGTTTTTGGAGGGAGGGTAATACCACAATAAAGGAGACCGGTAGACTGAGAACTTTTGGAGAAAGCTAGCTCTGTCAGGTGTGCACGTTGTTGTACACTTTCTTGTTACTTAATTGTGCAGGGATACATTTTTTATAATCCCGCTAGACCACAACCGACCAGGTAGAAATAACATCGTTCTATTAATATTTTAAATAAAAGATTGTTAAACACCACTCTTCATAACACACTCTTAAGTTATGCTGACCCCTGCAACACCTCCTCAGCTGGAAGGCATAAGTTGAAGAGTTTTCATTACAGTTTTCAAAGGCTTGGCCACTAACAGCGCACAGTCTGTCTGGTTTCCTTAACTTTATAAAACTAATCTTATTACCTATACGTCAAATGAAATACTGCACCGATTGGTAAATGTTTTCACGTTTACCTGCTGCTGTTTCCATAAACGGATTCCTTCCCTTTTTTGCAATTTCCCCAAAAACACAGCCAGCCACAAATTTACAATTTATCAATAATGTGTGAATGATTTTATACTCAGTTTAATTATCAAAAGAAAAAACGCAAATTGCATAAAAATATAGTCAGTTAATACAGAACTAAAGATGTTTTGCTCGATTCCATATGAACTCTTATAAGACGTAGTAAAACTGAATATGCTAACAGAGCTGTTGGCGGATTGATATACACGTTGAATTACTGAGTCACACGGAACGCAGAGTTACCCGAGAAAGACACTACATTTGTTAAAAGGCTCCACATACAACGTCACTTGTACTATCTGACTAGTGAAATAAAGTTACGACTTTTGAACAGGATATACTAATTAGATTGTTTTGGAAAAGGGGTCAGAAAGTGTGGTTAACTAAGAAGTTTCACCCCAGGCTCCTGTTCGAAAAATGTAGCATACGTTCTTTAGCTAGCCGCTAACTTGAAATGGCAGCATCACAGTTAAATTCAAGCGCATTTAGTCCTTGACAGAACATCTGCATTTTGGCACATATTACTATCGCTGGTAACACTACCAAGCGCCGTATCGGCTATAGTTATTGGTTACCTGAAACTGCAAGAGTTTCTCAGTTTGCGTTTGAGATAATTCCTGTTCCTCTGACGCCGCCATCTTGCTTCGACAAATCTTCTGACGGAACGCACCGGAACTGATGCCCGTTTCGCCGCACGGCACTATGGGAAAAGACGCCTATATCATAAAAGGTCTGCTTTTGGGTGCAGAAAAAAGAAAAAACGTAAATTCGAATGCAAGCAACGTGGATATCTAAAGAATAGTTTGTAAGCACTGATATTACAATGTGTGGCGACACTAAAGATTTTAAAATATATTCGTTTAGGTAAAACTATAACAACGTTATGCATAACAATAGGCAAATGTATTTTTTTTCCAGTTTTCCTACAAAACCAACAGCATTGCAAAATATTAAATCAATTAATCTGATAACGTTATAACAGATTCATTTTCAGAAAGGACAAGTATTTCCCTTCATCACATCAGTCAATTTGCTTTCTAGATACAATCCAATCTCGTAATTCTGGATTATCCGGATTAATATGTACAAAAGATCTATAGGGCATATAATGAGTTGTTTGTTGTCTTCAGACTGGCTGTCTGCTGGTAAACATTACTGACTTTCATGTCCTGTTCATGCACTTTCTCCAACTATCAAAAATTATGTAGAGTTCACCAAAACCAAGTTAAGCCTAATAGAAATGGCAAATCAGTACTATATTATATTATATATAATATTCAATTATAAGACGTGCAACACATATTACATTTGACGTATACACACACA
>JAODKF010000002.1:8069880-8093583 GCA_026779585.1 Mormyrus proboscirostris
CAGTACTATATTATATTATATATAATATTCAATTATAAGACGTGCAACACATATTACATTTGACGTATACACACACAACAGACACGCTGAAGCAGACTGCCCTACTTAAGGAAGCAGTAAGCTTGCTGCGCTGTTGATCGCCGATGACAACACCCCCCAACGTGACCAAGTGTTGGGTTTTACGCGAGCGCCACGAGAGCATTGTGGGAGAAACGCCTTTTCTCCACAAGCGGAGTCATACCTATCAAGTCAATGATATGAAAGACACGCGGTGTTTGAAAACTTTAGAATAGCCCGACAGCTGAAAGTTTACTTACAGAGTGAGACTTTTATTGCGCGCAGTTCACGGTGACGGATATAAGTTGGAACCTTGCTGTTAGCCGGAACGTAGAGCCGTACTCAGATAGGAAACCAGTTTATCTGGCGACGCCCTCCGAGTAAGTCACTAAGCTTACCGGTTTCTAGAAGACGAGAACACGCTTTCATTAACTGCCATTTCAAGTCTCGCCGCAAAAATATAAACACGTAGCCAGAGAAGATGGCGGACGATTTCGCATTTTTCTCTTCCTCCGGCAACGGAGCCCCGGCAGCAGAAGACGACCCCGCCGCTGCGTTTTTGGCCCAACAGGAAAGCGAGATTGCGGGCATCGAAAATGACGAAGCGTTCGGGACACTGGAAGAGGCCGAGCAGCCTCACTACCCTCCATCTCAGACAAATTACAGTAGGTCCATTCGCCGGCGACTGGCGCACGGGCAGGCCGCTTTGTCAGCCGGCGCGCTTCCTTTAACGGCTCGCTGACGGAGCAGTTGCTCCAGTGCTCGTCAGTGGATTTCATCGTGAAGAAAGGCTAGCCAGCCAAACATCGAGGGTTTTCCTGCTTTTCACATACAACTACTTCGCATTTTGGCAAATAACCACGACAAAGAAAGGGAAGTAAGAAGCGATCGTAGGTTTTGGTGCCGTTTCCGAGAAGCGAGCAGTTTGCGATTGAGAGAAAGTGGCAGCCAGTTCGTGCTGACAGACGCTTCTAAACAGTCACCAACTCCTACATTAAATGTCTGCAAAATATCGCAGCACCGCAGTTTATCATAATTTTTAGTTCAGTTTAGGTATCTTGCAGTTCTTGCGCCGATGGGTCCTTCCCGTTTCCAGCGCCTATACAATAAAAACAACGAATTTTTATAGACCAGTTAAACTGAAGGTAAACTGAAATATAGACACTCAAGTATTAAAATCGGTACGATTGAGTTAAAAAAAACTGGTATTGCTACATTCTTAAATTATGAGTTGATGACGTTATAGCGAGTTAAACAAGCCCAATCTCCCTCATTTATTAGTTGTAGTTTAGAAACGTGTGTAATTATATATTTAGGTGTTGGCCATTGATATGCACTGAGAACAAGTTAAAGATCTACATTTTTTTTTCTTGTTGAATGATAGATGTTTTTGGGGAAGGAGCTGCCACGGTGAATGGTGACATGTTTTCGGTAAGTTACTGTAAGGCTGCCTTTGAGTTGCTTATTTTAAAATAGGCAGTTTTTAAACTGTATGTTGAGTCTTTGTTTCCTGTCAAGTCCGGGAATGAGAAATGCTTTCTAAAACTCATCACATCAACTGACTAGCCTTTTTACCTGTGCGTATGTTGGTTTGCAGTAGAATGGGGAGTTTTCCGTTGGTCAGGAATAATGTTAGGTCAGTGTTCAGTTTTTGGGAGCGCAAACTGAAGCCGTGTTGTATGTGACCAGTTTGGCACAAACTTTGCCGATGACACAGAACTTTAATATACCGAAGTCAGCTTTCTAAAGTGAGAAAGCAGCTGTAGGGCCTGTTTGTGTCCCTTGGGAACACTTCATAATGCCAAAATGCGCAACTGACTTAAAATGAATCATACTTGGACAGCTATTGTTTAGCAATGGGATTATTTTGTAATCCTTATTGATTAAATAGTATCTGGAATCCACTGAAAACATTAATCAGTACTCTGTCCTGCCTGATTATCTCTAAATACATTTGAGCAATTTTGATTTTCTCAGTAGTCACAGTGGTTATTTGGCTATTAAATGTAGTCATTATGTAAATTGGTACAGTTGTCTTGCTTACCGGCGGTATGAAATTGCACTTCCTCCAGGAGTCGAATGGTCCTACTGACAGTTATGCCGCTATCGCTCGAGTTGACCAGCAGAGACAAGAACCAGAAAGCCTGCGCAGGTGGAGAGAGGAGCAGAGAGCCAGGCTTGAGGAGCTTGGTACGTATGTATTCCTCGCTGGCTTTCATCCAAAGTAACTTTATGTTTTACCCGTGTTTACAGTTAGTGATTTTGGAGAAATTTAACTGAAGCTAGTAACCTTACAGCTGCTAGTCACTGTCCTCAATGAAGAAAACCTGCTTCTTACCTGTCAGGGTTTTATCAACACAGATCAAATACTTGCACTGAAAAGCTTTGGGGTGGAGTGTGTGAAAGGCTGGCGGCATGTTTCTTTGCTTTTTCATTTGGGTTTGTCTAAAAGAAAGCTGAGGGCGCTTTTTTCTTTGTATTAGTTTGGAACAGCCATCAGTAAAACTGAAGCCCGCAATCATAATATTCTATCCAATCGTGTAATCGTTTAAATATCTTTGGCTTGTTTTCTCCCATAAACTAACGCATGGTAGGATTTTTGGATGAAGTTATGGAGCCAACTCAATTTATGTCGAAAAGCAGCAGCAGCAGCAGCCATCGCTGAATGTAACAGGAAGATGATTTTTTTAAATTTCGTTAGTAATCAGGTGCATACAGTTTGTGAATTCAAAATTAGACTCTCTTAGCTGGCAGTGAATGTTTACAGATAACCAAAAGGACCTTTTTCTTTTCCCAATTTTCCGATATAAATATTTTCATTGCACTTGAGAGAACACACTTTAATCCGGAAGCATGTCATTTATTTATTTTTTGTCTTGGTTAGTCATATCCTAGTCAATGTGCATCTTAAAACAGGGTTACCATACAATAGGTTTTGCTCCAAGCAATGTATTCTGTATCCCATGGGGTCAAACAGACTCCGCCTCCAAGGCTGCAGAGGCCGAGTGGAAGGAAAAGGCCAAGAAGGAGCTGGAAGATTGGCATGTGCATCAGTCTGAGCAGATGGAGAAGAACAAAGCCAACAACAGGTACTGTGCCATGCCACAACCTTTCAATGCTCTCGTCTCCAGTTATGGATACAAAATGATTTCAGGATGCTGTTGCTGCTTGTTGCGCCTTTCCGCTTTCTTAGGGAAAAATACATTCCAGTATTTCTATCCCAAAGAAATGGCAACTGCTTAGATATGCTTAAATTTTAAATTTAGCATGTAACACATGTAATATGTACCTCTTGACATCTGCGTGAAAAACGTTCCATGCAATGGAGAAATACAGAAAATATATACAGAAAGTTAGTGTTGTATTTAAGTATGAGGAAATATACCCGGTTTTTGTTGCTCTACATTGTCTTCAATAAAATAGGACACGCCTGTTTAGTTTGTAATTTGTGCGGGGGTGGGTTTATCATGTCTGAGTTAATTATATAGTTCTCAAGACTACCTGTAGTGCTGTGTAATTACCTCAGGGAAGTAGCTTTTGTTATGGCAATTTTAATTTGTGTGAGATCCAAGTACGACAATTATGGAGCCCAGGAGGTGACATGGAAAGACAGACCGAGGCCTCACAGCACTTTGCATTACTATTGCTAACTGTACTGTGTCCATTTAAATTACAAAAGATCGAAATAACGGACTAAGTATAAAACTAAATGATACAGGCATGTCTAATAACGTGCGCTTTAAGCATTAAGCACATAAAGAAATCTGGAAAATAGGGGGTGTTGCTTTCTTTTGTTGACATAGTTAAGGTTTGAACCCGGATCCCACTTTCCCAGGTTTTCTCGCTTGATCATGGATTTGCAAATCTGTACTGAGATATTCCAGAAAGCAGGTTCAAGTTTAAACCTTGGCTCTAACGCCACAGTCAGGTTTAGCTTTATATGCAGTCCTCCAACTGTAATATCTTTCGACAAAAGCAAGCAACACCTGTTGGTTTTCCAGATTTCTGCACAGGCAAATTTGAATTACTGTTTCAATGTTTGTGAGTGCGCTTGAAGTTCAACAGCCCAGCTGTCTTGTATTAATTAGTTTTATACTTATTAGTTAATTCTATATTTTGTACGTTAAACACACAATGCAGTTAATTATTAATTGGAAAGGTATTGCAAGATCTTGGGATCTCGCAAAAGTCTTTTTTTTTTTTTTTTTTTTTGCCAATCATCTTTTTTTATGAAGTTCAGGAAACTCATTTTTATTTAATTCATTTAGTAATTTGAGTATAACATTCTCCACGGGTAGAAATAAACTGGTAAAAAATTACATGTACTTAATTACTCTTGTATACTAAGCAATAATATCCAGTCGCTGTCAGTTTTGAGTGTATCGCTGCTATATGGAAGACATTCTATGCATACTGCACACATTTTCCATTATACTAACCATTGATTGTTCCTTACAGAACAGTGATACATTCATGTTAAGTGTCACTGCAGATATCTAAGCTATATGAATGTGCTCTTTGTCATGTTGAGGATTAACACCTATGAAAATGGACATTTGTGTGCAGCCTATCCCAGTTTTGAAAACAAGGGGGGATGTAGCTTATCTATACTAATACAAGCCTTCTTTTATATCTTTCAGCAGACTCTCTCCAAGTTTTGCACGGTATCTTCTTGTAACTATAAACTTTGCTGCTTTTTCCCTTTGCTGTAACGCTCCTTTCCATGTCTTCTGTCTTGATAACTTGCAAGTGTTCTGTCTGCTTGTTGTTTGAAACTGACCTATTTTCTCTGTCTTTTCCTCCTTTCTTCCTCTCTCCCTTTTTGTTTCTGGACTAATTTGCATGCACACTAGGATTGTGGATAAAGCTTTCTACGAACAGCCCAACGCAGATACAATAGGTTTTGTGTACGTCTGTTCCTCTTCAACCTGTTATACAATTTCAGAAAATCTTCACCTCCAGTAACAAAAATTCCCCTTGAATATGTATGCTAGACCCATTCTAGAAATTAGTTCGTTAGAGTATTAAAGCATTCCATATTCTAAAAGTTAAATTTCAGTTAATAATAATTTAATCATTTTCTAAAGATGTTTTATATTAGTAGTAGTATTATTATTTGGTCTGGGCAAATTCGTATTGTATCTATATTGACATTTTAAATTATTCTTGTGGCTTTGGGCCCTCTCTCATTGACCACTGTAGGAAACTTAAACTCTGCCACCACTGTAACACATCACACCACACACTGGTTATTTTTCAGATTATGTCAGCATAAATTAAAGGACTCGTGTCAGTGTACAATGTCTGGTTCAGGGTCATTTCCTGTTGCTACATTTTTTGCACCCTTGTCGCTGTCCCGTACTGATGGCCTGTACATAGGATAATTTTTTTAAATGAGAGAGTATATGACCTCGGCAAGTACTGCCATCTCATGAAAGACAACACAGTATTACAAAAATAGTCCTGTGCCCCATTTCGGTGATGTGGTTTTTCATTAAGGATGTAGTCGCGCCATATGCACCGTGGACAGTCTGCTCTGCACTCCGTGTGGTGAGAATGCTTTGTGTTTCTCTGGTATGCCTGAGGTCTGTGAGCTTTCTGTTAAACCTGGATATGTTTTTAAAGCCATTTCAGACCAAATTTTTACTGTAACAGTGCCTCCAGTTCCCCTCTCATCTCACCTTGCAAGAAAATCAGGTGCATGGCAGTGACTGGTTTGCATTGGTGGTTTGCTTATCTTGCATCTTTTGCGCTCTCAACTGCTTTCCACTCTTCACCTACTCTACCGCATAACCCTGGTTTAACAGGGTTATATATATATAAAATATATATATATAAATATATATATTTTATATTTATTTATTTTATGGGTCACTTATTTTGTATGAACACACTATTGGTCTATTGATACTTGAATGTCATTCTATTTTTGTGAGGTCACTTACTATACCTAAAATGCTGCATTACAATCACGAATCATTCAATCACGTAGGTGGAAGGTTGGGTAGTAGCCGACCTCCAAATTCTCTGTTACTGTAATTCAGTCAGGTATAACTATAACAAGCTTAATTTGGTAGCTCTGTAAAGCTTTGTTACACCTGATAAGTGTTAAAAAATGAAAAGTGGAAGATTATCTACATTGATTATTAAAAAAAAGTGTATTGTATGCTGTATATGCAGCTTTGGCATAAACATAAATGAATAAGCCTGGATGGGCCTATTTAACTTTAGCTTTGTAAACAGCAGTCATTGATACGCTGCTGATAGTGTTTCACACTTTGTATACTTACTTTTTATTTGAACAATACAATGCAACAGTGTAAGCAGGAAGCAAGCAGTTTAATGCAATATTGTATATATCTAGTACACTTTAGTGTGGAATAGGTTTTCCCTTGTTTTTCTTAAGAAAACAGCCTTTAGGGTAAACTAACAGAGCCTTTTGCATTATGCTGCATCAGTTCTGTTCTATTCATGTTTGACTGCTTCCCACAGCTAGTCGTTGCTCCTAAATTTTCTGCCAACAAGCTTGGCCTTGATATGCACCCACATATTCTCTATGGGGTTAAGATGGTGATGGACCAGACGAATCATCATTGTCAGTGAATGCCGCTCCAACCCTAACTGGTGTTTTTGCTGTGGGTGCTGGTGCATTATCTTGTTGGAAATTGGCCTATTGTCTGTCATTCCCACTACATAACTTGTTCAAGCTTGGTAGTGACCCTTTCTGTAATCTTTTGATACTCCTTTGCACTAATGGATTTTTTCACATCGTGCCAACTCACCAATACCAGATGGAGCGAACTCCTCCATACCATTATCCCACGTCTACCACATTTCACAGTGGTGGAGAGGAGGTCTGGGTAGAATTTCTCCCTTGACCTATGAAGGCGGTGTTCGGAAGCATCAGTATACAGCTCAAAACATGACTCGTCACTCCGGAGAACACTCCCTTGAGAATCATTGTGACTGTAAAGTTCTGAAAATTTGAGACTGGAACATTCTTCGTGGCTTCCTTACACCCCTTTTTGATGAAAATCGGCTTCCTTGAGCCGTCTCGTAATTGTTCTTTGTGAAACAGCCTCATTTTGTTCTGAATTCCTGTGCTAATTTTATGAGAGGCTTCTTATGATTTTTCAGATCAGTCATTTTCATCCTCTGTCATCTTGACATTCAGAACTTGCCTTCTGTGCCACAGACCCTGTCACTTGAATTGTGTGACCAATTCTCTGAATTGTGGGCAGTGGAATCTGGATATCCTTAGCCTTCAATCAGACATGAATGGAACAGCAATGACGCGGCAGTGTGAAAGGCTGTAAGACAGCTTGCCCAAATGGCCGAGTTTTCTAAAGAAAACAACGGAAAGGCCACCCTTTCTAAATTACACACTGGCTACAGACAATGCATGCAATATTGTGAAACATTGTTACTTATTTTGCCTGTGTTTGCTAAACGGGAAAAGTAATCACCATGTTGTTTATTAGACTGCATTACATTCTGCTTAATTAAGAATTTTAGTTGATTTTGTTGATTTAATACTGACTATCCATTTTTAAAACCAAGCATCTAGAATCAAACCTACTGGGACAGCTATAGAACAGTGATACAGTACCCTTGCCAAATACCTGGTTTTGTATTGGCCCTGTGCACTGCCTGTTTAACTTTGAGCCTGGTAGAGTACTGCAGTATTAACATAACTATTCTGCAATTTCAATGTTACTTCACAGGAAATCCTGTCAAAATAGTGGCTGCAAAGCCAATAATTCACCTATATTGGATGACAAATGCAGTTAACGTGCGTGTTAAGAACGTCAGTTTTGAATTGATGAACTAGTGCACAAAGGCACACTGTTAGTGTCAGATATCGGTTTCAAATATCCACATAAGTACTATATCTTGATTTATACTAGGGTTAAAACAGAAAATTCTTCTAGGTTCGTGAACACAGATTAATACTGACAGCACTGTAACCAAGCAAGGCAGATTTGTAATTAGCAGTCAATGTAAGACTGTTCCTCTTATGTGCCATTTTTAAAGTGTTGCTTTTGGTTCCCCAAGGGCTTCAGAGGAGGCCTTCCTGAAGGAGAGCGATGAGGACACCCCAGGATCTGAGTGGGAGCGGGTGGCACAGCTCTGCGACTTCAACCCCAAAACCAACAGGCAGTCCAAAGACGTGTCTCGCATGCGCTCGGTGCTCATATCCTTAAAACAGACACCCCTGCTCCGCTAGGCCTCCTCTTTCTGTTCCGCTCTTTTAAGATTGTGTAGTGCTCTGTCTACTCCACAACGAAGGAAAGTAAAATATTTTGCTAATTAGTCTATTTTCTGGCACCTTTTAAATTTTGTTACATTGACATAAGGAAGCGAGATTCATCCACATCCCCCTTTTCACATTATAGCTTGGGTTACACCATTCTGTCCCTTCCCTTGACAGATTTTATGTTGCTATCGCATTTCTGTTGGCTGGACTTGTAGTGTATTTTGAGCAAAAGTATGCCAAGGTGAGTGCCATCAATGCTTTTGGACCTTATGAAAATAGTTTGACATTTTAAAGTATCCCACTACAAAAATGTAAATCAGAAGTTCTCTTCTGAAATGAAGAATCAGGGGTTGTGTGATGATGAAAATGCATTTTGAAGGGGAATCCCCTCCCTGTCCTTCAGATTCCTGACAATGTTTGAAAAGTGATTTTACATCTCTTAAATCAGTCTTAGCACTGTTGTGTAAGAATTTTTAATCCACTTTGGCCGGTGCCACCCATTTTTGTAAATATTCACGTTTTATTCTCCCTCAGCCCCATGTACCAGTACGATGTGTGCTTTATCACAAACGGAACGAGTTTCTTCCTAGCTGCTTATGGTATCATGTTGGTCAGCTCAAGACCTAAGACAGAAGTGACTTTTTTTTTTTTTTTTTTTAAATTTTCAAAGGGGTGTCTCTTGTATACCCACAAATCACCTGCCTTTCCTAGATTGCCTTCAAATGTATTTGTGAATTAAATGTATTCTTCTTTTTCCAAAATGAAATCGGTGCATTTTCTTGCTGCTTGAATGCCGTAGCCTACCTGCCACTTAATCATCTGGGAGAAACTGGGTTAAAAGATCACTGCTGGCATCATGTAATTAGAATATCACTGAGTGCTTTTTGAAAGCCCTGGGTGTAAAATGAGGCACATTATATACTGCAGTGACTTATGTTTAATTGAAACCATATGGGTTGAAAAAACTTTAGTCTGAAATCTGAACTTAAAATTGCAAAAATGACCATAACATTTTTTATAGGTGTTAGATATGTTTCCCATTCTGAATATAGATGCCCTTAAATGTGGATATTGGTTTGACATGAAGGGCAACCCCAGACAAAAAACGTCTATAATGGTTAATCAAAGGAATCATTTGGTTTAAAAAATGTAGAGTTGGGGGATGTACGTTATCCATATGAGGCCAAAAAAGATCCTAAGAGTTATTGTTAGTTTATCATGTCATGATTAGTGAAGTGCTGTATGCTGGCCAGGGTGGATCAGAACTTTTTCTCTTGTGGCCTTCAACATTTCCAAAAAGAAAAACGCCTCTATAGCCGTACTGTTAGTGCCTAGTCACTATTTACACTATTGGCCAAAATTGTGACAACACCTAGCAATGTTTATAAACAATCAAAGAATGTTTACAAATATCATACCTTGGATGATTAAATAGGTAACTCGAGCAACAGTTGGATACAGTTCTGCAATCTCTAAAATTGGAAAGTGTTTCCAGTATTTTGGCCATTAGAGTACATTAGACGATGTTCCTTCTTAAGGAGTCCTACAGTCCAGCACCCTGGAACCAAGGATTCAGAAACATGCTGAACACTTGGGGACTGTCTGATTCATGACATGATAATGACATCTGTATACATATTCATATACATATTCTTCTAAAGGATTTGTTATAGTAGGACCATTGTACAGTCTCACCACTTTTAATTTTCACCATGATGTGCACCATGAATTTGATGGTCACTACATCAGCTCTGTATTCCTTGCATACCTGTGTATCTGCATGTGTATATGTGGTGTAGTAGAAATAATGCAACAGTTTTATATAAGCAGACATTTCATGGAAAACTGTTACTCCACCGAGGAAGAAATAAAGTTATTCTATATTAATCTGTTTAATGTGTAAATTCAGTTTCATAATACCAGCTACACTGAGTATATCTGTATATCTTTGTTCTTTGACGCTAATAGAGTAGATAAATGTAACAATATAAAGCGATTACTATGTATGTGTGTCACATTCCATGACCAACTGCACATGTTGATCTAGCATAGAAAATGATACCAATTAGGTCAAGACAAATTAACATGAAGTATATCATGTACAATACATTAACCACAAGGGAAACCCAACTCTCTCGGTACTCTGCTTTTACACTTGAAGGAATGCATCCTTAAGGCAAATAATGATGAGATAAGGCAAAAGCATGACTGTTCAAACCTAACACCATAACTTGAGCAACACTGCTAAATTCATGGTCTTCATTTATTTATATCTTATGACCACAGAGTTCTCTTCAAGCACTACTGACAGAAAAACATTATAATCACTTTCATAAAAGCAGTACAGAACTTTTCAGTTTGAGAGCTTTACAAGATCTTCAGCCAGATGTTGGCAAAGGTAGTTGTCCTTTCTTAATGCTCAGGTCACTACTTGTGTTTCAGGGCTGCAGTTGCAACTCCTACAATAATTGCAACTACAGTGAATCCTTGTGCGAAGATTCGAGCCCGCATCAGCAACTGTGACTGCCGAGTTTTTCCTTGTTTGAAAGCAATGAGACCATATGTCAATGCTCCTGTGGTCCCCAGGCAACCTGTAAGAATGTTAATGAAACTGTGTAAAACAGTGGATCTTGACACAGACAACATACATAACATTATCATTGGCTCATGAACATTTCAAGGACATTCCGATTACTGGAGAATTACATTCCTAACATAAGGTTAACTACGTTCTACTACTACTACATACCTCCAAGGTGGTACAGACATTGTTTGTGTGACTAACTACAAAAATTTCAGGTGTGTGTGTGTGTTTTCGTGACAATATATTTAACCATATAGCCATCCACATAACCTGAGCCGGATCTCAGGGGGGCCTGAAGACTATGCTGATATATTTATTTCACAAAAATAGGTTAACATTAGGTGTTTTGTGACTGCAGGAAACTTTTTCAGAGACTTGGCTGGATTTTAGTTCCTGAACTTTCTCAAAGTAACTAATCCTCCTAGGATTTGAGTAGACAATTTTCATGATTCCATGTCATTCACAATTACTCTACCTGCTTGTGTACAGTACATTCAAGAACAGAAGACCTTATACACTTACAAATGAACACTAACTAATAGTTTGGTCATAGGACATCGAGGCGATTAATAAATAAATTATTCAGGCACCAAAGTAGGCTCGACTGAGTTTAGACTCCCATTTTGAAGGCTCCTCCAAATGCGGCCTAGCAATGTTTCCTTCTTTTCCCAGACCACAAAGGATGCATCCAATGGATCCTTTGTGGCCCAACCTATCCCAGAATTTACTGCATGGAGATAAAGTGGGTGTGTCCCAAATAGGTGATAGGAGTGACAGTTCATGACAGAAGAGTACAGCCGGGAACAGCTGATGACGCAAAGTACTGTAATTTGCAAACTTATTTGTATAACAAGTGGTGATGCAAGCAATCTGTTTCACCACCTGGCTAGCATATATGTGTGAGCACACCATACTCAATTGCAGTATCTTTCTTGCGTTGTGAAGCAAAAATTCCAAAAACAATTATTTGTTTGTATTTGTTGCAAACTGAGTTCAGAAGTACACAGTAATTTACCAAAGTTTTAGAATTTAGTGATTGTCATTTTTGACACACCACAGCACACAGTGCACAACAATGAAATGTGTTCTCTGCATTTAACCCATATGTGCCAATGTGACATAGCAGGGGGCAGATAATTCAGCGCCCGGGTAGCAGTGCTTGGGGGCGATACCTTGCTCAGGGTACCTCAGTGGTGCCTTGCTGGTCGGGGATGCACTTAGCGATAATTATTAAATTATCGTGAAGTGCAGCCTTAGCAATAGTAAGTTCTCATACGGTATATCCTAATACTGTCGATCTCAGACTAGTATAAAATCTGTGTAAAGTAGGGGTGCTCTGTAAAAACTTAAAGTGATGCTTCAAAAAACCTTTGCATATGTCACTTTTGGAACTGTGTGTCATATCTCTTCTCCCGCCGTAAGTGGAGAAATTCAGATACACACTTTCATGTTTTGCTTTGGAACTGTGTGTCATATCTCTTCTCCCGCCGGAAGTGGAGAAATTCAGATACACACTTTCATGTTTTGCTTTCTACGTTTACAAATGCTACGTGAAGCGGGTAATCAATCACAAAAAACAACTGCTTTTATGCGTACACACACAAATTGATCGTATTTGGCCATATATTTGTTTTGAGCGAAGGTAGTCAACGGATGTCATTTATTTGACTTACCTAATGGTACAAAGGGATTCTCCTTCGTCTTTCTAATGAATTTCTCTTTGAATCCTTCATCTTTCATCCGCGAAGCAGGGGAAAACCCTTCTATAACCGGAGGATTAGACAAATCAAAAAGTACAGCTGAAGATGTTTGCTTTGGCCCTTGATCTTGTCCTACAGGGGTTGTTGTGGTGGCCATTTTGTCGGTGCTGTAGGCGGAAGTGATCTTCCAGCCACGTGATTTGCGCAAGCACGTTTATTGGACGCCTTCAGAAAACCGATGTATTCATTGATTTAATATTTCGCAAATGAAATGGCAATGCAAATATTGTAGATAACTGAATTGCAGATTAAAGGCGCGGCACAGATAGAAAACAATTAAACAATGAGGAAAGCATTTATAACAATCGTGTACTTGATAAATGTCCGGAGTTTTAAAGTTATTTTTGTTAACTAGTAGAACCATGATTGTTGTAAATAATTATGCCCCATTCATGAAACATTTGATGTTCGAAATGTATTATTATTATTGTTGTTAATTATGATAATTATGATGATCACAGTTAAATTATAATGGCCCACATACCCATCGGACCACCGGGAACACGCCTGTCCAGTCCAGCCCTACCCTACTATGTCTTTAACTGAAAACCAGTATTATATAAATTACAGTCCCCAAGTGTTAAAATAAGTTTGCTTACAACGTTTGATTCTGCGAAAATTATATTATATGATGTAGAATAGTGTTTGCCAACTTGTGAGTCGCGACCAAAATGTGTTTCGCGTGACAATTTGAAGTGAGTCGCATATGGTCTTCCTATTACCCTCCACAGCCGGCAACTTTTTGGGTTGTGAGCAAAAAATTATCTAAAACACTTGATGTTATGATATCCTAAGAAAGAATCAACATGGCACTATATAAAATCAAATGTGAATGTAGAGAAACATCATATTTTGGGGGAATTGTGTGTTCTGTATCAATTTACCACTAGATGGAGACAAAATTATATAACAAAATTATTTCCTATCAAAAATTATTACGAACTTCGCAAGACAAATGCAAAAAGCTTTAGGCGGATCCCCTGCAAGTGACTGTAATTGTCACCGAGGATCTGCAAACGTGCAGGGAACGTGATGGAAGGACCAAAACAAGACCAAAAAGAGAATGGAGCCCTAAACGTACTGAAAACATCCTGGGAATGTGATGGAAGGACCTAAATAAGACCACAAAGGAACATTAAAGTTGGTCCTCTAAACGTTCCCAGCAAGTCCTGAATTTTACATGAAAGTCCCCAAATAATGTGGCCCGAAGTTCTGAAGAACTCCACATCACACCATTGTGGGAACGTCCTAGGAAGACTACACCACATACTTTACACCAGTGGGGACATTCTCAGACCATATGCATGAACTGACAGCAAATGTTGTGTGGATCAGGAAATATCATGGTCTGGGACTAACCCAGAAACAGAAATAACTCAAGACTGTGTAACTGCCGCCCTCCTGCGGTGTCAATTGAATCTTGAAAATGGGACTACGCAGAAAATAACTGAGAGCTCTTAACCTAGATGGAACAAGCCCATTGTTGACCACTCACACATAAGTCACACTAAGGGAAATTCAGAGTTCCCAATTCAACTGAGCAGCATGTGGGAGAAACCTTGCAGAAAATCGACCATGTCGATCACAGTCAATATTTGCAATCTGATACAATTCAGTCAAATGGGATGGTACTGTAACAAACAATATTTGCGTTAATAGTTCATTTTATACAAAAATGACATCAATTTGGCATTCTTTTCTAGCCTGAGATTTGGTAATTGCATTGCTTTTTTTGGAAACATGCCATTAATTTCTGAAAACTGTTTGATTGTTTGCCAATTAAGAAAGTCTAATATTTAGATTCAACTTGTTGTATGAACAAGATGTGTCCCTAGATCTTCATTAAAACATCCCAAGTGACCATCGCAGCTACCGGATTGTGGATTCATCCAACTCCAGCTGTGCTTTGTCCCTCTTTTTTCTTTGTAATATTAAGCATCTAATACAAGTTCGGCAATGAATACATCATATATAATTCATTCAGGTATATGCTGCTCCACACAGTTTTGGATACAACATGCAAGTAACATCAGTCATTAGATACAACAGGTAACAGGATATCGGTGAATATAGTATGATTTTGTATGTCCATATTGCTTCACACACCAACATTTGAAAAATAATAGTAATATCCATCTTCTAACCAACTGTGCTTCTCAGGTTTGTGGGTTGAAGCCATGCCCAGGCAAAACAGTGCATAAGGCAAGAGGTCAATGTAGATAAGATGCCAGTTCATTCCAGAGCACATATGCACACAGACCGTATACACTGTGGGAAAGAGAGTAGGAACAGGGGGAGGGGGAGGACGTGTACCCCCGGAAAATAGACTTTTACATTAACCTTTAGGTCAACAGCCATATCACCTGCAATTCAGTGTTGATAGTCCATCTGAAGCTAAGCAGGTTTGGGTCTGGCCAGTACTTGGTACGGAGGCTAACTAGGAAATCTGGGTTGTTGCTGGAGGAGGCGTTGGTGTGACCAACTGGAGAGCCCGTCCTGTGGTCTGTGTGGATCCCAATGCTCCAGTGCAGTGAAGGGATACTGTCCTGTACAAATCTTTCAGATGAGACATAAAATCAAAGTCCTGGCTCTCTGAGGTCATAAAAAGTCCCTGAATATCCTTTGAAAGAGTAGGGGTGGTACCCTGAGGCCTCATTTATAGTGTTCTTAAGATCTCGCGGGAGCGGAAACGAAAAGTCAGATGTATATAACCTTGCGTGAACCGCAATAAGCATCGTACAAGTTAGAAGCTCATGTATCGTAGAAACATCAGCACGTGTGTGTGCTTAGGAGACAGCCACGTTCCCTCCCACTAATTACCCTACACTGACAATGCAAATCAGACACCTGTATATAAACATGCACATTCTACATTTGCAGCGCCATTTCAGAGACATTGAATTCTCAAGCAAGCTTATAGTGTACGAAATAGAGACCAACGGCAGGCCATGAACGGACATTTTTGAATGAAAAAAAGCGAAATGCCAGCGTGTGACTACTGCTGTTAATGCGACCAGTTCAACAGGCCGGACAAAGGCATATAGAACAGGTATACCTCTTCCTCATGTAGTTGGTGAAATGTGGGTATCCCCATCTCATTCGTGAGGGTTTGGCGTGCACATGTGAACATTTCTGTGAAGCAATCTGCTAGCCTGAGCGATAACATAAGGAGTCTATTTATTACCAGTTTCTAAACAAATAGTACCGTAAAATTTGCATGTTAAATTGCTTTATCATTTTCTATCAGGACATTTTATATAATACACAAGCCATCTAAATTATGTACAAAGTTACTACTGTGCTTACTGGATGTACTACTTTTTTGGCCCATTACTAAAAATGCACAATTAACGGCTCTGAAAAGTTGAAACCAGCTACTGTGTGAGTGAGACTGATTCCCAAAAGAAAGATATACAGCGAAGCCAAGGTAATATTTCTAATGTTAAAGATAGACTAACAAATAGTGTGTATTACTAATATTTAAGCTGGCCTGTTATATGATTTCGTTTGTGATAATAATGCTTTTGGCGCCCCCTGTCGCATGCCCCATGATATTTCCCCTGTACGTTTCTGCGATCATTCGGCGAGCTCCAAAAACATTTCCAGGGCCGTTTGAAGGAATTTGGGGGCCCCAAGCAAAATGGACATGGAGGGCGCTCACACAGTTTGTCGCTGCATTTTATTCTTAACCAGTCGTTGTCTTGGGGCCCCAGGCCAGCTCGGGGCCCCAAGCAATTGCTTGGTTTGCCTGCCTTGTCGCGACGGGCCTGAACATAATGTAAGTACTGTGATTCTAATTTCCTTCGCTACTTAGCGATTTCGTTTGTGTTGTTTGTAAGACTACATCTGCCTTATATTTTATTGTACAGCGCTTTGTTTTTTTTTTTTTACCTTTTGGGACTATATGTTAGCACGTTCGCTAGGTTGATAAGCTAATACAACGACCGTCTGTAATGTACATGTGTCCGCTTGTCTGCTTAATTTAGATCGCTTGAATGTAATTACAGGGATTATGAAGCTGGGAATCCATTCCTTATGTTTGATCATTTATTACCTTTTATTTTGGTAAACATTTAAACCGGTAGGTTTGGAATGTAGTAAGGTTGATTTATTTGCGCTTTTTTTCTGCTATACTTATAACATGTAGTTACTTGTAACTGCAAATCACCTATGTGATTGAATGTATCAGTTTTATTTCCACAGACCACACACATCCATCTACCTACCAGGTTACCATTATTATTCATTTCTTTAACCCATTGTGCATCCTGCTTCCCAAGTTCCCTTCAATAAATTCTGCCTTTAAGTCATCCTCTCTGGAGCCAGATTCTCTGACCGGAATCTTGTCCATATTGACCGCCTCTACCAGTAATAAACTCCTACGTCAGTGTAGCGATGCTACCCTAACCGACATGCACTTACGAAGAATATCATAATACAACATCAAACTGCTGAAAAATACACTGACAAATTGAGCTTTAGATTGTTCTTTACATATATTTCCATTCCAGGAGGGACTACAAGCTGTGTAACTGGGAATTATTTGGCTAAGTTAAAATTACCTTCAGTAAATAATTGCTAGTCCGTAATGATTTTCAAAAGAAAGTTTTCGTCCTCAAAACTTTCAGTCAAAATCTGATGATTTTGCAGCATTATGCTGTTATATTTAATTACAGATTCAGCAATTTTTCTATAAAGTCCCCATGAACAAAAACAGTGCTACATCACTTATGGTGTTACGTCGGGGCTGTGAAGCAGGTGAAACGAGCCGTGAAGTACAGCAAACGGGGTTTATTCTCAGGGATACAGACGAAGAACATGCAACGTCAATGACAGACCTGGGGATACGAACTCAGACGCAGACTAAATACACAGGACAGGCTGAACTAAAGTAACAGGTTATAACAATCAGGAATTAACATGAGGTAACGAGGTGGGTGTGGCACACATGAGGATCAGACGAGCTGGGCGTGACATATGGGAGCAATGAGCATGTTTAGAATGGATTACTGTATAAGGCCCTTTCTCGGTGAGCAGTGCTGGGTGAATGGATTATCAGGCGGCCCTTTCTCTGTGAGCAGTGCTAGGTGAATGGCTTATCAGGAGGCCCTTTCTCGGTGAGCAGTGCTGGGTGAATGGCTTATCAGGAGGCCCTTTCTCGGTGAGCAGTGCTGGGTGAATGGCTCGATGGTGTCCTGTTGCCAATGCGGTCCAAAGTCATTTCCTGCTTATCAAGCCAGAACCAGGGTCTTGACCTTGACTCTGGCTGTGATTTCTGAGAGTGACTACAACAGGTCACAACTTTAAATGAAATAGACAGATATAGCACAAAATAAACTTGAAAAAAATACACCTATAACAAACATTGTAGAATTTAAAGTTTTTTTACGGTAGTTTGTTGAATAAGTATAGGGTGATTTAAACTGTTCACCCCCACCCCCCATCCTGACTAGGATGATAAATGGTTGGAAGTTGGGTGCCTTTTGTCCCATTTAAAAAAAATCCAGGTGACGAAGTCTTGTTTATTCTGCTTAAAGACACAGCACACATTTCTTTTTGATATCTTTCCTGTCTGTTTTTATCTATCCATCTTCCAGTCGCTTATGCAGTACTGTGCCAGGGATATGATGTTGCAAATTTTTATATTAATACATAAATATTCCATAAATGATTCTTCAGTGACGCAGCTTCATTGGTGATGTCAGTGTCCTACATGTACATACTTTTCCCTGTGTGATTTCCGGTGCAGTTTGATAACGCAGCAAATGTCAGAAAGTGCATCACTCGTGGGTCTGTTTGTCATCCTGAAGTACCCTCTGGCCACACTTAATGCAGCAAGCCTTTCCCATTTTGTGACTCAGAAATTTGGATTGCACTTAGTCTTGAGGGTTATTTTCAAGCATCGTGCACTTGTGTGAGACTTTTTAAGTGTAAGGATGTTTTTTCAGAATATAAATATTATATATAAAATGAACACGTGAAAATCTGTTCTTTTTCAAATTTATTAATCCAGCTTGTGCTATGAAGAAAATATTCTATGAATTTTCAGCTCTACTGATCTGCATAGATCCTCAACCAACACATTGCAGTATGATCCAAATTAATTTAAAGTTTTTCTGCTTATTTGAATTCTTCTGTCTGAAATTACTGGTATTACTGAAAGAGCTACTTTTTTTTCTTTATTTTGTCCCCACCACAGTATTCTATGCCAGACACCAGCTAAGCCAGTAATCTTGTTATGATTTCCTTCACATTTTTTTCTCCACCATTTTATTAATAGCAGACGAAGGTGATAAGAACATTCTAGATCAGTGCATGACTGACCTACTGAGATAAATCACTTGAGAGCTGTGGCACTGTAATCCAGTTTCCACAGGACATTGATGAAGGAAGGTGTCACCTGTGGGTGGGAAATCAGATTAAAATCAAAAATGGAAGGGCAAGGATTTTGAGGAATAGAAAATGACATTGTGCTGAAATAAAATCCTGGGTGAAGATATTCAATTTAATAATGTCAAGTGCTATTTTAATAGCAGCTAATGCCAGAGCAGTCCATAATATAAAAGATACGATCATCAGCAAAGCAACAGTATGATATCCTGTAAAATACCATATAATGTCTTTATTTCGATATTCATTCAATAGATTCAAGTGTGTGGATATTTGTGTATATGTAGAATATTTGTGTATTTATAAATGTATGAATATTAAATACATAATATTCCTTATCTGAAATATTTTTAATTTCCAAACAAAATAATCTTTTTCTCTTTTACTCTTATGTATGAGGTTTTCAAATATTAAAATGCTCAAAATCCCTGCCCAGAGAAGCCTATCCTGTGGTCTCTGTGGATCCCAATGCTCCAGTGCAGTGAAAGGAATAATGTTGCCAACAGGAAAGCCCATCCTATAGTCTGTGTGGAACCCAGTGCTCCAGTGCAATCACAGGGAAGCCCATCCTGTGGTCTCTGTGGATCCCAGTGCTCTGGTGCAATCACATGGAAGCCCATCCTGTGGTCTATGTGGATCCTCGTGCCCTAGTGCAGTGACAGGGAAGCCCATCCTGTGGTCTGTGTGGATCCCAATCCTCCAGTGCAGTGACAGGGACACTGTGGCTAACAAGTTAGACCATCTTATGGTCGGAGTGGATCCCAATGTCCCAGTGCACCGAAGGGGATACTGTGCTGTGAAAATGGCGCTGTCCTTTGGATGAGACATAAAACCATCTTTTGAAAGAGTAGAGGTGGTACCCTAATGTCCTGGCTAAAATTACCCATTGCAGCCCTATCAAATATGGGCGCTAACCATCCCCTATATTTAACCGGTGAATTCTCTCCTGCCCCCTCACCAACTACTGTGTGGTGAGTTTATCGGTGCTGAATGGCTGCCATTGCATGGTCCAGGTGGGTGTTACACAGTGGTGATGGTTGAAGTGGTTCCCCATCAGTTCTATAGAGGTGTTTTGAAAAGCACTATATAAATGAAACGTATCGACCCGAATATGACATTTTTTTCCCTCAAAATCCATCTGAAAAAATTGTGTCGTCTTATATTTGGGGTCTAGACGAAAAATGAAATAGATAGCAGCAAATACAGTGTTTTGTTGCTTTTTAAACTGTGGGTGCTGGTTAACTTATTATATGTTCTTGTCAAATACAATTATTCTTTTTTATAAAAGTAAGATTTGGTACTCCAAAACATTTACTTTCTATGATTTTTGCCTGGAAGTATGTAAATATATTCAGCAAACAGAGGTCTGTTTACTTTTGAGAGTTATTAAATATTGATATTTATGTTTGTTTACAGTAATAATAAAATATACATGGGATTTTTTTCACACTTGGCCCTAAATAAATGAATATAAAAGAAATATCTATATATAAAACAAAAATCTTAAGCCCTCGCACCATCCAATCATTTTCTGTAACCACTTGTTCTATTCAGGGTCTCGAGTCTATAGGGACAAGGCAGGGTGGGGTGGCGCCAACCAATCACACGGCACACTCACATTAGAATTAGGTGATTAGTGGTCATTGTCAACACACCACAGCAATGCACAACAACGAAATGTGTCCTCTGCATTTAACCCATATGTGGCTTTCGTGACATAGCAGGGTGCAGCTAATTCAGCACCCAGAGAGCAGTGCTTGGGGATGGTACCTTGCTCAGGGTACCTCAGTGGTGACAGGCTGGTGGGGGATTCAAACCTACAATCTTTCAATTACAAGTGCGCTTCCCTAACCATCAAGCCACCACTGCCCATTCTAAAGGCAGTTGGGTAACTTCAATTAACCTCAGCATGTTTTTGGACTGTGGGGGGAAACCAGAGCATCCACAGGAAGCCCCAAGATGACAGCTGGAGAACATGCAAATACACATACACAGAGCCACAATAGAGCATCAAACCCTGGTGAGGCGATAGTGCTAACCGCCACGGTACCCTGCCCACACACCATAAATAACTAAATATTCGACAGAGTTAACCAAACTACTGTTTTGCTTAGGAGCTGTGAATCAGTCACCTGCTCTCCATCTACTCCCTTTTGTCCCTGGGTGTTTATCTATTACCAAGCGGCAGCTAAACTACCTTGTTAATCAAATGGCATAAAAACATGCTTTGAGCTAAGCTTATCTCAGACAACGATTACAGCATCACAGCAAGGAAACAAAAGAAGGGTAAGTTCACCATAAGTCATGCTCAGTTTTTAGCAGGAAGAAGAAAATGTTTCAACGCTGGGAGGTTGATGACATGATTAGCACAGTTCACGGTACATTAGATCAACATAAGGTCGTGTGTGGGTTTGTTTCCCATTCATATGATTTTATATTGTATAATGTATGTGCATGAAACTGACACTGATATGTTTATGATATGTTTCCCTTCAGCTGTATAAAAAACTTTGAGTGAGTAAATTTCTGTTGTTTAAGATAAAACTTTAGGCAGGCTATATAAAACATTAAGGCACAGTGCTTACAAAAGCTTTTTTTATTTCTAAACACGCAGAATTACCAAAGAAAACTGATGCCACTCAGGTGTAAGTGCCCTGCTGAGTGAACTAAGGATTAAAGATTCTAAAATTAAAAAGAATGGCAATGAGACACAGAGCACTTGGATGATGGCCCAGTAACATTTATGTGGTTATGTAAATGACTGCTATACGGCAGGAAACACAACAGCGGAAGATCAGAAGTTTTTCAGTTTTTCCCGCCAAGGTGTGTTGATGCTCAAATTCATTTGGATGGAATGTGATCCTCACTGGGCCCACCTCTTAGCCAGCAGGTACAATGAAGTGATGCACAGGTGTGTGTCTTTGTGTAATATAATAATTAAGGCACTTTATTTGTGACCAAATGAGGATATTGTTCCATATCCTGAAGGTAGAATGATGAATGATGAAGGTAGAAACAAAAACACATTATATTTTGCTTTTAAAATTCTGTTCAGATCAACTTATCTGATCCCTTTCAGATTTATCCCTTTTGTTAAGATACTCTTTTATGAGGCATTAAAAGTATGAATTGAATTTCATAGAGTTTAATGGAAGACTCCAGCCCCCAGACCCTGAACAGAATAAGCACACATTGGATGGATGAAAGAATGAATGGATACTCAAAACAAATTAACGTGTTTTCATGTTGAATGCAAAGACAGATGTGCTGCCTTTCATCGTTGTTTTCATGCCATTATCATTACTCTTCATTATGACTAGCCTTAATTGCCCCTTTTATGTAGACTGTGTGATTCATAGACATTCCTGAAAACACTCTATGGATGTAGCACCAGGCCCATAGTTGTGACTTTCAGTCACTCACTCCTCCTCCTCTTGGCAAACTTTCTGCTTCAGCACCCTAAAGCTCCACTTTCTTCTTCAGGATGATCTGTCGCACCATGTCTGCGATCAGTGGCCGGATCTCTTTCACAGGAGTGGTAGGTCCCCACACGTTGACCACTTTCCCATTCACGTCGATCAGGTACTTCCAGAAATTCCAATTCGGCTCCTTTCCAGAAGATTCTGTCAAAGAAGCAAGGAAGGATTTTAGTTCTGCCGTTGAATCAAGTCAGAATCACAAAAAGGCGTCTTCAGGCATTTGTTCTCTAAGGTGTCACATTAATGTTCAATTCAAATCCATTTCACATTAACTCACACGTGGAAAAAACAAACACAAAACGTCTAGCTGACATTAAAAATCACATTAATTCACTACCACTAACCCAAACAAAGGGAAGTTTTTGGCTACAGAAACACCTGCCTGCATCAGTGTATCAATAGCAGAGACATAGCATGGTTATTAAAGGGCATGAGTACGTAACAGACTATATTTCTACGCTTATTTCTCCTGCACGAGAGATTCACTTACCAGCCAGATATTTGTAAGCGTTGTTGGCCCCACTTCCCACCACGGCGATCTTGCTGAAGAGGGGGAAACTGACACCATAAACACGCCGCACAAAGCTGTCAATCTCCTTGTCGCTGCCTGGCTCCTGTTGGCCAAACTGGTTGCAGGGGAAGGCGAGGACGTTGAAGTGGTACGGCCCAAAGTCTCTCTGGAGCTGCTGGAGGTCAGTGTAATGATCCTCTGTGTAGCCGCACTCGCTGGCCACATTCACCACTAGTGATACCTGCACATGGAGAGTAATGGGTGATTACTGAGGGCTGCAGTGTGGCTCAGAGGGTTAGGTGGCTTCGCCTGGTATTTGAAGGAGGCCCTTAAAATTAACCCCATATCTCCACCACTATCTGACCTTGTCTTGTCAATTATATGTTGCTCTGGAAAAAAGCATCTGCTAAATAAATTTAATTCAAATTACTGTCACTCACACAAGATTAAAAAACACAAATCTTTCCAAATGTCACGATTTTGGGAGAAAGTAAAATTTATACAAACTAGATGTCTTCAGACTTGTATTCTTTCTAAGGTTTGGTTAATTGCTACATAAAAGTTGTATCTGTGCTCCATTGTATATTGTATTCTGGAGACTTATGTCCTTTTTGGCAGAAATGGTTATTTGGGGTATACAGTGATATTTTCATGATTCCTTTTAT
>JAODKF010000002.1:8093683-8124068 GCA_026779585.1 Mormyrus proboscirostris
TATACATATATATATATACATATATATATAGTACAATACAATATAACAAGTGTGTTATTGAATCTTTCATGGGGCATGAAAATAATTATAGTGAAATATCCCCTGCTGAAGCATGGATTTGGCCCTCCACAGAAAATAATTGCCCAGGCCTGTTGTAACTCAGTGCCACAGAGTTCATGAATTATTGGCTATTTATCATTAGTCCACTGTGTAACGGAAAGTTTAACATTGGCTGACATCAGATTGCGGACAGACCACTATTAACCATGACAGATTCTTAAACAATTTCAGAAATGATTACATTGGTACATTCAATTCTGCATGCAGTGTCTTTTGTCATACCTCATAAGATGATCTTGTTGAATTTTGAAAATGAACGGTAAGCTTGATTCAAGCTGACTATACAGATATATTTTCTAGACTTGAGGGCATTGGGACATTGAGAAGATTTAGGAGGCTACACCTTTTTGGTAGATGGCTTATAGAAACAGTATTTTTTAAATAAACTTGGTATTTTGAAAACTAATCAAGAAACCAGTCATGTTTTTATTTGTCTAACAGTATTTTCTTTGTTTCTTTGGAACAAAATTGTAATGTTTTCAGTTGGAGATCAATATACTTATTCTTATCACAATGAATTCCAAGATCACGTCATTACATACTGTCCACTCATGACAAGCAGCCTTGACTCAGAGTTCGTAGCTACATTAACTATTGTTTCTGTTATTTGTGAAGCGACCACTAGCCTAGATTCAAGGTTTGTTTAATTTGGCTAGTATCTCTATAAATAAACACATGGACTCACAGAGGCCGAAGCAACTGCCAGGGATTGGGTGTTTCCATGGCAATTGATCAAGAGCACCATGCTCACAGAATCCTCAATTTTTTAAACACAGCTGCCTATAACTGGACTAATTGACTTTTTATGGTTTTAAATGTCGTCAGGAGGGTGGTAGTATTATTTGTGGCCATGGTTCCTAGCACAGTGCAACAATGATAGGTTTTTTTTATAATTCAACGTAGGGTTGCTAATAATTAGCATTTTGCATGTTTCCTGTGGTTTTCGGTTAAAACAGCTACATGAATTTTATATTCAGTATGTTTTATAAGTGTGTTATGTTTGCTGCCCTTTCCTCTTAACTGAGAAGCAAACTTAAGCATTTCGAAACACGTCTGCCTAGGGTGACTATATAAACTTGTCATACTGATAATAAACTCTGTGACAGACACTTATCTTGTAAATCCTTTACAAAACTCCCTAAAGTCTATGTCTTCCCCAGTTGCTGTGTTGAGGTTGCTGTGCAATTTTTCTTTTATAAATCTGTCTCAATGGGAGCGGAGGGATGATTGAGAGCGGTAATGATCAGTTGCTGTAAAATGAAAAGCATCCACAGGCTTTATAGTTATCAACTACAGTTTTCTTCTGTTGTCTCTTGGTTAACTGCAGGGTGTGTTTTAAACCTTTACTGATAAAACGTAAAATTTTGCCGAATTCGGCATGAATATGGTCAAATGGATGTTAATGCACAGTGTGAAAATTTCATTATGAATATTTGTAATGTATGATTATTTATATTTTATAAGACACTTTTGCCCAAAGTTTGTTTATATATCTTGGCTGGTTGCATTTAAGTTTTCATTTTATCACATCATGCATAATGAATGGAGATCTTTATATAAGATATGCTATCCTTGAAGTTTTGTTTTTAGCTCAGGAGGCAGGTGGATGGATGGATGGAAACAGAAGTAAGGAAAGGACTGATATGATCTTATTCTTGTCAGGATCACCACTAGAGATTTATGAAAAGGGGGCATAGTCTCTTCTAGGGGGATTTATTTATTTATTATCTGATTATAATCACAATGAATAATAATGCATTATTTAAACTAATTAGTGTACATTCATTTGGAGGGGTCAAAGATCATTATAGGCCCCCCTTAAACAGCCCTAGCGATGCTCCTGATGGTTTTGAAATTTCCTGATGTTCTTCAGCTGTCTGCCTTGGGAGGGGAGCAATCAACTTGGCTTGTATCTGAGACGCTGATGCCATTTGTTTAATGAACTTACCTCGTGTCATGAAGAACATCATCTAGTGTCTATCCATAATGTGACTTAAAAATTGGGAAGAAACACAATATGACAGCAAAAGCTATTCTGATATGACGGAACTCATCTATTCATACTGTACGGTTCAGAGATGGATGAAAAAGAGTCATTATATTTTTAATACTGGAAAACTCACAAGACAAAGTAAAACATGACTGTCAGCAAGCTTGCTCGACAGGGTTCTCTGGTGCATTACAGAGGGCAGGGGGAGTAATAAATTGAATATTGAATGTGCACAGAGTTGGACTTTAGGGCAGACATGGTTTACCTTTAGTGGTTTAGAGGGCAGCACAGTGGGTGAATCTTCTGTGCCTGTGATGGGAAGGTCGCTGGTTTGAGCCCAGCCTTCGCAGGGTGGTCCTGTTCGTGGGCCCTTGAGCGTGGCCCTTAACCCCCAGCTCCACGGGTGTCGACATGGGTGGCAGCCCTTCACTGCTGGGCTGTACTCTTGCCTGTATATGTGTCTGTGTGTCACAGAGAGCAAGATGGGGTAAGGAGAAAAGAGAATTTCCCCATGGGGATCAATAAAGCATTATTATTATTATTATAATTATTATTATATTAAAGGGTGTGCATAGTAGCTCAGGGGGTAGCAGGGTTAAACCTCACATACACTTCTGTGTTCTCTCTGATGGACTGGCATCTTGTCCCGGTTGTACCCCTACTGTACCCTGTGCCTCATGCCGCCAGAGAAAACTCCAGGCCCCTTCCAAGAATCTGAAAGCAGCTTTAAAGTGGGCGGGTACAGGTAAACATTAAGGGGTTAGACATGTTACATTTTTGTTTTATTGACAACTAACCGTAGAGCTGATGTAGACAAAGAGGTTTTAGGCACCTTTTGCCACTGCTGAGCAGCAGTGAAGGACTTAGAAATATTTGAAAGTACCCATATATTTCTATTTTTTTAAGAACATTGATTAAAGTTCTCCAGAATCTTTTATTTTTAAACTTGTACAGTGAATGCACAGGAAGTACACCAATGTCTTTGGGAAAGTATGAATTTAAAAATGGAAACCAGCACGGACCTAACAATGAATATTTCTTTTTGAAGCCTGAAGATAGAAAGTGGAGGAATTCCATCTATGTGGCATAATACCAATAACAACTATAATAACAAATTACCGTAAGATTTTGTACATCGTTACTCTAGGACATTCATTTCTGGAAACACGGTCAAAAGAACTGAAATGTCAGTCATTGCAATGCTCATAGTTTATGCGAAGAGATAAAGTATAGCAATCAATATCTCCATATAAGGATCCGTATCATGGGAAAGAACGGATATCAATACTTACAAATGCTACGAATGATCTCTATTTCAAAATGTTATGGGAGGAATGAAGTCAATAGGCTATATCACAAAAGTAAGTTAGTTCTGATTTATGTGGGAAGTTTGAGAATATAAAATCAGGAATAGCTTGGTAAAAATATATTGGCAGTACAAATTAGAGTTCTGTTGGATTTTCATGTGGAAAAAACGGTTAAATAGACCATAAAATGCCACTCCGACACTGAATGGCGTATCATGCGGCCCCGCACGTATTTCCGCTCTTTTGCGACACTCCGGTACAGCTGGTGGCGGTAGCGTGTAAGTCCGATTTTCCAAGTTCCATGAACCCAAAAGAAGAGGAAAAGTTCAGGGCTAGTCGGGGTTAGGGTTTGAATACCATACAAGGAGTAAACGTGAATCCCCTTCCATCCGAATCCGCTGGCAGCCGACGACGAGGAACAAGCGAAAAAAGGTAGAAAATCATTCGATTTTTTTAATGGTCAGAAATATAGAGGCTTGCGCTCACCTGAAAACTTCATTCAGGTCACGGCTTGAACATCGTTAAATACCTAAAAGAGTTATTATAGGCGGTAGCAGTACAGAGACGAAGGAAACGAAGCGATATTTGTACTCGAATAAAACGGTGTAAAAGGAATTAACTTTAAAATCGACTTTTTCGTGTGTGAAAGAAAAGTGCGTGGGATCTCATTTATCAGATGACAAAACCGCCTCACATTATAAGTTTGCTGTTACAGGAACATTTTTTCGGACTTTGTACAACATTGTTTTTTACAGTTTCTAAGAAACATTCTTGAAACAAAAACCGAGTTAGTTGCTTAATCTCTGAAGAACATTTGAAGTTAACGTTGTTTCCCATGCGTGGAGTTAATTTCACAAATAACAGCAAAGGGGACTGAATGTGAATGCGGTCAAAATTAAAAAAAAAAAAAAAAAAAAAACCATTTATCACTATTAAATACAGTAATTGTCGTAACAATACTAATACCGGCAATTGAAGTCTTGTCTGGTTTTAGCGTTTATAAGTGATATATTCTGTCACCTCCGCTTACGTCATCGGCATTTTATCTGAATTTCGTGTTGTAATTTTGTAAGCACCGTACCCTAGCATCATTTGCAATACACACATAAAGACAAGCACACTTGTATGTGTCTGTACTCATATATTTGTGGGGACCGTCCATTTATTTCTGTGGGGAAAACACTAATCACAACAGTGACAACCTTAACTACTACCTAGCCCTAACCTTAAACCATAAATAACCAAACAAAATACAAGACTTTTGACATTTTTAGTTTTTTGATTGCAGACACAGATTTGTATAAAATTGAGACGCACGCACACAATTATAACTCAGGCTACCAATGTTCCACCAGTTTTAAGTAAACCATATAGCATTAAAATACAGAATCAGAATTAAATACCAGTACTCAATGGGAAAGACATATATTCAACCAGCCTGTGGCCTGTACTGGATAGATTTAAAAAAAAAAAAACAAAAGCAGTTTCATTAATCCCAAAAATAAACCACCATAATGGATCTGTAACATGTCAACCTGTTCAAATGAGTTCAGTTCCAAATATATTTTAATGTATTTTAATATAAAATGCACAGCTCTGGTGAGTTTGTCACTGATCTTATCCCATCCTCTGCCATTCATTTTGTCTATAATTTGTCTATTGTGAATTTATCTTTCAATGGTCCTGCGTTTATCAAAGGAATTATTTGCAAATAGTCATGTTATGAATGATCTTTAGGGAACACGTTGTAAAAAAGACAAAATAAGGGCCTAATATTCATTTTTAATCTTCATGTCCCACATTGCAAAAAAATGCATATGTTGTTGTAGAACAAAGATGCATTTTGAAGAACTGAGACAAATAACAGGAATAAAACTGATTATTCCAACAGTTTATATAACACTCTAAAGACAATATTCCATGAAAAAGAACAAAAGTTATATAACATCAGACACCATGTAATAGTAACAGAACAAATGATTTTATGTTACTTTTATTTTTAAATGACAAAATGAACAAGCAAAACTTTAACAAAGGTCCACTTTGCATTTTAAATAACCTTTTAATGGTTCCGATCATTCTTGATATTAACATCACTCACTTGTGTCAGATATTTTGTAACGCCGATGACCTTTTGATTAAAATTAATGATTAATTTGAATGACTGTTTCATGGGAGGTAAGCTGACCTAATACAAGTATTTAAAACAAATAATATAAATGATATATGGGATTCCTTTGACAAAATTTCGATTATGTCGCCCGTATAGTGCACAGCTCCAGTGACTTGTAGAAGCTGTGGGCTGTTTGAGAAACAAAATTATCAACGATCAACGATTTCGGGGACTCGCTTTTTCATTCCGTGAGATGCTTTTTCTATGATAACCCTTCACTCAAGGAAGCAGTAATATGAGTCTCAATAAGGCCGATGACCAAAATTTCTGTGAAAAATATATTTTTAAATAGTACATATTTCTTTGAATGTAGTACACTGGTAATGACACAGAGTGCAATATTAACCATTACACAGTTTCATATGTTATGCCTTTTCGTATTTTTTCATTCTCAATGATTTCTCAATCGTGGGAATTTGGTTGCCTAACAAGCTTGTTTACAGGTGTCAAGCAAATATGGAACACTGGATCAGATCAACAAATCATGAAAGGAATGTGTTATTTATGAATCACATGTCGACTTTGAGCCATGCCTAATATTTTAAGCATGTTTTGAAGTTCCGCCGCCTCTGTGACATGGTTTCTCACTCCAAATGGAGAGTACCCAAAATTTCTGATTTTGAACTGTGCTTAAGTTCCCTTTTACTTTTTAATATTCAGTTCATAACTGTTCAATACTTTTTATTTAGTACTTCATTGCATGAAATTTCAAGCTATTGGTGCTTTTCCACCACACCAAGTACCGTACATTTGGTGCTTTCGCTTTTCCATTGGCTTCCGGCCGGGTACCAGTACCAAGAGTTCCAATGCTAATAGCGTCAAACCATCTGCAGTTGCCTAGAAAACAATTGCAAACTCAGAATATAATGATGCACTAAGTAAAAAAAAATACGATTTAGTTATAAGAACATATACAACAAAAAGATCCAGATAGCATGACAAGAAATTAAAAAGTATTTTGTTGAATATATTAATATAGCACGCACATATCATCCTGTCCTAGCAATGTGATTTTGTTGTAATAAATATTGGGGTATATATAACAAAGAAGTTTATAAATTTCTCATAAACTTGTCTTCGTGTGATTTAAATGGCTGTTTTTTTTCTGTGACAGAGTACCAGAGTGAAAATATTTTAGTGAAACTTTAACCGCCTGCGCTATAATGTCTGTACAGAATTCAAAGTAAGAAAAAGCCTTATTTCAATATAGCTGACCAGTAAGAATAAGTAATTGTTTTATAGAACAACAGACAAATTTGGGAAGAGTAGATAATAATTAACATCCCATACACTTATTTTATTCAAGTATTTGCTGCAGTTAAGTATGAAAGTTATTTGTTACATTGTCCTTTTTAAATAAATTTAAATAAAGTGTATTGTCTCGTGTTTTCTGAAGGAAAAAACAAGGTGATGCATTCTCTGGTTTATTCTATGAACCCTTTTCCTCTGTGTAGTTTTCCTTTCATATTGTATTTGCCCTGTTGAATGCTTGTTACTGTTTTCACCTTAATTTCTTCTGGTGGGGGAGGGTGAATGTAGCTCATACCTACACTTTTGATTGCTGTTATTTAGGTAACTCCAGTTACTTTGACGTAATCTGGTTTGATCTCTAAATTGAACTGGTGTGATAAATACAGTAATGTTTTTGATCACATATCATAAAAAAATGTGTGATATAGAATAGAGATACTTTAATCCCTTTGGGGAAATTCTTTTTCGCTTTGTGTCTAAATGCAGGAGAGGGCAAGCTTGTGGTGCCTTGAGAGCTGGGGGCTAATTGGCCTCGCCCAAAGGTCCACGAGCATGTGACTATTCTGCTAAGGCCAGGACTCGAACTGATGACCTTCCGATCACAGGCGTAAACATTCAATCACTGTCTTGGCTCTCTGAGATGTATGTTTTCAGTACTAGCTGCCTGTGTTCATATAATTTTGGATGGGAAAATGTAAACGCCACTAATCTATATGATTTGCGTCACATAACCGAAATGGTTGCCACTTCATAAAAATGCCTTCATGTGAGAGAACCTGGTCAGATAGTGAATTTCAAGCAGAGTGGATGATCATCAGACAATGTCTAGTGCAATGTAAAAGGCAGGGCTATTTGAAAATATAACCATGAGGAAAATATAAGTTACTGGAAGCTGTGAATTGCCCTGTGAGGTTTCTCTCCCTATCAAGATGCAAGTATTTTGTACTTGTCAATCTGCAAGATCAAACACTCCACACAAGCTGGTTAGGGATGGTGACATTTGACTGGTCCATGTCAACTACAGCGTTTCTCAAAACTAGGCTGTATAGCCAAGAGGCACGATGGAGGCTATGTTAAAGTTCTCCGTTGTTTGCAGCTAAGCTCATTAATATTTGCTGTGTTTTAACTGAACCTTTGTTGTGATATGACACCCAAATTATGTCTTAATTACAATTACTCTTGCTATCATGTGTTCAGTATCAGAGCATTCTGATACTTCTCAACCAGCCTTGGTGGTAGAAGGTATTGTGTGGTTACAACAAACAGCTAAAGATTTTGATTTTATTATTTTCTTCTTTTTGAGAATGAGAATTGCAGCTGTTCCACTGGATAATTTGATCCACTGGATGTAGCAACGCACAATGTTAGGCTATCCCTTTGCATATTGCAATTGACCAATATTTGTTAAAAATCAAGATATTGGCAATAGCCCCATGTCAGTCTTGCAGATCGATTTTTAAACTTCATCAATATTCAGAGTAGGGTTGGGCGATATAACCTCAAATATCGCGATTAACTGAACTTTTTACATCAATTACGATTAATGAACGATTATTTTGTGCTGCTTTTTTTTTGCCCTCATTTCATTGACATGGTTTGTACTGTAAATATGCTCAACTATTAAAGCTGGGATATTTTTGTATGAAAGACTTCATATCTTTATGATTTTAAAATAACAAGGAATCGCACTCAGATTAACCATTTCTGGTTATTCATTGAATATTTCGGACATCTGAAATCAAAGCACAAATGGCTTGAAATGAAAGCATGGAAAAGGTTACATTTTAGTTTGTGTAACAAGCAAGTTCCCTAAAGTAGAAAACAAGTAGCTTGCATTTCTTGCAAACAAAATAAACACTTTATAGCGATCATGTCTGTCTGGGTGAAACTGATGACTATAAGCTGATGATCATAACAGGTTTTTTTCTTTTCTTTACATCTCCAACAGATTACCATCTATTAGATATTTGTATATTTATTACATGAATATAAGGTAACAAAACCGACCGCTTTGCTGTTTACCGAATTTTGACCGAACACTATTCAAATTACCGTACTGCACAAATTAAATTACTGTATAATTCAAATATGCTATAATGCAGTACTGTACAAAAGAAATGTAGCATATAGCAATATGAAAATGACTTTCTCTTTCCTGTCATGCTTTCTGTGCACACAGCATTAACCTCAGGTTAGCTATCCAGACACAGACGGGTTACCACAAGGCAAAGTAGGCACGTTAAAAAATAAAAATTACCATAATTTTATTATGTTGTGTTTAAAAAGACTGAAAGCAGACTACTTGATTACTTATAAGGGACTTATTTAAACAGTATTTGTACTGGAACGTTTCTGTCTGAAGCTTTTTGATCCATATAAGCAGTTGATCACTATAATCATGGTCACTAATTAGAGGACTGATTGGCTGAAGAGTCCTCACACCTGGGTTTGAGCAGCTGATCTACAGGCTATCCCAAAAACCTGCATACCCACCGGCCCTTTGCGGCTAAGATCGGCCACCCGTGGATTAGAGGTTCTGAATGTCGGTTTTGATTCATTTTTGATTAATTGCCCAGCCCAAATTCAGAGTTGGCAGCACTAGTGTTAAAGACAACCACTAAAATAATGGAAAAGTTTACGTTGGATGATTGGTCCATAAGACCAATTTTATTTCATTATTAATTCTTACTTTTATTTCATTATTAATTCTTACCCGCGGATTGGTCATTTGTTTTCCACAGAATAAAAATATGATGTAACATCACTCTGTCAGTCTGCGTCAGTAAGTACTGGCGACCAACCACCCCCTCACCCACTCGGCAAATTGCTCAAAGGTACCTGTATCTGTATTAGTATTAGTATTGGTGATGTTAGACAAAAATTATCGGTAAAAATTTCCACATTGTTGCTTCTCTGACTAAAAGTACATAAAATATGCAAAGTATCCCTAAAAATCATAAAATTTTAAACTATGGAGAACATTGTGTTCTCTGTGACTAATTCCACTTTTGCATGTCAACCCTATTTAGATTGTATAAAGACACACAAACCCGATTTCCAACTTTTTACTGGTCTGGCCGCATGAAGGTGCTTATTTACTGATTAATTTGTCCTAGTTTTGCACTCTTTGCTTTCAGATTTCCCTGTCAGTAACGCTAAATGTTAAACTTCTTCATTTATTGTGAGCTTCCCTTCACTCGAATGAACACTGATATTTTGTTTTCCACCTCATTTGGACCGATCGATATCTGTTTCTCTGTGCATTTATGACGTCTATGTCCTTACATTTTCCTGTTTTTTCATGGGGCTCATCTAAGGTTTCATTTCATGCAATTTCTCAAACATTTCTGCTTCTTTCAAGCTTGGTAAGGGTAGACTTTAGTGCTCATGCTCAGGTTTGGAGAGAGCTGAGAAGAATGAGTTTACAGAAGGCAGGGTCAAAGGATAGATTTGTGCTCAGGAGTAGGTCTTGGATGATGATGATGAATATTAGTATTAGTATTATTGTAGCTGGTATCCTTGAATTGTGAACAAAAATGCAGACTAACTTAATGCCTTTAAAATGTCATGGTATTATCCTGAATTTTATGTGGTGTCTGCTGAACAAACTGCCTCTCCCCCACCCCCCCTTCCTAGCCCTAGTGCCGCAGCCCCCCTCATTGTCTCCATGGGATAATATTTATTGGTTAGAATGTATGAGCTGTACCCAGAGAATCAAGGTGGTTGACGCAGTCTCCCTCCTCCCTGTGACTCATAAGGGTGTTGGGCCTAAATAACTTGGTGTAGTTTTACATTCCTTATATAGCCTCTGTAGAGCAGCAAAGGGCTTGTCCTGCTGTCACAAAGAGAGAGTCAGCCTGTGTGGAGAAATCCAGGCTCACAGTTCACTGGCTTTCCAGTCAATTTTAGAAGGTTTCCGGCTTGGTTTCAGAGTTACCCCTCAGCAAAAAGAGGTATGTCTGCCATGTGCTCGTCCAGAGAGGTGTGGGTGTGTCAGTATTTGTTAATCTTAATCAAACATTTAGTCCTTATGTCTTGTTCAGTTATGGAGTCTTAATGAGAGACTTCAGAGTCTCCGACATATAGTTACTTTCAAAGTATTGTGTGATTGAAATGTCTGATTAGATAACTCACACCAAAAGATAGAAAGAGAGAGACTAGATTTAATCTTTAAAGAATCTATGGCAGTCGGCTGACAATGTAAAAAGAGCAGAAAACTATTGCGTAATGAGCAGCACATATTCATCTCACTGTGCGTCATTACAGTGTTACAAGATCTGCTTTTATGTGTTCAGTAATTTATATAAAATATTGTGAAAAGTATATGCTATAATAGTAGTACTGTACTAGGCTTAGGGCAAGGCTTTTACTGTCATTGAGATCCATCTACTGTATTCCTTCTTACTGTAAAACAGTGTGAATTTATGCATGTTATAATAGAGCCAAATGAGTGTCTAAATTGACATGAGTTGTGGAATGTTTGTATTGCCATACTTTGTCACATTTTTTCTTCCAAGCAAACCAGAAATGGAGATTGAACAGTAAGGGTTTAGGCCATGTTTGTTAGGCCCCTTAATCCTATCTATTTCTCACTGATGGGGAGGAAAGAGCTGTTGTGTTCCGTCTGTATTTTAAAACAGAAGTATGTTCTGAAATTAACTTGGTACGTTGTTCCCTGACTATCGTTATCCTGCTGCTGCTTCTGTGGAATTTTACTGTTCTGGTTCACTGCAGTGTTTGCACTGGTCTTATTAGGACTCTTGAATATTGGAAACCTCTGCCATTCACTCTGCTGCCCAGCAGCTTTGGGCTTGTGGTGCATCTTATTCTGAAGCTGCTGTCTTACAGAGGTCATTAAGGACACTCAAATAAGTAAATGGCGCATCCGTGAATTAGGGTCTGGTGGCATTTGGCATCATTTTTCAAGTGAGAGAAGATTGGTGTAAAGCTTTTCCTTCCGCTTGTTCCTTCCAGACCATGAGTATCTACTACGTAACGCTACATGGCCCGGCGCCTTGGGGGTTTCGGCTCCAGGGAGGGAAGGACTTTAACATGCCGCTCACGGTGTCCCGGGTAAGTGGCAGCCGCTCATCTTTGTTGCTTCGTGGTTTTACGTTTAATAAATGCTTTGCCCTGAGTACATCTTCAGTATGTATGACATTTTAATTGATGGGCACCATTTCCTTAACTTGCATTCCGAAACTCTTCTTTTAAAATGGTAAGCTGGGGCAAAAGGGTCTTCAGCTGCCATATCAATGAAAAAACATCCAAAGCTCAAACAACTTATTGATAGTAGGATTTGGTGATGATTCCGTGAAGCGAAATATTATTGTAGGGAGATGTATTCCGTAGTGCTGACAAATAATACCAGTTTACATTGATGCTAACTGATGAGGTTGAATGGCACACCAGTCAAAGGTTAGCTCAGGTATACCATTTACTACATAATAGTTTGTCTAAATATTTGTAGTGTAATTGGGAATTCCAGACTACTACAGTGGAAAAAGTGATATTCTGCACTATGATTTTTTTTTATTCTGTATGTGGGTAGGATTTTTCACAAACTGAAGTACATTGCAGAAATGCTGAGAAACCATTAATATTCAGTGAAAATGTTGTGCCTGGAATCTGATTGTGCTAACATCAGGGATGAGCCTCATGTAAATGTTTGCTGATTATTACTTGACAGAACATGCTGATCCATGAGGGGGAGTTATCCTTTCCCAAATGTCTTTCCCAACCATTAGCAAATATTGATAGTGAAATAATTATACTAAACCACATTAGCATGAAGTAGACATGGGAAGGGACTGGCTGCCATCCATCTGCCTGTGTGTATTTGTATTTACATTTTATAGATTCCTTTTTACATATGACATAATGGTAAATGATTAATATTTCATATACGTAATATAAAATATTTGGGGTGCTGGGTTGTTTTATCAAGTTAATGTGCCGCGTTAGTTTAAAAGTTTTAACCCGTTATTTTTTTGTTCGCATTAACACATGCTGTATTTTGTTACCCAAAACAGAGAATAGTTTAATCATAGATTTCAGTAGAGGCCTATAGTATTCCCTTATGGTCGTGAACACCGTAAGAGTTTAGGTCACGGCATTGCGCAGAATCCCAGAATACAAAGCTAAAATCTGTGGACGCTAAACATTTCACAAAACTTAAAATATCGGTCATTCTCATGTACTTAAGAATTTGAGAAAAAAAGTTATGTGAATTAGTGCTTGTTTTTGTTTAGAGCAACTGTCATTACCTTAACTTTAGGTGTATGGTTGTTGTTTGTTGCTCTAGTTTAATTTCTTTCAACCATTTTACCCAAATAGCCACAAATAAGTAACACAAAACGACATACAATGATTTTCATTCTTTGAACTTTATTGCAGGTGACTGACAGCAAGCAGTCAAAGTGTATGTGTATAAGATGTATATTTTTGCTTAGTTTTTTGTTTGTCTTATTTTTTTCTCATCTCTAAAATCGGTATTTTAGACAATGAGGCAGTTTAATTTTAGTCTGTCTTCAAAATAATTTTTTAAATTTGAGCAAATTAATGTTAAAAAACATAGCGAAAAGTTCTGTACTCACGGCACAGGGGCTTGGGAAATCGGACAAAGTCTTGCCCAGGTACATGAATCAGACACCGGTATACTAGTACACGACTTTGCACAATACTATCACTACACTGTAATCCCAGTGTGGCGCGAGACTCACCAGGCTGATCGGCATTGCTCAGGAATCTCCGTTCATCTTCGGCAGGCATCATGTAGACTAACAATAATATTTTCTGAAATCATCAATCATAATCGGCCATCATCGTACATAATCTGCCGAAACTGTTTAAAATTATTTTCCGTAGATTTATTCAGTACACACTGGGTGACGAAAACCTTTGAAGAAAATTTAATTTGGTCACCCGCACGTTGATATTTTTGGGTCGTCCAGCAGTTACTCTGTAACCATGAGCAGTTGCCCACAGTTGAAAACCGGTCGTCCCGGGTGTGCGGGAGACCGAATTGTGTACCCCTGGTATGTGTAGATACACTGTGGTTCAGTGGGTACCCTATCTGTGCTCTGTGTGTACTTTGCGTGTTCTGTCCTTGTCATGCCTCTTGGAGTCCAAAGACAGTTACATGCAGTTATGCAAATCGGTGTCTAGTGAGTGAATGTGTGTGAACTTTCCTTGTTATATGAACTGGCCTCCCGTTCAGGGTGTATCCTGGCCTAGTGCCCTGTGCTGCGTGAATTTGGCTCCAGCATCTCCGTGACCCTGACCAGGACAAGCTGCGTGGAGATGGATGGATGCATAATGTGTATGAGATAATATAGCCTTGCTCACCAGACAAACCGTAATCTGCTCTTCATTCAAAGCCTTGTGATGTGTAAATATCTTGAATGTTTTCTTGGCAGTCAAATAGCAATCCAGAACGGAAAGGTCGTTGGAGTGCACTGTTATAACACTGATAATAACCATGCAAAGGTCTCCTCCCTTGTGAACTGTTCCTAGTTGAGCAATATGCTGGCTTGCTCAGTCTCACGAGGCTTTGATCCAGGGTCGGGCTAGTGAGGCTTGCACTCCGAACGTTTGTAGCAAAGCCCTGAATCTTGGAAATGTGGGACTGCGACTCATTGACAGTGTTCTGATCTAAGCCCTGGAGCTCGCTCTAGCCTAGGTCAGGCTCAGACAGCCACGTCGTGAATATTATTGCGAGTTTCGTTACCTGGCCAGTGAGGATGCCCTTAGAGAGAATTCCTAAATGCTGAGGTGCGGTACGGCATCTGACAACACAGCTTACCAATGGCGTTCTAGTAACTGTTAAGCCGAAGGGCTGATTTTAATTAATTTTTTTCAAGAAAAAAAAAACCTTAAAGAAAAACCAGGAAAATACACCTTTAAAGAGAACATGACACAACAAAAACTTAAGTGGGTCCAAAGCATTCATCCAGCTTATGAACCAGAGATGAAGGCAGTCTGCTTCCCCAAAAGGACATGTTGTAATTTTGTTTCCAAGTGCCCAGCTTTCTGTGTACTAACCCTGGAGACAGTCTCCGCAGTGTTGCATACACTGGAGCTACTGGAACAGAATGAGTGCTGAACCCAGCATTTCCAGCCCTTATATGTACTGCATTGTTTGTCATTTACATATGCTCATTATGCAAGCTTGCTGCTGATTTCCACCAGATGTCCAGTGCTGGTATTTATTATTTTATCATGATCTTAATGAGCCACTTGTTTCATAGTATAGTTGGGTTCCTGTGTTTGCAGTATGGGTTAAACATGTTTGCATTCTTCCCAGATCTTTTTTTTTTTTTTTTTTAACAGATGACGCATCTAGCAGAGGTCAAAGGGTTTTTTATTTAAAATACAGATTTGAATCTTAAAGGGATTGCATACTTATTCCTTTCCCAGCACTTTTTGTTTTGTTTTGATACATTTGCATTTTGCATACCGCAGAGAACTGCAGTTTAACCAGTCGGTTTGTTTTCCTTCCAGCTTTTTTCAGAACATAAAAGCACAAACATGCTATTTCTCATTTAAACGGAAGTGTTCCCGTTTAGCATGCTAGGTGATGTAGCATATCTTTGCAGCACAATTCTGCAGCTGTCACCCGAGCCTATATTCTGCAAAAGATGAAAACTTTATTTTGGCTTTATTTTCAGCTTTTATTTGAGGTTGTGACCTTGAGGCACTGACACTGAAAACTGGGAGGCTCTCAGTATGAATGCAGATGCCAGCCTGTAGATCAGAAAGAAATATAAATTTTAGACTCTTTAAAACTATGACTTACAAATGAATGAAAATGACATCCATGTTCAGTAGCTCATGGGTCACTAACACACAAACAAACATGCACACAAACAAACACTCAGGGCGATTTTAAAGACACCATGTCACATAAATGTCAGACTGTGGGAAGAAACGCTTGCAAATACAGGAAGTAAATGCAAACTCATTTGGAGGGTGGGGGGGGATCAGCAGGTCACGGTGCCACCCACCAATCCACTCTCTACTTGAAATGATAATGTTTGTTTTTTTTGTTTGTTGTTTTTTACACAAACAATAGCCTTGGTGTCTATATTCTTCAGGAGAAACCTGAAAAACAAACCCGGTTAGTCCTCATTTTAATGGAGAACCAAGTGCAATAAAGATTTCAAACGCTGGAATATTTGGTGCTGTTACGCAGTGTCTGAGCATTGCTGAGGTTATGCCAGCACAACTCGGCCAAGTCACGACGTTCTCACATATATATATGAAATTATAAAAAGAAATTTAATTTGTAACAATTTAATTGACCAGATGCTGAATCCAACTAAACTTTGAGACATTTCACACATTCTTCATTTTAGTTTTGAAATGGGGAATATTTAAAAAAAAAAAAAAAAAAAAAAAAATCTTAACAAGCGATTATGGGAATGCAAATGTAATTAATGCTGAAAAGATAAAACGGTATGCTATTATCAGAGCACAAATGTATGCTCCTCAAAGATGACTTTTGAACACACAAATAAATACATTTTCTGGATGCACAAGACATCGTGGCCTCCCAGTCCCAGCGTAATCGCATGCAGTGGAGTCGACAGAACACATCTGCCGCTCTGTTGGGCTTTCTTGCTGCGTCAGAAACTTTTGTGTCAGGGGTCCTGTGGAAGCCCTTTTGAGCCTCGCTGCCGAACACAGTGTTTGCCGAAGCTGGACGGGATTGGAAACAGATGTGCAGTCTGTGGGATGGTGAGGCGCGGCTTAAGGAGGCGAACGCTCCCAGGAGGAATCCGTCGTCTCGGCAGCCGGGGAGCCGTGTGGTCACCGGCGAGCTGGAACTCTGCTCCTGGGGATTGGTGCTGTGTATGTGGACTCTCCCATGACACAGTTTAATGCCGGAGTTGTTTAGTCACCTCGGAATGCATCTTCGGAAAATCTTTTGAAGCTGACGTGAAATTCTTGAGAATTTTGTATTTTTTAAGAATAACTGGAGAGAGATGGGATGAGTCTCCCAGCTGCTCCATTCCAGGGGCTGTCCTTGCGCTAGAATGTGGCAGGTGGACACAGTATCGTCCAGCTTTCTGTTAGTTGGTCTTTTCATAAATGCAGTATTACACGGTCGAGGTAGCATAACAACACAAGGGACCGTTCATCTCATTTATAGTATTACTAGTCTACCTTTCTTTCTGCTGAAGGAAATGTATATATTTAAAGGTTCTATACAAGGCAGGTGGTAATTAAATGTAATACAGGGGAAAAGCTGAATAGCTCATATTACACACACACACACACACACACACACACACACACACACACGAGTGCTATATATCATTGACCATACAGTTTTCCAGCCTGGTATGGTATTCCTGTATAACTGCTGGTGTGACTGACTGAGCTTTCTTTAGAGGGTAATTTTAGGCTATAACATGGACTTGTAAGTGCTCTGTGGCTGTGATACTGGTCCAACTCAAGGGGGTGGTATCACCCCTCTCTTTGGATATGCATGATTTCTAACTGTCCCATATTCACGGTGGGCTTCTCCAGGAAGGTCCCTGCCAAAGCTTGCGCAAACAGCGGGCACATCGCAAGTCTGTGCGTGTCTTTTAAAATGCTCCTGGTATCAGTCTGACTCACCAGTCTTTCTGTGCAAGGGAAGTGACAGCATGCAGTTCCTCCTGGGTTAACAACAAACCAATCTGTTTCTCTTTGGGAATTTAAAAGGAAAAAAACAAAACAATCCCAAGTGGTTGACATCACATCAGAATGGCAGAGGAATGGCAAACAGATGCTAGATATCTTTTTTTTTTTATTTTTTTAAACATGTCCTTAAAAAGAAAAGGAATGAACGGCTTGATATCATTGTTTAGAATCTGTTGATTTAGCAGGTCCTGAACAGGCCTGCGGACAATCCCTATTGTTGAAAGCATAGGGGTGACGTATCTGAGCTGAAAGTAAGTGATGATTGAAAACTCTATGCTGCTGCCGTTGTGGGAGAACACAGATGGGAGACGTGCTTTTTTGAAAGCTTCTGAAAATGTGAAATGCAGCCTGGATAAACAAATTTGCACGCTCACTGTGCAGTTTATCTCCTTTAGCCCGCTTCAGATCTCTCAAGAATGAACAAGAAAATGTCGGCATGAAAGTGATCCTCAGCCTTTATCTCTAATAATGTATGTAGGGTCAGCCTGTATAGAGCCACTGTCTGTGTTTTCCCATTGCTAGTGGTCTTTGTCTTCCAAACATCTGCTAGCATCTGGATTTCTCCCAGTCTGTCAAAGATTACACTTGGTTAATTTATCTTTACACATTTAACTAAAAACATGCTTTATTGTCACAAGTACTACTTTAGGCCTGCAATGTGTACTCACAGAATTCTGTGAGAAGTAACCTGCACTTGCAAGTCATTCCATTTGTATGTGTGGAGTTAGGTTTACTATGGATATGTCTCGAATATCTTTTTGCTTAGCAGATGATTCAAGGCCTACTAGACCCAGATACGTAGTAGAGGAAGGACGGGTGATAATTCAGAACAGTTCAAAGCAGATCCAGGTCTGTTTTTGGCAAATTCAGGCCCTTTGCCACTGCTTGTATCTGTTACCTATAAAATGGAGGTAGCCAGAGGAGATATTTTTGATGAGCACTAAACTGCCTGTTCCTCAAGAGCAGTAGACCACACAATCCTTTGAAAACAGTGTGTTCCCATTGACCCTGAGGCAACTGCCGACTTGCATAGCAGAGACAGGCCATCTGTACATCATCTGAGTCAATATTGTCCCCTCTGTTTTGACACAAAAACTGCTGTACAGCAAAATATGTAGACCGTCTGGCTTAGTCATTCAAGATGGGTTGTTTTTTCTCCTTAGGCTTAAATCTTGCATCATTGTTTGAATCGTGCTTTAGTAATACAACTGCCTGAGTAGGTGGTTTTGATTTTTACAGCTTCTGTGTTCTCTTGTGAGTTAGCGCTGAATGAATAGGACATGAATCAGTGGCGTAGACTCACTTTTATATACTCTGTCGAGACAGCTGGCACCAGGAAATATGGGTATTTCCATCAATAGGTGTTTTATTTATCCATTATAGGGTATAGTGTTGTTCTGGTTTAAAATTAACTCCTTGGGTGGAAACTGAGAAACTGTGTATGTGTGTTTAGTTCTGATACGGAAGCCCTACTACTTTGGTTAGTGGATATCACAATTTTTCTTCCATTTCTGGAGTTATTGATAGTGGCATCCTGTTTGGGGTACAGATAAGCCCCATGTGTCTGCACTGAGCCTGGATCTATCCTGTTTTTCTGTCCTAGAACTGACCACAACCTTCTAAGCTAAAGAATCAAGCTCTTGTAAGGAATTCTTTACTCAATAAAAACATCAAAAAGAAAACTACCAATATAGAATCCCTGGCGTTGGTACTTGAGACCTTTATGGATAAAAGATGGATGATAATTCCTGCCATAATTTCTTTATGGGTTTTAAAAACTCTCTGGTTTACACTTGTACAAGAAAAATGACTGCATATGGAGACCATTGCTTCGATTAAACACCCCTTCTGGCAAACTGTTATGTGTGGTTGTCTGACCTCTGCAGATAGTTTGGGTAATGTGTGAAAGAGGAAACCCATCTTTTGATCAACCCAGATACCTACTGTTGTCTTTAAAAGTTGACAGAAGACATTTGGGCACATATGTGCTGCCGGTGTTCCATAAAATAGTGTTGATTTTAAAAGGCAAACACCAGCAGCCTTCTGTTTTATAATGTACCTTTTGCAGTTTTCTTAGGGTGGACCGGAAATTGTGCGTGTGTGTGTGTTGATTAACAAATCTAACCATATAATCATTGCAAAGGAATTCCCTCATAACTGGTATTGGGTTCTCACCGGGGTCTTGTCTGTACTTGTCACGCTGATCTCTCCTCTCATCATGCACTTTGCACATTTCTACTGTAGCGTGTCAGCTATTGGGTAAGTACTAGTACTTCACTGTGGAACAGCAGGTAAGTTTTCTTGTTCTAAGATGGGATTTGCAAGCACCTGAAATGACGTAACTCAAGTGCATTCCCCAGGAAGCAGGTCATTTGGGAGACTGGTTAATGGGAGTCTATGCACAGGGCTGACTTTGAGAATCATCTGCTGGATGAGGGAATGGAAAAACAAACCTTTTGCCTTTACCTTAGTAACTCAATTAGTAATGTTCTTTTAGCAAAACAAAAAATATTGAAGAAAATAGCGTGTTATGTAGAGCGTTATGCAATCCGTGTACGCTAATATTGTGTGGTTTAGCTATGTCCATTAGATTATTAGCTTAACAGCCGATGTAAATCTGTGTGGGAAATTGGGCTGGATAGTATCTAAAATATGCAATGCTTTAATTTAAAACAATGAGGGAAACAATGTTATTGAAGCACGCAGTCATACGGGCCCGACCCACATCCTCTTACTTGCAGGTGAAGATCCACCTGTATGTCCTACATGTAATGCTCCTTTGAATGTTAAGCACATTTTCTTGTTTTCTCCTCCTTTTAACTTCCTTTTGCATATTTATCATTTTCCTGGCTCTCAGGTTTTTAGAAAAGTCAATTCGGAGACTTTTTTTTTTTTTTTAAATCGAAACTAAATTTAAGGCACTATTTTGCCTGTTTTGTATTAAAACATCACAAATGAATAGAAATTAACTTCTTGTGTTTGTTCAGTCTGTTTAACTGTCCTTTGACTGGCCATGAATATAACTCTGGTAATGGGTAGTAACATCAGTACCCCAGTGATAAAATTTGACAAGCAGAGCTAGCTATCAATCTTGGGGGTAGGATGGAGTGGGATATAAAAAATTGGCAACATCGCATTTTTTTGCAGATCTGTACAGGAAACAGCATTTTAATTGTCAGCATGCTACTGTCTGCACACCGCAATGGATAACTTAATTTCTTTTTAGAAGTTTTTTTTCCTTTTTTAAAAAAATCATGTTTTAGCTATATATTGTGAAGATCCTTCCCTCCCATATATGGAGATCTTTTCAAAGAGGGAATTCATGGCTAGGCTATCAAGGTTGTCTGCTGTCAAGCGCTTGTATTGTGTGACCATCCATAGAAGTTGGGGAACTCGGAATTCCAGCTGGGAAGTTGCCTTTGAACGGCTGGCATTCTGGCTGCTTGCAGCAGGGTAGAAGTTGGCGACGTATGGCAAATCACTTTAACTATAAAACGTTTTCAAGGGATGGAGTACAAATTCCTGATATCATAAATTAAATGATATCAGAAATTCTATTTTAGCTAGTGAGATTCAAAACGTTTTTCTCATTCATTTTAATGGGAGTTGGAATTTGAGTTTTTTGAACTGCACAGATGGCTAACCTGGAAGCCAAATCATAAATCTTTTCCAGTGTCTTGCGTTGGGTGTATTCAGAGCCTACTTCCCTGACAAAGCGATAATCGTCGGTTAGTCACTGTCAGATATCAACACTGGGTTACTTGTCTGATATTGTTTATCACCGATATTTTCATTATGCTCAGCCTCAGAATGCATATGTATTTGGTATATTTGAGCATTAAACCCATGTTGTGGGCTTGTTCCCGTATAATTTCACAAATACACACGACTGATGTAAGAAATCCATTCTACAATCCCTTTCGTCAAAATATACATCAGATTTACATTCCCATACCATTTAAGACCAATAGCAGGATTCTCCGAATCTGGTCTTTGGGGGGCCAGAGTGCAACACAGATTCCAGATTTCCCTGCTCAAACACAACTTAGCTAATTACCAGGTTTATCAGGTGTGTTTGAACAGGGAAATCTGCAAACTGGGTTGGATTTTGGCCCTCTACGACTGGATTTGAGGAACCCAACCTTAAAAAAAAAAAAAATGCACAAGCCAAAAATATATTAGTACAAAAATTAAATAAATGAAAAGATGAAGGGTAAATTTACTTACAGGCATGTCGCCTTTTTTGCATTAGTGTTCCGTAACTTGGATATCCTGTAACTTCGATATATATTTTTTTAAAATCTGGTTTCACTTTAAGATGGTTTTCCACAAGTTGAGCTGCCTGTACTGTAGATTATTTAATAAGATTTCGATTTGGATCTGAATGCTCATTGCTGCTGGTGACCCCTTCCCTTGGTATTCTCTGTAATCCAAAATGTTTTCCACTATAACTTATTTATTGTCAAACTGCCTGCAGGAGGATAATTCTATCCCTTTAGAAGCCCTGACCTCAGCACTTTGGTGCTGTCGACGAGAATGGAGGAACAGCTGTGCGCTAAAAACTCAAGCCAGGGTCGCAGATGCTCCTGTCCCTCATCAGCCTGTCACCTTTCCTGCCATGCTATACCTCCAGCACCCGAGGTGGCCCCCCCCCCCCTTCCCCAAGACCCCACAACTTCTTAAAGGCATTTGCCCTACTACCCACAATGCCAAAATGCTATACTGTTCACTCAATATCTCTTACTGTTGACCTGCAGTGGTAGTATCCTGGGATTTACCAGCCTGTTAGCTGTTTTGTTTATGCTGCCGCACTTTAATTAAATGACGTCTAACCAAAACATTGACGAGGTTAGAAATTTTTGCTCAGGATACTGGAAGAGGTCATGATGCTGCTGTAATTGCAGTAAAGCTTTAAATGGAATTAAGTTAAAGTGTGCAAAGGCAGAATAAAGATTAATTTAACTTTTGTATGTGAGTCTTCCCCCGTGAGGTGTAGGATTCTAATCTGGGAATGGAATGTTCTTTGTGATATGTTCATGTTCTTATCTCCGTTTTAATGAACGTGCATTAATTCTTTGCTTCCAACTTTCTTACATGTATAGCCTGACAGGTACAAGTGGCCTTGTTCTATGAGACACTCTAAAATGATGGTTGATTTCTCTTGATCTTGCTGGGGAAAATGGTAATACTTGATTTATTTGATAACACAGATGGTGAAGTAAGAAAATGGAGCATTTAAAGTGAAGTGAGGATATGTGTTTGCTGTTATTAATAATCTGCTGCTTAAAGTCTTGGAATATATATTCAAAACTTTTAATTATTTATCCAAAGTCAGAACTAGTATGCCAGGGCATTTTTTTTTCTTCTGAATTCTAAATTCTGGGGTCTGATTTTTATAATATAAACAAGGTACCCAAGGTCATGTTTTGTAATTTTTTTAAATAATTTTTCCAGGCCCTGGATAAGTTTTGGAATTCGTGGATAAGGAAGAAAAGTTTCGGGAAACTTTTGGAAACTAGCCTTGTTCATTTTTGTTTCCCATGTAATGGAAACGTACGAGTGGAAGTCAATAGTTAGAACAGTGTTTGTATAAGGTAGTCATCTACTTTAGTTTTACAAACTTATGGGTTTTGGAAAAATTTCTTATGGTTCTAGAAAAGTTTTGCAAAAGTCATGGAAATTTATTCTGCCTGAATTGGAGGATCTCTGTATAAACGTACGAAGCCTACAAAACACCAGGGTCTACGAACTATAATCTCTTCCATCTGTAAAATCATTATCAAGCAAGTAGATAGGGTTGATATTCAAAGAGAATCAATAAAATGAAGCAACTAATTAAGGAAAACACAGCCGATGCCTGTTTGTATGGTCTGAGTCCTCTGGGGCTTCCTGACGTTTGAAGAGCTTATGACAGTTTCATTTTTGCCACAAAATATTATACAGTTGGGCTGCATGGAGCTGGGTAGATCGGAGTCTCGCACTGTAACCCGTTCACTGACCCCATTTGTCACAAATAAGCAGCATTGAGACTGTAACACTCTTCTTCGTTGACAAGATGCTAAACAGTAATAGGTCTGAAGTCTAGTAACTACAGTAGATAAACCTGAAATAAGTGATTTTTTTTCCCTGAATAAGAGAGAGAGTAAATCCTAGGTGATGTGTAACTCCTGTATACATGAGTAATCATCATTTCACATTGCTGTGCAATCTATAGAGGCAGCTGGATTTAAAGATGAGGACTGGAAATTAGTTAGGACTTTGTCTTCTGGTATTGATTAGATGTGTAAAGGTGTTAGCTAGACGTTCCATGGCAGACGACGACTTCAGCATAAAAGAATGCATGCCTAGGTCTGTCTTTATGAGGGATAAATCAAAGATAAGACCTGGTCCAATATGTCTGTTAGACCGCTGACAGCATGGTGACTTAGTGAGACTGAGAAGGCAAACTCATTTCAGTAATATACAGAGGAATACTTTTAAATTTAAACTTGACATGTAATAAATAATCTAACATGATTTTGATGTTCAGGTGATAAATAGGTCAGTTTTGAAATTGATGTGGTGAATGTTAAGTGCTATTATAAAATCCAGGCTTCTGCTATTGGAATCCGTTATTCTGGTGATAAGGTTGAAATGGGAATAGCAATGGTCCAGTTCATATGGGTAACGGAAAGGCCGACTGCCTTTATCTCACCCACAGCTCACCCCGGGGGGGAAGGCAGTCCAGGCGGGCGTGGGAGTTGGGGACTACGTGGTGTCTATCGGGGATGCCAATGCGGAGGAGATGACTCATGTGGAGGCACAGAACAAGATCAGAGCAGCGACGGATGCCCTCACTCTGTCCCTCCGCAGGTGAGACACCTTGTGCCATATCGCACCTACATTTCCTCTTGTGAAAATCATGGTGGTGAGCAGATGCAGAATGGGACTCATTTTCAGTCTGGGAGTTTTGTGCCCAAGACCAGCCTATTTTCTCTTCATTCTGGGGGAATTTTGATAAATGATCCCACTGTTCTTGTCTTATCTCGATTTTTAAATTTAGTACAAATTTATTTCGAGAAGGAAATAAATAATAACTGGCACATTGAACTGTTCAGTCAGGCTGACGTTTTCCGTATTCTGACTGTGACACTCTATGCTCAACTGGATGGTAGAAACGAGATTTTGATCTGGATTTGTAGTTTCTGAACCTGAAATGCCAAACACTGAAACTAACGTTGTTTCCGACCCGCTCAATTTTAAACCCGTCAAATTTCTTTCTGACCGGCACAACAGCTAAAAAGCCCACCTTCTGATTGAGTCTTCTGATTGGCCGCTTCAGGCCTGGTGGTTAATGACCTAACTTTGCTTATGTGATACTTTTTGCCCCACAGCTTTTCCTCCTAATTTCAACTATGTAAATACTATAGTTACCCTAACAGTTATTCAGGGTTTATCTGATTTTTTTTTTTCTTCTTTTTCTTTCTCCTCTTCACAATATTAATAATATTTTTAGTAATTAAAACCAAGTTTTGTTTTAATGTTTGGGGCAAACACTGCTTGAGCTGTTGCATGAACTGCTGTCCATATACTGTGTGTTAGCTGCTATATTTTATGTATCTGCTTAAAACATCAGTATGGAAAATTTGAATCATTTACAGACACTACCCTGATATTTTGTGTAAGTGATGGTTTTATTTAAATTTGGATCTCTCTCATAGGTACCGATAGCAGCTTTCCAAGCAAAGAACTATGGGAAAAATAATTCGTTGAAAAGGCAGTCATGAAAAACTTTGTCAATCATAAGTTATTTTCCCTTATTGAAATATTGTTTATCAAAATATCTTTATGATTATCTTGTCACTATTAGACACAGTCACTGTTTTGAGTATTCTGACCAGCCCCCTCCGAAAGCATGAACTTCCAAATGATCGAGAGATTCTTTGTGATTCTCATTTATCTGTTTCTTATTCCTCACCCTAATAGTTTCTCCCAGGGAGGACGGTCTGCTTGTTTCCAGGTTCCTGTGTTTTCAGCTATGCTTTAGGCAGATTCTAAGCTTGTTACCCTCCTCCTGTCCTTGCACTATATGAAAGGATAAAGAAAGAAAGAAAGATAGAGGGGAGAAAAACCATGGCAGTGTCTCAGTGTTCCCATTGAGCAATGGCCAGTAGACTAACTGGGACATAACTGAGATACAAAATGGATATCTTCTGAAATTCAAAACTAGAACTATAGCTCCCTTTTAACGCAGTATTTTGTCAGGCGGATTCCACGCTCTGTCCTGTACGGACGAGGAACTGTGTGATTTGCATTTATAGCTAAATGCATTGTAGCACCATACAATCTGGTTAGCATTATAGAGAATTAGTGGAGGGTTGAGTGTGTGGAACTATGATAAAAAAAAAAGCCGCCTTGTCGACATCACTCTTCCTTTACTGTTAGGCCTTGGGGATATTTCATCGTTCATAAAAATTTTTCAGTGTCCACAGTAAAATCGAATGTGAATATTTATTTATTTATTTTTTTTCCACAGTATTGCTCTTTGTGGTGCTGATTGAACATTGGACGACCACCTAAAATATTTCAGCATTGCCCTGCCTGCCTCTCTGAAGGAGTGCATACCGTTTATGTGGACATTATGCTGCTTAACAGCTCAACGCTCCATAGCTTTCAGTGCATTGTAATTGGCATACGCGGCATTGTTTAAAGGGTATGGTGCTAGCTCACCATAGCTAATTATATGAATAAAAGCCACATGATACTGACAGCTGTAGCGATCATTGCAAAGATGCATGAACAGCACTTCATAAATCTTTGATCTGTTGAGTGAAATCGAGAAATGTAAGCAGTGACAGCATCAGTCATGCGACCTTAAACTACCAACGTAGGGAAGCTTAAGATATAATAATAATAATAATAATAATAATAATAATAATAATAATAATAATAATAATTAGTAGTAGTAGTAATAAATAGTACTAATTCAAAGGTCATTTTACACAGGATATTTAATATTTAATAAACACTCATTTGTATAAATCAACAGATCTTTTTCACTTTTCAGCCTAATAGTTGCTACCTTGTTAAGACTAAATACACAGGGCACCAGCCCCAGATAACAACATATTTATCATTATTTCCTAACGATCGGAAGGCCTCTAGGAAGCGGTAGTGTGGAGATTGTCCTCTTGTCCTAAGGATTTTGTGCAGTCGTTTCTGCACCTGGAACCCCTTAGCAGGACTGGAAGAGAGCAGCACACAGTACACTGCCGTTTGGGGAGGAATGATCTTATATGGTCAATTACCTGATGTCTTTGTTTACTCATGCAGTAAATATGCTCTGATTAACCAAGGTGCTTCATAACTGCAGGCCCAATGATTATACGATTACACTGGTCTGAGAGTGACTATTGTGTCAGTTGTATCCTCTTCCCTGTTATTATTTTATTTTCAGGGGTGAAGAATCAGAGTTATGTAATCTCAGATCAGCAGGCCTGTTTCGTTTTAGTTTGTCATTTCATCACGAACAAAAACGTAAACAATTCCACTTGTGCTGAATTTATAAAATCGGTAGCAGAGTATATAGTTTTTTTTTTTCCCCAGTTTAGTTTCCATCTACAGATAAGCAATGCAGAGCCAATGCTCAGTGATTCGGGGGGAGGGGGGGGGTTTGCAAGGAGCTCATCATACAACATACCCAAAGTTCCCCTATAAGGAAATGATGTTGGCTTATCCTTGGTCTTGTGGTAGACATTCGCAAGTAGTTGTACCCTGAAAGATATAAATTGGTACTTTCCAGGTACTGTATTATTGTCACCCTCTGCTATGCACTCGTGGCAGAAGCATTATTAACATTATTACCGTCTCTTGGCTTAAAGGTTCCCTCTGGCAGTAAGGGCGAAGTAATGGTGATGGATTCCCAAAATCCATATGAACAAAAATCGTTCCATTAGTGCATCAGATTAGTGTTTCAGCGAATGTTTGGGTGGGTTTTAACTTCTCCAATTTTCATGTGACCGTTTTACATTCATCCTTTCATAAGACTCTGCCACGGCTGCAGAATTTCCCTTTAAGAACCAAGAATTCAATTTGGTTATTGCATGTCAAAGGTGATTTACTCACCGCAACCCTCTAGCAAAGCGATGTAAAGAAATGACAGGAAATGTGTATGTTTCTGTAATGAAGTAAAAAGTGTCATTGCATGTTGCTGTTTGTGCTTCAGCTGCTGCTAGATTGAAGTCAAATATGAGCAGCATGATGATGGGAAGGACTGAGGTCATAAGTTGCTGAAAGCAAAATCTTACACTTGGTGATTGAAGCTAGTGGGATTCTTTCTCTCTTTTATTTTAATGAATATGGCGGCTACAGGCTCAGTGTTGTCCTCCGTGGAATCTGCTTACATATTCATCCTTGCTTAATCAAACAATTGTCATGGTGACTTAAATGTAACAAAATCACAAAAGAAAATTTTATGCAACCCTTGTGATGTACTGACTAATAGATATATACTTCTTGATATTTTAAATCTATAAACTGAAAAAAATGATACTTAGCTCGTTTTATACTTTGCTCTTTCATTCATCATTTTTTTTCTTTCCTCATTTATTGGCAATGGGAATGGGTTAATTAAAATGGTCATTTTAGATATCGCACGCTTCCCGTGCTAATCAATACGATACCAATTTCAGTGCAATTTGTGGCGCCTAAGTGCTGTTTATAAATTGCATTTTAAAGTCCTGTGTTTGACTTAATTTAAAACTTCCACCTGAAAGTGGAAGATTAGGATTTTTTTTCTGAATTTGCCATTAACTTTTGTTAATACTTTCTGAATGAAATGGCAGATCAGCAAAAGTTGTCGGTTATAGCTGAAAACAGATTGTAAAGTCATTTTGCTCCGGAGTTCTGCATTGTGTGTCTGGTGCGTCATGGTTATTTTGACACTGGAATGTGGTAACTTTCGGTACCTGCTATAAAAATAGTATAACTGAGAGCAGTCATTTGCTAGGGTCAATCCAGCATCTCACGTTGACACAAAGTACAAAAAGCTGCTTCTGTTATTAGTGAACATGCATTTTGTGTCGTTTAAACTGTTAAGCATCACTAGTAATTTGAAGATGTACTTAAGCCTCTCCATGTAAGAAACCGACTGGAACAAAGTGCAGAAATTTGAATTTGAAACTGGGTTTTTTCCAAGCAGAATGAATTCATTAATGTTTCTGTTGCAACCCCAACAAGATATCCGATACTGATCCGATTGCTAAATGTCTACGCTTATCATTAACACACATTACTTTTGGCGTATGATCACTATAAGTCACTATACTTTTTTTTGTACAATATTCTACCAATATCCAGAAAAGTTGTTATTCTTAACTTTAAGTAGTGAATCAGTGACTTGATTGAAACCCACAGGAAAAGTTAGGAAAATGGCTTTCAGGTGGTTGAAGGAATCATCTTTTAATATGCACCGAAAAATAATACGTTTAAGTAAAACACTAGTATAATCTTGTACTGACTTGTACAACAACTCTGGATGAGAACATAATATTCACATTGTATCTGAAGGTATGTGAGAGAGCCATGCAAGGTATGATATGTGGAAAGACTAAAAAAAGAGGAAAAAGTTTTGTTTTATTCTGAATGTGTAGTAAAATTTGGTCCTTTTCCACTTCACTTGAAAGACCTCGAATCACTGATAGATTTCCTATTTTTTTATGGAAATGTGTGACCCTTTTCCTGGGTGTTTACGGTAGTGTTCATTGGCTTAAGAACGGTGCTTCCATTTGAAATGTTAATCAGGAAAATGAACATTTCCGCAGAAGTCTTTATAGTCTATGGGGGTGGGGGGGGTCTTTATGAGAACATCAGCTACATAAAGGCGGCATGTGAAACACTAACCATAAGCACAGAGTTTATCCCAGTGCCTCGACTGAGTATAACAGGAATCTTCATATGTTTCTTCAAGTTAGTCCAGCACCCACAATGCTGCCTTAGCATTCTCAGCATCACTTTGATATTTAAACCTGAATACCAGCGTGAGGACCAGGACATATCGCAGACGTTTCTCGTGCTTACTCTGCTCAGTAGTTTGAGCAAGCGAGATCCCCCAGGAAACAGATACGCCTCTGCCCTTCTCCCCTCTATCGAGCTGGGCCTTCTCGTGCGTCATCTGCGGCATGCGTGAAGAACTCGCTTTCTGCTGGGATGCGGGAGATAAGGCCGGCGCGTCCAGCTCGTCACAAGGAAATATAAGCCATGTTCAGCATCCTGTTTACAGCAAGCAGACTGTCACCACAAACCTATGATGTCGCACTTGATCATCCGAGTCTGTCTCTGCTCCAGACAGGCAACACGATCTGCGGCACACAACAAAGGGGTCGCTTATAAAATAGGATTAGTGTTTGAGGAGGAACCGATATGCATCCTTGTGACAGTGACGTTATCTGAATTTGAATTTTTTTTTTTCTCCTGCTGATGCACAAAACAAACAGCAGCAGGGTGTTAAACCTGCTGTCGATGCATCTGCATAGAATGAGGTACAGAAAGCAGAGCTGTTTTTAGATGGGGGCAATGTGGGAAAACACCCTCAAACATAGCAGAAAGACAGATTTTAACAGTTTATTGGTCAACAGATGTCAGAAGGCTGACACAGCATTTGAGCAGTGGGCATGAGCACTGTAGCTGTTACATTCTTAAGCTGTGATGTAAGGGGGGTTGTGTGTGATGCAAGGAGATTGTTTAGTGCTTAGAACATTTTTGGAAAGAATTGAGATAAGCTGATGTCTTTGCTTTAAATAGTCATTTTAAGGGCTTTAGGAACACAGATGTGGCTTTCTGGGGGGGGGGGGGGGGGGGGGGGGGGGGGGGGGGGGG
>JAODKF010000002.1:8132308-8193576 GCA_026779585.1 Mormyrus proboscirostris
CCCGCCGCCACCCGTCCACTGTGCCCCCCACCCTCCGCAAACACGCCTCGCCTTCGCCGCCCTCTGCACCACCTGGGTCTGATTTTTTTTCTTGCAGAAAATGGCAGCTCTGTGCCTGGCTTGATTCCTTCCTCCTAACGGGCCAGTCGGGCGTTTCTTTCCGGGGTGTCCGTCGACGTTCGGGATTCGTTGGCCTCCGAGAAACCCCAGCGCTGACTCCATGCCGCCCCGCTCTCCTCCCTTTCTCCGGAACGCCTGTTTTCATAATCAGCGCCTGCGCTGGTTTTACGATTAGGATGACGATCTTGACGTGGCCCCAAGAACAGCAGTCACCGACTTGACAATCCATACCCCTTCACCCCCCACGCCTCCCACATCTACCCTCCTCGCTGAATGATTGTAAACACTTTGGGCCCAGTTCTCTCATTCACGGATCACAGGTGGTCCCTTTTGCCCCAGTGCATTTTGGGTACAGGATGAGGGAGGAGGCGACGGCGTCCCCCTGCCCGCCCGGTAGCCCCTCGTGACGGAAAGCTGGGCGCCGGTGACGCACATTTAAATGGGACGCACATGTTGCTCAAAAGGGGGGGGGGGTCGCGTTGGGGAATGCACTCAGCTGCAGTCATCACCCCACTGCGAGCTCCTTTTCCACATCAGCAGATTTTTAGCAGGATTCACTCCTAGCTCACGGGCGAGATTCTCCTCCCTCACGACAAAAGGGGGCGACCGGAGGAGGCAAAGGAGATGCCACAGTCATATGGTCAGAAGCTCATCATTTACGACGACTGGCAGAAAGAAGAGTAATTCTTTCGTTTTTTTCGTAAACGACGACGTTCCCGGTACCTCCGGCTGGAAATGTTTACATGGTAAAATAAAGGGATAAAAGCTCTGACGCGTCAAACTTGCTCACAGCCGCTCGGGCGTCACTGTTTAGCCGCGTGAGAGTGATGAGGTACGTTTTTATGCGTCGTCCGGAAAGTATGAGATGGTCTCGTGGGCTGAATTACGCTTTGCTCTGCTGTGTCGCAAACAGGACCCCCCCCAGGGGACAATGGGGGTAGATATGCTTTCAAAAATGTAAAACTCCCCCCCCACAGGAATGCATGAGTGTTAAAAGTGCTGGTGACCTTGTGTAATAGATCGTTTTCCTTATTGCAAAATGTCTTTCAGTGTTCAGCAATAGGAATAATAGGAATAATTCACCCCCTGTGCTGATTTCCTTTTGTGATCTTATTGTGCCGACACATGGGTCACTCCCCTTTTTTGCTCTGTCTTCTCTCTGTATCGTATTGATAATCCCTTGGATTTTCTTTTGGTTTCTCCCTCTGGGGCGGAAAAAAAAAACCGGGGTTAAAATGGGCAAAAATTGGTTGTTTTTTTTGTTTCATCAATACATAAAACATTTGAAAAAGATTGTGTTTCTTCCTCTTTCGTTTCCTCCTCTCTCTCTATATACACTGTCATATTTCACCCAAGACAAGGGCTTATCTCAAAGGTATTGAAGTATTTTTAACCTCTGAAATATGGGTCATAAGTAGTCTCTTGGTGGTTTGTTTTTCCTTTTTCAACACTCTGAGAATAGAATTTGGAAGCACTTGGAAATGGTATGGATAGAAGCATAAAGGCATCTAAAGTGGTTATCAAATTATAACAAGACCAATTGTTTTTTGGCATTTTGTCTCATTTGCTGTTAACTAAAAGCAAAATGGATAAATGTTTCATTGAAGTTTGAGGGCTCGTGGATAATCTACCAACACAAGTATCCACTAATGCTTTCTTTGTGATCACAAACACTGGTAACAAATTGTCCATATTAGTGAGCAGTGCAATGATCCTGCTGTGCCAGTTTCTCAACGGGTGTCATTTTAATGCGGTTCAATTCCCGGAAGTGCCTTCTATTTTAATGCAATTTGACATTTTGTTGTTCATCCCTGCGGCAACGTCACACAACCTGACAGGTTACACCACACATTATGGTGCCTCTAGGCTGCTTTGAAAGTTTTGGTTACACTTTTCTTCTAATTCACTCCATTTTTAGATTCTTCTTAATAAACTGATGTTATGCAGTCAGTCTCTACCACAGTAATTCTAATTGAATAAAGCATTATATTTAGGGAATTACACAAACTGGTGATGCTGAATATTCAAACTAGACCTCTAGTGATTTTGTACTGTTAATCTGGGGAAAGTGGATCCTTTAATATTTGCTATGCTTTTTGGTTTTATCAGTATTTTGCCAGGAATCTGTCAGCAAAGTATCAAAATATCTTCTCAAAATTGTACCCCTGGGTAAAACAAAAGATATTCGAAAATGGCTTAATTACTGTGCGATTTCCATTAATGAGATGTTGTGCTTTTTCGTTTGCTGTTACTGGAGCCGTGCAGGCGGCGGTCCACCTGCAAACTTGGCGACGTACCACGCCTAGCATGTGTATGCTTTTGGTCTGCTTAGGACTTCATCTCTGAACAAATATCCAGACTCAAACTCTCCTAAACATTGTGTTGGCAATGGAATCGTAAAACGGTGATGAGCTAACATTGTCATGGGGCTTCCTCACCGCACCATATATCTGCCCAGTCAATAGTGTGTTTTATGCGAGCACTGAGATCCAACCTGTGTCCCTGACCTGCCCTTCCTGAGGGTGGCTGTCCACACGCAGCGTGGTTTCCAGTGATCACATGAACAGCTTCTTGCAGGCAGAACTCTTCCTTCATCCATTATTCATTATTTGCAGCACATGCTCCAGCTTTACATGTCAATCCTGGGTGACGAGTGACTTACAAGGGGCAAATAATGCTTTTCATCCCCCTACCAATACATGAGCTGTCTGTGGACACTAGTCATCCTGTAGTGCTGCGTGTTAAGTGTCCGTTCAGTGTCACCTCCATGCACATCGCCGAGGCATGAATGGTGACTGTCTGTTGATGGAGCTTGATGTTGCTCAGGAGTAAACACCCTTTAACCTATAGCTTGTCAGTTCAGCTCTTCCTCTGCGGACACCACAGTGTCGTTGTCAGACCGCGGTCAGGGGTTTCTCCTCTTACCCTCTGCAGTTCGACATGCCGTCGAAGGTAACGGGAAATATCACGTTTCTCAATAGACTAACTGGGTATAAAGGGATGTCAGAGGTATTCTAGAGAACTGTAATTTTAATGCTAAGTTTCTTTGTTATTAGGGCATATACCTTACATAATTTACTCCTGCCGTGACATTTTCAGGTTTTGTTTGTAGGTATTGGTAGTGGAAGTATCTGGATTTATGCATTCACGGTTTCTCCAATTTGGTGTTTGTTGCGTCTTTGTGTAAGCGTCCTGGGTTCACAGTTTGTGTGATGGATACTGGTATTTATTGCTGGTTTTGTTCCATTTGCCAGTGCCATTTAAAACCGCGTTGAATAATGCAGTTTAAATTATTAGCAGGTGTAAAGTAATGTCTCAACCAATTACAACGCTCCATATTCGTCATCATCGCCTTAATCTCCTTCACCCTCCTTCCCACGACCGTCCGCACTCTGACAACTTTGCTGCCCCCCTCCCCCACAGATCTGGACTTTACACGAGCTCTGCTGTCCACCGGCGTTTCTGCACCATTACAAGTACATGTCATTAATCTTTGGTATCTATTTATTTCTGCTGTAAACCACTCTGCTGCCTCCATCATTGCATTCCATATGTCTCATCATTGCTTATTTATACATCGTGTGTCAGTGTCCCGTCCACCCCACGCTTGTCTTGTCTATCCTTGCACTTCACGTATAGACCTATATGTAATACTGTGGTCACTGGAGCATTAATTCGCCTCTCAGTATGAAGTGCACTGAATATGATTGGTGTGACAATAAAGGCCCACTTGACTTGATAATTAGCCGAGCTATATAATATGGTGGGGACCCAAAACAAGATTTATTCTTGCTGTTATTTGAATGGCCCTGCGATGAGTTGCAGCCCCATCGTGAATTATTCCCTTATTCGCACCCATAGCTTTCAGGATGGGCTTTGGACCCTCGCAACCCTGCATAGGACTAGCAGGTACAGGAAATGCCACGATGGATGTTATTTAAATGTTATATTATGGTATTCGGATACTTTAAAACTGGTAATTTATTTGGCATGGCAAGTACGGTAAGTCTGAAATGACTGCATAAAATTTCCATTAATTTTTGTTTGCCCGCTTGGAGTGAAGATGTGGAGACAGTGCAGTGACAGAAATTAATGGAAATGAGTTGAAATTCCTTGGATTGAAAGGCATGCAAAGTGAAGTATATTCTCGCTTACTACCATATATTCAATTTCTGTGAGTAGTTACTATCCATTTGAAACATTCTGCAGGAAATTGTTGTGAAAGATGATTTTAAGGTAGGTTGGTTGCATTGTAATGTTAGGAGATTTTATGTTGGCCTACAAGTGAATCTGTGGTATGTCTATTTTAAGATGATTCATTTAAAAAGCGGAAAAACACATCCTATGATTATTCAAAAGTAACAGAGTCCTAAAGTTTCAGTTTATTGCAGTAATTATAAAATAAGATGATGTTCTGTCCTCAATAGCACTGCAGTTGCGTGCAAGGTGACAGCCAGTGATATATGTACTTTGTCTGACACTTTGTCCTTCATAACTGCTTTCTGGAGGAAGAGTAATGAACTGAAACATGATTGTCAGCATTGTCAAAACTGCGTTAAGATTTCACACTTGGGAGACGCCTCTGTGGAATTCAGCATGTCTGCTTATGAATTCCGTTGTAATATTTTAATTCAGTCGCACACAATCCTGTCATTCCGATATTAAACCTACATTATATTGTACAGTAAGTAGATGTCTTGCTCAAATATCTATTCCATTTAATTTCCTTTTAATAGGGTCCTTTTGGTCTTATGGGAGCTGTTTTTTTTTTTAATTTTATTTCTACAGTCATGAAGCAGAGACCCCCGAGTGTAAAACGGTGGCGCCCTCAGCAGACAAACCAAATGAAAGTCTGGGTAAGAAACTACTCTGAAACTCCTACAGGCCTCCACAGTGTTAAACTTACAGTAAAAGTTCTGAGGGCAGAATGAAAAATGATTGGTTAGTTGCTTGGACCCACCTCCTCTGCAATCTGATCTCTCTGAATCATTAACACTCAGGAGCACTTCAGTGTGCTCGCTGTCCATATGCGAGAGGCAAGTGTAGTGCTATTCACAGAGAACTCTGCCGGTGGGTTGAAACAAAATCTTAATTTGGATTTGTACTTCCGGGCCCTGAAATTTCCACCTGTGGTGTCACAGGTGGATTAGTGGTTGTATATGGCCTTGTAGCGCTAAACCTTGTTCATCTGAATCCCACACTTGAAAAAATTTAATCGTGTCCAGTGTGGCACTTAGTAAAAACACTACCGGTGCATAAACAGATTTTCTTAGCATGTATCAGTGGTCAAAATGCTCAGTGAAATGTAAAGGTGCCGCTGTAAACTCTTTCCTCAGCTAAATCTGCTCCTAAGGCACCGGCCCCTTCCACAGGCCCGTCCTGCCGGCCGCCCTGGGTCACAGACCCCAGCTTCGCCAGCCGCTACCACCCAGATAAGACCAGTACGGTGCTGACCCAGCATAGCAAGCCGGCCCAACCTACGCCCATGCAGAACCGCAACTCCATCCTACAGGCCGCCCAGCAGGCTCCGTCTGACAGTGGGAGGACCCCACTGTGTGCTGCCTGCAACAAGATCATCAGGTGAGCCTTCGCCAGCCTGCAAAGGCCTATGGGGCTTCACCTGTGCTTTTCCTTCAGCAATGAACACGTGACTTATAGTTTATTGCACTTAGAGAGTACTGCAGACCAACAGGCTTGTTTCAGATCTCCTGAGATGATTTATCTAGTTATATTTAGGTGGTATTAGTAGATTCTGTAATGTAAGGATTGGCCTTGGTGACTAAGGCAAATAAAACCTCAGGTAATTTCCATTTGGGAATCTGTTTGATGTATAGGGACTGAGTAAAGGGAAATGATTCAGTTTACTGCCACCCAGGGACGTGTATGGCATTCTATCAAGGGAGAAAAAGCTGGCAGTATATGTCTTTCAGTATGCTGGATGGATGCTTTAACATTAAGTGGTGCCAATACGCTTTAGTGATGGATTAGCTGCTTTGATGTAGCATTTGCTTTTCTGCATCTTTGCTAATCCTTCGGTAACAACTGACCTTGCTGTTAATCTTTGTTTATTGTCTGTGTGTGTGTGTGTGTGTGTGTGTGTGTGTGTGTCGGGTGGGGGGGCTCAGGGGACGCTATCTCGTTGCCCTGGGGCGCTCCTGGCACCCGGAGGAGTTCACCTGCTCCCAGTGTAAGGTGATTCTGGAGGAGGGAGGCTTCTTTGAGGAGAGGGGCTCCATCTTCTGTACCAAGTGCTATGACAACCGTTACGCACCTAACTGTGCCAAGTGCAAGAAGATCATCACTGGGGTGAGAAGCTTTTTAACCACTCATTCCCATTGCTCCGGGTTTCAAAATCACATACAGGGATGTGTTTCTCAAAGGCTCCGATTGGTAACTTGTATAGTTGGAACCCTTCAGTTAGCACCTATGCTTTTGTGAAACGTGCAGAGATGGAAACTCTTCGAAATCTTGAAAAATAGTTTGAACGGAAATGCCTACCTGCAATTTTGAGTGTTTTGGCAAGTAACTCTACTAAAGAAATGTGGAATGAAACATTGGCCGAATAAAGGCTCAGTTTTGTAAGCCAAACTTGTCATGTATGACCTATTAGCAGGGTGATGATACACAGGGCTAATATTACTGCCCAGTATTGCTCAGGCACTTTCCCTTTGGTGTTGGACAAGAAATTTCTATCTGAAAATATTCAGTTTTCGACGGTGACTAACTTTTCTCAGTCATCCAGCTCCAGATGAGTTGCCCTTTGTCTCACCTGGTTGGCAATTGGCCGGCAGCATTGCTTAAAAAGTTAACCCTTGTATAATCATCTGCACAGACTTTTCATGCATCCATTTCACCCAACAAATTGATACCCTGAAACAAGTCGACTGAGTTGAGATTGCTTCCTGTCCTCTGCAGGAGATCATGCACGCCCTGAAGATGACCTACCATGTTCAGTGTTTTATGTGTGCAGCCTGCAAAACTCCCATCAGGAACCAGGCCTTTTACATGGAGGAGGGAGAGCCGTACTGTGAAAGAGGTGAAAGATCTGCGAAAAATCATGCACTTCCAAATTTTTCTCCCAAAAAAAGAATCTCTCAATGTCATTATAGGTGTTTCTTTGATTTGTGTTTTTTCAATTGCTTCAGATAAACAGAATGCCAGACTTTTGTGGGTTTCAGTGGGTTTTACGTTTTCTTTCTTCTGTCCAGGATTTATTGGTCTTTTAGCAAGAGCACACAGTGTCTGTGACTGATTTTTATTATAAGTAATGATTCCATTTTGATGAAAATGCTGCAGCGTCAGCACCTTTTAAAAGGCATTTTATTCAGAATTGCGCCCTAAATCACCTGCCTTAAGTGCACCATTGAAGACCTGTCACTTCCAAGCTCCAATACTGAAAGCCTGTGCAACCCATTTAATCTTTGCTGTTTGTATTAGGCGTGATTTCTGTTACCGCGGTCCATACGTCATCCGTCTGGCCTACGTTGTTCCTCCATTTTTTTAGTTTTTGTGTTTTCACTATTAATCATTATGTTCCTTTACGGACCACATTCGACATTCCTTTCCATTTTAATGAGGGTGTGCTCTTCTCTCTTCAGACTACGAGAAGATGTTTGGTACTAAGTGCCACGGCTGTGACTTCAAGATTGATACTGGTGACCGGTTCCTAGAAGCGCTTGGCTACAGCTGGCATGACACTTGCTTTGTCTGCGCTGTAAGTCATTTTGATTCATAGAAGCTCTGTCACCCCTGTCTGGAGCTGCCTGGCCAATACAAACGGTCAAAAATATTACCACTGACTTTTGCCCTTGGACGTACTCTTCTCTGAGAAGCATGTCTGAAAACGAAATGAAATTGAATGACCCAAGCTGACCGCAATAGTAACATTTTCTGCAGCCTGCCTTTTGTCGTTTATTGTGTAGTTGTTCACTTTTCCGACTCATCAATTTTTTTTTTTTCTTGCAGCTTTGCCAGATAAATTTGGAAGGGAAGACGTTTTACTCCAAGAAAGACAAGCCCCTATGTAAAAGTCATGCATTCTCTCACGTGTGAGACTGTGCATCCTTCGTTGCCATAGGGAACGACAGCAATTAACAGGCTGGCCAGAATCTTTTACCGTCCTGTTCGCCCACCCAGTATATCCTTGCTTCTAAGCACCTCACCGCCACCTTTTTTTGACACGTGCCACCAGTATTTATGGAGCAAAGACAGGAACTATACCACTTTTTGCCAGTTTTCCTTTACTGACCAATGTCATTGTCGTAATCGCTTACACTTTCTAACTTAAGTCTTTGACAATCAGGAGTGTAGCAGTAATTGTTGGCATGGATACTCCATCCACTTGGCAACATGGCCAGTTTGGAATGTATGAGAAGTCTTCACCAGCATTCACAGTGCTTGTCGTTAGTTGTTAGGCACGTAGTCAAGTTCTCACTATGATTCCTTGCAGTGAGCAAAGCATTCATTCTAATTCAAACTGATACTTATTGTTTTTTATTTTACTGTGTGACATCTGTGCTTGCAAAGTGTGTTTTCAAAACTGGTTTGTTGTGGCGTGTTCATTTAGGGATGTTTGCATGGCAGCTGTCACCCGTTCTCTCTAGAGCTTTCTAGTGTAGCTAAAATAGACTTTCTGAACTTTTCCAGAAATACCATTGCACTGTATATAGAATCACATTTTGGAAACTGAAAGTGTTTTAACATCATTATCACACGTTTTTATGCATTCCTAACACTATTTTTGTGTGCCAAACACCTTTACCAATGTACTTTTGCTAATTCCAAAGATCATCCAAAGATACTAGGAAACCAAGTGCATTAGCATTGTATTTTACAATTGAACCAATGCACAGATGTCAACTCATCCTAGATGCTGAATGTTTAACAAGTGTCATGCTAACCAGGGGTACAAGTAAATATTGGGTAAGGTAGCACTGGCGTGTGTGAAATGGATTTCAACGGTTCCTCGATTCCTTAAGTTTATGAAGAGCTTGTTTTAATGTCGTATTAGATTTGCTAGAAAGCACTACCATATTACTTGTAATGTTCATAACCTGTAGCCCACCAAGATTCTGTGTTTTTAAAGTTTAGGTGTATTTTGTAATAGCCACTGCTAAATACATTTTTGCTTAACAAATTAAACATTTTGGCTTAAATTTGATGTAACGGTTGCTCCTCACCCAAGATGCAGAAATGCCGGTCGACTTATGAACCTGCTGCCTCTCTATCTGCACCTTGTGCCGGCTGTCTTCCATCTTTCCCGGGGTGCTAGTCTACCATTATACGCACGGGAGTGATTCCATCTTGTGAGGAGATAACTCCTTGGTGGTATAAGCCTCACACTGCTGCTCTTCTACTGACGGTCTTGAGAAACTGATGTACAAATGCAGTAAAATGTTTCGAGCAAAGGTCAGCTGTGGCCAGATTAATCGGGGACTATTTTTAAATGTACTTTTAAGTGACTAAAAATACAAATGAGTGGTAATCTAACAGTCATTTTACTGATGGATTTTTTTTTTCCCCCCATACGTGCTTTATGAAATGTAACTTGACAAATTACAGTGTCTCTTTTTCAAGAAATAATGGTGATTGTCTTGCTCAGAGAATTTGATGGATGATTTTGTTTTGGTGTCATAAAGCCGGAATATTTAAAAATAAGTGAATAAGAATCAGGACCTACAGACACTGCATATTTGCTGAGATGTAACACATGTACCTGTGCGCTTTGTTTCATGTCACTCCAAACTTTTTGTTGCTTTTACCTGAAATGCAATCCATACCCTTTATGCCCCTGCTTGTCCCTTACATAGACTTTTCTAATGTCATAAATTCTTTGTCTTGTTTGCTTTATGTATGTATCTGTGCAGTAATAAGTGCCTTTTCTGTGCTTTACTATTATATAGCTAGATACGGAACTACTGTATTCATGTGTTAGTGGTTTAAAATGTTTTAACAAAGGAACTTTTGTTATAGAGGAGATCATTTGTCTTATCATTTGGGAAATAAACTAATTTGCAGTTCTGAACAATGGTTTTGTTTTTTTTTAGAGCTGCCACGTTTAGGCAAAGCAAGGCGAGTATGTTTTAGCGCAAATTATTGATGGTTTGAACTTATCGCGGTCCTTGCGATCTGACAGTTGCATAGGCATGAAATGCCACGTCAGTATGAACGTCATACGTTGTGCAGGCTTGTCTGTGCCAATTCCCCAGATCCTCAAGTTTCCTTCCACTGTCCAAAAACATGTAGAGGGTACTGCCTTAGCGGTAAACTAAACTAGCGGTAGGTGTGACTAAGTGTGCACCCTGGAGTGGCTTATGGGTTATATTATATTATTATATTATATTAAACGATTACTTGATGAATCGTACAATTAATCGGTGTATATAGTTGGCATTGACAGCCCTAGTATTTTCACTTCAGCTGGTTTAAAACCACACTGCAGGATATTTACAAGTGATTGCAACCTTTAAAGTGCATCTATCCTGACAAATATGCTAGTAGGATGTTTTGTTCCCTTTGATATCGTCTACTGTGAGAAATTGAACCCTTTGTGTTTTGATTGTATCAAGATACCACTGATACCATTGTAGTGGAGATTGAAAAGTAGACCTTTTTTAACCTGGGTGTTTTAAAGGGATGAATCGAGTCTAAAGTCTAGTTCTGATTATAATTTTGATTAAATAGGTCATTCATACATTTCTTCGTTTAAGAAGCTGAAGCTGTTTTTCCATGTCAACTCTTCTGTCAAGTGTCTCATTTACGCAAATAATTAACAAACATTGTAAAGAAATTATACAGTGCATGTAGTTAATAGTTGGTAGGAACACATTTTGCTTTAACTACTGCCATAATTATTTTCCCCGGTCAGTGTCTCCCCCAGCTGCGCTCACTCCCTCATTTTCGTGTGTTTAGCGTTATACATGTAACCTCCTAGTCATGTCACACACGTGTCCTTATCAGTGATAACTTTGACATTATTGCACAGGAGATATTTCAGATGTGATATGTGCCTTTCAGAAACTTAGACGAAGATTTTGCACAATGTTGTATGTTTACTTAAAGCTCACCATTGGAATTATCAACGTGTCGCTTCTTTGAGTTTTCTGATTTGATTCCGACTCCTTGTTTCCTGTACCTTCTATTTGATCCTTATCTTACCGTTCACCTTCATCATTGTTATGGCTTTCTGCCCTAAATGAGTCATGACCGAATTGGCGGGCTTCTTGCAGGATTGCCCCTGTACCCTTTCTGCCTGCATCGGGCTTTTAAAGTGACTTTGCAGGTAAACCAGTGGCCTGTACTACAAATCAGAATTCGAAAACTTTATTGATCCCGGAGAAATTTGCTTATGCGATGACTGCCACAACACACAGAGGCATAAGAACAATGTAAAGTAAAAATAAAATAGTCTACATAAAATCTAAAAAGAAATCTGTAAAAAGTAAGTTTAAGTCTGCCACTTTCATGCCACCACCCCAGCACACCATCGTCTATGCTGTGGTGGTAGCGTGAAATAACATGAATAGACTTAACAAACTGATCAGGAAAGCCGGTTCTGTGGTGGGTGAGGAACTGGACAACTTGTCGGATTTAAGGTAGTCTGGGCAAAATGTAAGTGAACGAACTGAAGTCCATTTAAACTGTGGTATCTTAAATCCGACAAGTTACCCCGATAAGCCAGTAACCCCGCTTCATAGTACAGGCCATAGGTGAATGACTTGCTGTTGAGCTATATGTTGAACTTATTATGGACAAAATATGGCCTAGGGAGAGTTTGGCTCCTGTGGGTGATGCGTGGCCTGGGACGTCCTGATGTAGCAAAGGCCAGCCTCGAGGAAGGGTCCTGGTTGGACCTGGATCCCAGGAGGGTTTTTCTACCCCATCAGATCCTAGACTGCAAATGAAATTAAATGAGCTGTAACTACAAACAAAAAAGCAGGAATATTAGGAAGTCGGGGGTGGTTCAGAATTTCAACAGTTAATATAAATACTACTGGACACATTTAAAAATTGTATTGTGGTGTATTTAAGTAGTAGTAGTTACTTCTTAAGATGCTACCACCCATGCAGGTAATTCTGTTTTGTCCCAGAAAGGATACCTTTCCTCCCCTGCACCACCTTGGGGTATATGACGTCGTTAGGGTGATCCTAGGCAAATTGAAAATGTCCCCGGACACATGACGGTCTTACCTAAAACAAATGCTTCTGTTGTCATGAGCTAACTCTTGTTTGTCATTTGTCCTGGGCGGCAGTGTGAAAACACCCACAAAGCTTTGGTGAAGGACGTGCAGATCATTTTCCCTCTTCACTATATAATGTTGCTGGTGCACCTACTAGTCCACTTCTGCTCCTGTTTTGTGTTTACTGATCATTTCTCTGGCCGTGTCTCTCTCCAGTAGTTCTGAGGACAAACGTTGTGTGGAAATCTGAGAGACGTGGGCCGCAGTTGTTTATATACAGATGATGTCTTTTTATTGCAGTGTAAGGAATGACTTGCTTCTCTGTTATGTGTCTTTATGTCCTACACTTCAGCAGTTTACTAGCTGCCACAGAGACAAACGCCTTGAAATTATGAACCTTTTTGGCATTTCAGTTTCTCATAGTTGAGCTGCATGCTAAACTTGTTGTGGACAAAGTACTGCCTGAGGAGAACACAGCTCCTGCAGGTGTTCCATTTTTCTGTGCCTCACACTATGGGAGTGACGTTCTACTGCAGGTTATAGAGCTAGGAGTACTGCAGGTTCCTTTGTGTCGCGTGTTTTTAGTGCAGGTTCCTTTGTGTCGTGTGTTTTTACAAACCCATCCCTTTTCCGGATTTGTGAATGTGAAAGGCGTGAGGAGAGGTGACAAGATCATTTCTGTGGAGGATCTCAGTTTCTTCGATAAGCCAAGGAAAATATGGCAGAGGGCATTATGAAATGAGATGTTCAAGTAACAACCATACTTACTAACAGCCGGCTTGTGTAGTTAGGCTCAGTTACCTAAAATGAAATTTCTCTAGTCATTTGAAATACAAGGAAGACTTTGTAACATACATGAACAACATTATTGAAAGACGTGATGTAGATAAATTACACGATGATGAAAATGAACATAAGAGCATAAGAAATTTACAAACAAGAGGAGGCCATTTAGCCCATCAAGCTTGTTTGAGGAGAACTTAACTAATAGCTCAGAGTAGTTTAAATCAGAGCTAGGTAAAATTTTAAGGAACCCAGGGTTTTCATTTGCGCTGCAGGACTATTCCATACTCTAACTACACGCTGTGTAAAGAAGTGTGTTCTCAAATTGTTTAAAATGTTCTACCGCTCATTTCCACTTATGGCCGCGACTTCTAGTATTTAATCTAGTAGCCATTTGTCTGAACAGCATCCGACGGTACATTACTTGTCATGGAATAGCATAACCGAAGAATTCTGGAAGAAAGTGCGGTTTCTACCCCACTTTGGGCAAATGATGAACAAAAATATCTAGCCAAAGACCGTCACACATGTCTATCACAATTCCAGTACTTTGCAAGAGATTTCTGTTACTGATGAAGTCACAAGCATAGAGATTGCAGAAACGGTTATTCATCTGGCACAAGAGAAACTAAGTATGCAAAGTGGTCACCATCTTCACAAGTTTCTACCAAACAACAATGCTGTTCTACAGGGTATACCCGCAGACGGCGCAGAGCGCGCAACAGATGGCAAGGCGAGAACCTTACCTGTAATGATGTGCCACTTTAAAAATGGGGTCCGGGAAATCCATTGGAAGACGGAAAGGGATAGTTTCAGGTCTTCGTGAAGGGCCATGTAGCACCGTACCATGACAAGCTGTCAATAGTCAGCTCTGTATGAGATCCTTTTGGTTTTGTTGCCCTCAGTGGAAAAAGAATACGGATGATTTGTTTCCAAAGTGTTGCTAGAGGTAAATCCGCTGCCAGAGAAAGAAAAGCCACAGTGGTGGAGTTGACGGAAATCCCTTAATCAGTATTGCTATTTATTTGCCAACTGTGATGTTATCAGAGCAGAATTATATTACTACTACGGATGGCACCATTAGCAGGCAGGGTTGGTGGCCGTTTCCTAAAGCTAAAGGGACCACAGTACCGAGATGGTAACTGGCGGCCGCTGTGATTTTAGTTACGATGAGAAATACGCTCGGAGAAGAACCACAGGGTCATGCCCAAGAGTTTATTCACTGTCCATGATTTATTTGAGCTCATTCAAAAGATGCCTGTAAACCAATGCTGGAAAGACATTCATTTAATATGCATCGTACATGAATAAATGATTATGACTAATGACACATTCGTTTAATATGGATTGTACATGAATGTGTTTGACAGTACATTCATTTCATATTTCAGCACTGGTGGGATTTATTAGGCGGTATGGTGTGTTGGACCGTAACGTAAACAGTCTTGTGTAGTTAGCGTCTGTTGTGCCGTTACTGTGTGTATTATACTGTTTATTGTTACTACTTTTAAATAGTGGTGTGTCTGTGTTAGCAGTAGCCTGTGCGACTAGCACAGTGGGCATTGGGTATGCGTGCTACGGCTACAATAAAGCCACCTTGTGGTTAAAATTATAACTGTCCCCTGGCTCGTTAATTGTGCCAATCAGTATGATCTATCTGCATACTACAATATGTATTTTACGTGAATAAAATGAAATACATAATGACACACTAAGTTTAATATGCATTGTATATTTCTTTTGAGTGTCATGTATAGACCATATATGATTTGGGTAAACAAGATTGATATTTTAAGAAAAAAACCTTTTCCAACTTTGCACCATTGTAGGATTTTATCTTTCCTATATGTTCGTTCCAACCAGGGATTGTGAGGTGGAAACACAGTTCATTAGCCAAGCGGTAGATCAGACAGACTCGCAGAAAGGCATCTGATCCTGTAACGTTAACGCCAAACCAGCATGGCAGCTGTGTTCCTACCAGTAACGTTCCAAAGTTAATGGCAAGCTGTCCCAAAAGAGTCGAACCAATTATGTCAGGTGGACTTCATATTAACATCTTTGGTTTGAAAATGAAAAATTTTGTACAAGCTGCCTCCTACCATATTTTTAGCTATATAATGTAGATTATATCTTGCATACAAACACCAAGATAACATCTCTGTAAACTTTCCATGGTAGATTGTCCAGTTCTATTGCTAGAAGCTGCTTAATAATGATGGATTAAATTGGTCACTGAGGCTAATTTAGTAAGCTGCATTTTTGAATTAATGATTGTCACCATCCTCTGCATCCCAAAGATATTTTAATGACGTACTGAAAGATGGATAGTGTTGTGTCATTTTCCCTGGGACTGTTGCTTTTATTTAAATTACTTTGCAGTTCATTTCGTCATCTGACATCCTGATTGTAACAGAAATATTGACTACATTTAGCATAGTTTAGCTTAATTGTTGGTTGGTATGTACCAAGGTATAAGAGGAAGTGACTTGTACTACAATGAATGTATTTGGCATTTGGGAATTTGTCTTACAAATTGCATTTCCGTGTGGCCTTTTTAAAGTCATAGATCTGCTTTTGAGACCAAAAATTTAGTCCGTATTTTTAACAATATATAATTTATTTACATCCATTTCAGGTTGAATTACTATACATACCTTTCTGAAATTTCATATATATATATATATATATACATAAGGCCAAGTAAAATCTTGAATGCACTTAGAAACGAATTTTCAAAATTCTACCCACAAATCCATAATATTGTCTGAAAAGTACAGAAAATCTCCGACAGATTTTCCACTTCCACAAAACTTTTTTTACGACATGTAATTTACATTGTCAGAAGAAGGAAGGTAAACGTAGAAAAAAATAGTACAATTGCATAAGCTGTGGCATGTAATAAGTACAGCATTTTTGACTTACAGAAAGGCAAGGAAATTTTTGATTTAAGAAACATTCACTAATACAGTTATTTTCAGTAGTTTCAAATAAAAATCGATCGGGGGAATACACATTCTTTACATAAAAACTTTGAATGCAGTTGTGAAATGTATAGTCAGTCAGCTTTTAGTTTAACTGGCTAAAATGTACGATTCCTAATTTCTTGAAAGTTTCTCTTATTTAGGGTGTTTAGCTATACTGAATGTCAAGAATGCTACCAGCAGTTACTAAAAGTGTTCTAATGCTTAGCTTAGCCAGATTTGCTGTGTGTGTTTAATGATATTCTACAGTATGGGGAGTGTACACATCTCATCATTTATTTTGTGTCTTTACTGGAAAGCCAAAAAATGTATGACAGCAGGTTTTTTTTTTTTTGGCTGTTATTACTCTGTGTGTGCGTTGTACGTATTTGTGTGTATATATATGTATGTATTACTAGATGTATGGAATACAAAAAATGTTCCCTTTATGGCTTAAGCAATTCTCCAGGTAGAAGCAGTATTCTGGTCTACTGTCCTATTTCTGTTAGTATAATAGTCAAAATCCTGTGTCACGCTATCAGATATGCAATTCAACATAATACCAAACAAAAATACATACACAAGATTTTTTCAGGACAGTGTAAACCCTTAACATGGCAGAAATCATTGATAAAGCAGTATATCTCCAATGAACAGTATGCAAATACTTCACAGGTTATGCTTTGACAAACACTGTACCAGTTTCTTTTTTTTCCTTTTGGTTATAACTTTCTATAATAAAATAGCATTTACATGTCTTTTACAAATAACTTTATTACGGTACATTACTGGTATAAAGACTGATATGAAAGTGCTGTCATGACATTTGACTTTAAAATTCCATGGATGAACTGAAATCCATTGATGTGTGTGAGCTGTCTGCTGATGTACTGGATTGCAAATAAAATCTGGTCAGAGCATTATATAGGTAGATTTCCAATTTCTTAGATCTGCTTATAAATGAATAAAGTAAAATACTACTTGACCAGCTCGTGGGTAGTTATCTCTGACACTGACACTAAATGAATGCCATCTAATAAAACTTTGGTTCCCAACTTTGTATAGAAATAATTATATATTACAGAACAGTGAAACAAAATGTGTCATTTGTCCATGGGAAAAAAACCAAGAGGATAACAAAATCTGCACAAAGGGAACATTTCGCTTGCTGTGTCATCTGGCTGTTTTCCAATGCAGTTTACCTAAAGTGCGATAAGCATAGGAACTTCAGAAAAGAGTCCTTTCAATCCCAGAGTGGCAAAAAAATGCAAAGACTTCCAATAGGCAACAGTTATCTGTGCCAGTGCTGTACATTTTCCAAATAGTAGTCAATGTATTCCTTTTTGTAGCACAACATCTTAGTCTTAGCTTCCTATCAAATTATATCATTTTAAAAATGATCTCAGGTCAGACTGCCCCTGCATCCGGGGCTTTTAAAAAGAAGTTTATCTCCGAGGGCCTGGGTTTGATTTCAGCACTGGTAGGGGACCAAATTAGCCCCTCCCCCAAACACACGGTTACTCCCACAACATTGGGAAGGACTCACTTGTTACTCCCTACCACCCAAACCCAAATCAACACCCTTGCTTAGCACGAAACCAAAAGTTGCAATATACAGTGAGCTTCTCCGTTTATGATGATAACAAAAGATATAGAAACGTATATACTTTATGTATATGGAATTTTTCACCTGAATTCTTCTCCAAGTTCACATACAGAAACAACACAGAAACACTGACATGACCATACAAGTTACATAAGGACCTGATACATAAAACTTAATAACAGATGTTTAACATAGTGATTGTTGAAATATATTTTACTCTTTATTTCATGATGTCCTGCTGATGTATTTTAATGTTTAAAAGTACATATAGTGCATATCGACACATTTACCCATATTCTGAATCTGTACACTAAACCAAACAATTTACGTTGTTAAACCATACTATAGCCTATGGGTCTGAAGCAAAACATACTACTGCTTTTCAAACGTAGACATAGAAATGGCCTCTGACAAAGACGCTTAAGGGTCCTTCTGTCAATTGATGTTGAAAAGAGCAGGTGGGTTGGGTAAGATCAATGATACATGAAGCAGAATCAATAATGTTTTCATCTATGAATCAATTTGGTCTTCATACCCAAAGCTATGTTGTGTAACAATTATGCGGACAGAACATTCTTTGCACACTCCTTGGTTAAGCTTAGGGCCCTGGATGTAAGTGCTGTTTATATACAGGAGGAAATGAGAGACGTGTGCAGAAAAGCGCTTCATTCTCTCCTGTGGCGGAATAAACGCCTCGCGAGCAGCTGTAAATGTCAGGCTCCACCCCAGCATGAAATGGCCCCTCCCATGGCGATTGATCAGCCGTTCTACCTGCCACCGACGTGTCATCGATGTCACACAGACTGTTAGCAGTTCCGTTCATGAAGGCTCCGCATCCGAAATAAAACAGTCTGGCCTTGTGTTCAGAATATATCCTGCTACTAATTTGAGATATTTAATTAGGTGATGAAATCAAAGAAATATAATGCACCAGTGATTCTTCACAGAAATTATCTTGTTTTCTTTCATTTATTTCAGGCTGGGTCTCTCTATGAATTATTGATAAGGAAGGATAAAGCAAGAATCTAACCCCCCCCCTCCTTCCTTTTGGCCGTTTTCTTGTGTAATACATCTTGTCCCTGCAGAAATTATGCAATCAAAAACAAATTTATAGTCATAAATTGATATTTGCACTTGAAAAATTGTACTAGATACCTTAAAGTTCAAAAGCTACATTTAGAAAACAAATAAAATATATAGAAAAGCAAACAATGCATTTAATAATATAGCGTTTCAATGTTAAAATGGGTTGCTACAGCAGGTTGAAAGGTGCAGAATATTTTTGCTTAAGAATTTGCGTCTTTTATAATGTACTGCAAGAAAACAAAAGGGCTAGTATTAGAATTCTGAAAGCAACCACACTCGATAAATAATTAAAATTGTATAAATTCATTTTGGTACAAATGTCCTCATAAAAAGATTGGACCTAAAAGTATAATAGGCCTTAATGAGTTTTACAACTGATGTGCCCAAGAAGTAATAAAAAAGAAATGCTTTTGAAATAATACAAAATTCCAATCATTGAAGTGCACGTTTAGCCATTTCTAACATAAGGAAACCTGCATATGATGTCATTCTTTAAAAAAAAACAAAAACAGTACTGACATGTGAAATGGCACTGGGTAAAGCTTTTCTATTCAGAGTGGGGGTGTTTCACAGACCTTTTTGAAGCCCAAAGGTGCAATTTATTTTCTGTCTAAGGATCAATGCACGTACCTTTTGATGGATGACGGAGAAACATCAAACACAGCATCAAACCACCGTTTACTGTCATATCGTATATTTTGTACATTATATTCTTTTATCACTGCAAAACAAACAGTTGAACTTTATTTTTGTTACTACTAATATTAATAAACCGATTCATTATAATTGACAGATGCTTCATATCTTCATATTTGCTTATTTGCTTCACTGATCATTTTAATACACGCTATAATATAAATGTCATGGGAATATTTATAAATACCCGTTCGTCACACAAAGTAGAGCAATGATGAGCATTAAGATATTCATACTTCACATGGAAGTCTAATATACAAAATTTCGAGAGAGCTGCTTTTATGCATTCACACTTTGCTCATAGGATATCGGAAATGTGCAATGTTTAATGCAATTTACTTTGATGTGTTGGTAGGTTAAACTTTCTCGATTTTAAATGATTATATCTTTATGTACATGAAAATAATATAAGGTTGAAAACAGTGTCTGATGCAGGTAGATATTTTGTCATTTAAAATGTCTCTGTAATTGGTCATTATAAATGTAATTGTGTAATTGACACTATGGTAAAAGTCACCTTTAAATATATATAGTTTAAAATATTAGTAGTATAATCTGACAAAAACGGAACTGAATTTAACTATACCTCTGAATACCTGTTGTCATTAAATGAAAATAAATGATATGTTAAAGCTTATGTGTTTCCCATAATATTTATTCAAGATTTTCAGTTAACTAGGGGACATTTTACTAGTCTAATCTTTTAAGGCTTCTCTGAGTCATGTTTTACAAGCATAATCTGTGAAACATCCCCAATGTGCCATTAACTAAGTCTTGTGTCAAAAGCAGAACGGATATGCAACGAACTTATTAACCTCCTTTAAAAACTGTCCTAAAAAAGGACTTCTGAATTTTTTAATCGCTTTGAAATGTCTGAGTCATGGAAAAAAAAATGGTTGGCTTTGATAACAACACCTTATTAAAATAATTACCCAGATGGCATTGCATGGAACTTGGGTTTTAGTTCATTTGTGAACAGGACACAGGGGCACACTGGAGTGATGATCCCTTTGTATATATTTCCTTCATTTACACAGGTGCTCTCTTTTAACGCTCTCTCTCATGCTCCGCCCTCTCGCTGTCCAGGCTGGCTTGGTCACGCCTCTTCCTGTACTAGCACTCGCCGTCTGTCACCAGGAAGATCATGGCTTCCTGTTTCCCTATCTCAGCCATGACGGCAGCCAGCTGGTTGAGGGTGCCGCTGTGGAAGTGTTGGGCCTCCCACAAGTCCAGGATCACTGAGGTGGGGCTGACTTTAGACGCAAAGAAACTGAGGTGCCTGGAAGATACAGAAGGGTTTCAATGTGTGTGACGTCGGGCTGCCGACTTTGGTCAGCTGGCTGGAGTGAGATTTTCAGAGTGAAGTCGGCACACACATGCACACATTTACATGTGACTGTTTTATTACCTAGTAAATAGTCTGTATGGTTTTCAAAATACCCTAATTCTTTTGATGTAACTAATTTTAGATTTTTAACGGTATAATTTAGATTTGCCATAAGATTTCTTGCATGTGTGAAAGTGTGAAATCGTGAATACAACGTCAGACGTGCGAGAGCAGGCAACCCTGATAACCCTGTCAATTTTGGGGTAGATTCTAGGTTGCTGTAGGTCCCAGGAATACAAAGTCCTGTATTCAGTTTTAAACATAATAATGTAGTTCTTATTAATGCTTAACTAATGTACATAGAAACGTAACAACTGATTCTGTTACTTTTCTCTTAATATCCAGATACTTGTCAACCGAAGTATCGGAAATCAGCCACGTTTACATAAAGACACTGCAGTCGGTATTAGCATATATACTTCACTTGTTATCTATGTATGTATATATTCTTATGTCGTATATGTATTGGTGCCAGTTTTTCAGCCTTTATGAGTATTTTTGGGATATCCATTGTTTATAAGGACACACAAGAAGAGTCACATGGCATACCAACTGGCTTAAAACCTTTATCTCTCTCTAAATGATCAGACAGGATGTGACCTTTTCTGTGTACCAGAACCTTGCGGATGAAAACTGATCAATAGCAATAAGGCGGTAACCTCCTGCTGGCAGCGCATTTGATGTTCTCTTCTCTGAGGTACCTGACGCGGCCACCTTACTCAGTTCAGCAAAGCCTTGGTCAATCTAACGGTGTTTTTTTCTCTCTCTTCTCCAAAAGTCTGAAGCTTTTACTGTTCCTGCATGTAAAGATTAGCTTATTACCTGCAGGGGAAATAGCACTTGACAACCGGGAAGTTGGGGAGTCGGCGTCAAAACTAGGTTTGGATTTCTTTAGGTCTAATAATACTTGAAACGTATTGGCAAAATGGGTACACAGCTGGGTCGATACATTCTTGCCAGAGTCCTGACAAACAGACCTAAAAAGAAGCACCCGCAGGGAGGGGGCACCGTCGTGGCGCTGCTAAGTGCTGGAGACTCAGGATTTAATATTACACAGACAGGCTGGAAAGCCATTTCACTTTGTCCTGGGCGCGTGAGAAAAAAGGGCTACATTCTATTTCATAGCTGTTCAGCAGGGTGACTGATGCTGGAAAATGAAAAGAATCATATTCTTACATATTAGTCACAGTTTTCTAAGCAACTTGCTTAGCTGCTACATTGACAGAATGTAAACTGGATGACAGACTGCCAACAGCCCAGTCAGTGTTACGTTATTTACTGGCCTCGGGAAAGTACAAGACAAGGTATTACATGTAATTAGTGTTACAAGCAGTGATTCTGTGTACGTGACTTATATATGCCTAAAATGGAAAATATCAGATGACCGACTTACTAAGGATGTGTCCGTGTAGAGGAATGTCAACGTCATGCAAAGACAATGTACATCCTCTACTTCTATGTCATCTGTGGATTCATAGCAGCAGTTCCTGTTTACTCACTGGCGCAAAAGCAGTTCAGTAACACATTACTTAAGGCTGTGTTTTTATTATTTTATAAGCTCATAAATAATAATGCATTATAAACATGGCTATAATGTGTTATGCCTTCTTTATAAATGTTTATATCATGTTTCTAATGCTTTATGGATGTATTATAATGCATCATTAATGTGTTTATAAACGATTAAAAACATGGCCTTAAGAAAGTGTTACTGGTAGTTTTCTAATATGAAATTTCAACTTGAAATATTTTAGTCAAAAGGCCTTTAAGTCTATTACCATAATCACTGTATGATATGCTCCCTCAGAAGTGTGGCAATACAGCCTTGCACTATCACTTTAATAGTCAGCTCTCAGAAAATGGATAATGGAAAATTCAGGGGTAACAATTTACTTTAGTATTCAACTTGAAAATTGAATGTGTTGAATCCCACTGACAGCTATGACACTGAAATTGTCTCATACATTTTTTCCTCTGTTTAGGGCATCATGGGTTTGCAGATAATTCTGAAACCGCATCCCGTTCCACAACAGGCTTAATTTCTCAGCCTCTGTGCTTAAGCAGATATATCCTTGTCTGCAGGCTTTGAATTGTATCTGAGTTAAGTAAAGCTTAACGTTAATATTTCCTCCCTTTTGGTATATCGCCATTTTACTTAACATAAGAGTTCACTTGTATTTGTTATTTATAGCCTATATTTAATCACTTACCTCTTCATTCACAGGAAAACATGCATTTTGAATAGTTTGAATCCCCAGTACATCTGAATCTGCTATCAACACTCACCATATAATTACATGGGAATAGGTCAATGCATAATTTCTTTAAGTCTGACTTTGTACGCAGCTATATTGCCTGTGTGTGTGTTTGTTTGTTGGGTGTATGTGCGTCACAATGGGCTGTCGCTGGTTCAACTTCGGAATGATTTTTGACTCTTTTTCCATTTTCAGCTGCGTGTTAAAACATCTGTGATTTTAACATGCAAAGCAACATTCGAGGGATAAAACTGCCAAACTACACAATGCTGTGTAAGTGAAGCTTACTCCCGTGCTTTTTGGCAAATGGAACATATTCTTGAGTGACAGTTCGATTACTGCAGCTGGCTGTAAGCAGTGCCTATCTGCCAGTGACACACAGTGAGCATCTGCCAGTGACACAGAGCTGAGACCAACCTCTCCAGCTTGAGTCTCTGCGCTAGCAGCCTCCAGTCAGCTCCGTGGGGGCAGGGCGCATCCAGACTGCTGCAGATCTTCTGCCGGATCAGGTATGGAATCTGAAATGCACTAGGGCCTGCTAATGCTGGGGCGCTGTTGTCCAAAACCAGGAAATCACTGTCCAGGGACCGGCTATCCTGCAGGGCAGGGCGGGAAATTCACTAAAATTAATGGACTAATAATTCACAATCACTTATCAGGAGCAACATCTGTACTCACATGAGACATGAGACATGAGATTTCTTGGTATCACTTTGCTGGATGGGGCACAAATACTTAGTAATGACTCAGTTAATGCTGAAGTAAAACTCATGAACAAATCATAGGAAAAGATTTGTCAATTCATTAATGAACAAATGTGAAGATAGGTATTTCGCGTGTGTTATTCATTACTTGTTCCTTCAGTAGTTCACAAAGACTTAATTAACAGCTATAGTAACAAATATAGTAACTGCTTGGGATCATGGATGCATCATGATTCGTTAACAAACAAAAGATCGGTATTTAACTTGTTATTCGTGACTTGTTCCTTCAGTAGTTCAAGAGTTTACAGAATTAACAGATATAAAATGTGTGTCACGATTCATTAATGATGATTTAACAAGAGATCAGTATGTAACTAAGACTTAAGTACTATATTACCTGTGCCCCGTCAATTAAAGTTTTACCCATATCTCTGCCTTAAAACTGTGGTGCTGGCATGCAGACGGAATAAAGAAATGCTAATGTTTAGCCAGGTCAGGCTTAAGGCTGTACTCACACTAGGCCCAGTCGCATTGCACTGTGCCCGAGCTCCATCACCCCCCCTCCCCACTCCCACGCTGGTCTGCGCTCACACTGCACCTAACAATCCTGGCCCACGCGCGCTTTCATCATCACCGTGCGACTTTTTTGTGTTGAAGAAAACACAGGAAGCAAAGTGCCATCGCACAGCAGAATGGAATTCATGACAAATGTCCTTATTTTGTGACGTATTTGGAGTCATTTTGGGCACGATGACATACATTTATTAGGTATGCAACACAGCAATTTTTATTTATTCATGTTGCAGGTATAAGAAGATATTTCACCAAATATCTCAGGGTTTGCACAGATCACTGTTGCAATGAATGGTGGTACTGCACTTTTGAAAGCTGTTTGGTATTACATTACTTTAGTACTGGTGATAACTACACTACCACAGAAATCTCTAATGCTATATATCAGTAACGCTAACCATTGAATCAAAACCATGGACTCAATATGTCTGACCCACTGCCAAAACTCAGTTGTACACCATGTCAGTATTGCACACATCATGCCATATAGAATACTAAAGTATCAGCTAGTTCAATATGATCTCCCCAGCTTCAAGTCAGTGGTCTATGTAAGGGATCTTATAATATAGTGAGATCATAAAATCTTCAAGTAGGTGCTCATCAGCAGGGGTGCATTTTTCACCAGCCCTCTAGTCACTCCAAGGAAGCTCCAGTTTGACAGTAATAACAACCAACGGAAGGTGTGAAACCCTCAGCCAAACTTAGGTATATAAAACCTGCAGATTAAAGTGGTCTGAGAGCTGGAAAACCAAAAATAATAAGAAGATAATTCCACCGGGACGGAGGCCTCCAAAACAACCTCTCGCTTACGGCCTCCAAAAAGCAAACGTCAGTCTTGTAACCATGCCAACAGAATTAATGAGTTTTATTTCTCTCACTCCACACCTCTGATAAGGCTCCTTGACTCTGCAATGGTTTGATTTTACTGGCAAGTCTTTTTGTCATTGAATTAAAAAAAATTAAGAACTATGCCATGCTTTATATTCCCAGAACTGGTGACTTAATGAAATGCCGGTACTTTGCAGCCTTCCAGTAAGGCAAACTGGTCCCTGCTTTAATAGAAACGGCACTATAGCATCTGTGAAAATGAGCACACTCCCTTCTGTTTGGCAAAGACCAAGATCCTTAAATGACAGATTATCATCAGGTCATATTTATACTTCTTCATTTTTGTTCAACGCGAGCAAATGATCCTTACTACTGCTCTATGCTGTCATGACCGAACAAGCTGTCTCTGCCTGGCCTTTCTCAAATATATTTAATAAATATTTTTCTAACAAATAAAATTCAGTGCCTTTCAGAATTTTGCTAATCCTTCAGAAAAATAAACAACTGCATCCTCAGCGTATTCAAATGGGGATTTGAAGACAAAATGAACAATGGGAAATCCGCAGCTGGGAGAATAGAATGAGCCCAGTGCTTTGGGGGATTCTCGTTACCTTGGCGATGTTCAAGTCGATGCTGAAGCTCTGACCCTCCCCCTCGACCTGCCACACGCAGAGTTGGCAGGTGAGCTCACACGTGTTCAGGCTGAGGCGCTCCAGGGTGAAGGTGCAATGGAGGCTACGTTGACAGCCACTCCAGATGTGGTAGAAGGGGATCTCCTGCGGGAGAAGGAGACATCAGGAATTAAGCTCATAAACACTTCCTGCAGCATCATCACAGCTATAACAGCAGGCCAGAAAAGAAGCATTTCAGAATTCCTGGACATGGTCACCGAGTGCCTGGGATTTAAAAGGCGAGAGGACATACGTGAAATCTTCTGTTCTTGCATAGGGGCATTTTCCCATGTCCAAAAGCATCCAAAAGTTACCACACTCTGGTGCTTAAGAAGAGGGTGGCATGATGGTGCAGTGGTACCAAGACTTTAATCTTTACACGGCTGTGTGTGTGTGGAGTTTCCTCCAGGTTCCGGGTAAAACAAAACTATTGGGCTGTTGGTAATTCGATACTTTCCTGTCTTTATTTCAAGAAGAAGGTTTGGCTGGAGAGGAATTACTGGAGGAATGCGCCACATGCGTGGCTTTACGTTGGCAGCATGGTGGCACAGTGGCCGGCGCTGTCGCCTCGCTCCTTTGGAACCGGGCTTTGATTCTCTGCTTTCGCTGTACATGTGTGGAGTTTGCATGTTCTCCCCGAGTTCTTGTGTGTTTTCCTCTGGTTCCCCCCACAACCCAAAGACATGAACTGGAGTCCGATTGTCTGTGTGTGTGTGCGCACGCGCCCTGTGATGGGTTGGTATTTAGAATGCCCAGAAATGGTGGTGTCACACTATTAGCACTAAAGCGTAAAGGTAATATGAAAGTGCTTGTCCTACTGTATGAAGGGCCACAGGGAGTCCAGAGCCTGTCCTGGAGGCTACAGGCACAAGGCAGGGAACAACTCAGGGCGGAGCCCCAACCCATGACAGGTCACACTCACACCATTCAGTCACGTATGCAAACCTATGGGCACTTTGACTCCAGCTCAGCATGTTTTTGGACTGTGGGGGGGGAACTTCCTGGGTTCCTGGGGGAAACCCCACAGTGGCACGGGGGGGGACATGCAAACTCTGGTCGAATTGCACCACCATGCCCCCCCTAAAAGATTCATTATTAATGTTAGTTAGGTTTCTCATAATAAACCATGGATCAGGCTTCACATAGTAACTGGTTATGCCAGTTTGGTTTGATCAGGAAAGAACCTGTTTGAGACCAATAATGGTCCTTCCGCTGTCACTGAATCATATGAATTTTGAACGTGTCTGACCATTAAAAAGGATTTGACATACAAAGCATGAAATATGAATACAAATCAGGCAACGACTGCAGTGTGTTTAATATGTACTTTGTGTATGCGGAATGTTATGGTCTTTTATTATAACTCATGTAACTATGAAATTCTCAGCCACTGAATTTTCAAAAGCTCGAAACTATCTTGAGCACATTTGGGTCTATGTGTATGTTTATCCAGCACAAAAGAGGTATGGATGACCCAGATTATAAGTACCATAATAACGGAAGTAACGGTATCTGCTTTTGTTCAGTCGTAAAAGGAGAGGGTAGCACAGTTTTTCTTTCATGAATTAGCAAAGAGCACTAACACTTGTGTCAGTGAGCTTGTTGCTCAGAGACAGCGGAATACAGATGGGCACGATCTTGTTGTTATTTTAAAAAGGACAGCAATGTGGTATTTCTTCATTTATTCCGGTTTTAATTACGTAAACAGTATAAGAATGCAGGGAGGGTTAAGCGGATAGAGTATAAGGGGGCTACGTAGAACAGCCGCTGACACGCTTGTTATACGAGGGCTATAGCAGGTCATTTTTCCCTCCAACTGAGACAAGCTGACACCTTCAGTGGCCAACTGGGTTTTCAATTACAGTACCGTTACTTTCATTAACGAGGCGGCGTGATAATGTCTGCCTTTGTTGTGAAGATCTCTGAGAGAATCCGCCAGGGAGCTGCAGGAAATGAGGCACTACAGCCAGCTGAGTGGACGCGGCCAAAAGGGGGAGCTGTTGCACAGGTCTAAAGACGGCAGCATGTTAGAAGGGGAACGGTCTCCAAGCTGCAGGAATACGAGAAGCTCTGTTTGTTTGCTCTTCCAGCAGGGAGATGACACTTCCAGAGGGACACTAGGCATCCCAGCGCGGCCGCTAGCGTGCTGTGAGCATCGTGCTGCCACCTCATTGGTCCCTGTGAGCATCGTGCTGCCACCTCATTGGTCCTGCTGGTTGTCTGCTCCAGCGGGATTACAGAGCTTCTTGTGGGTCCCAAAGGCCTCCTATCTGTGTTCTCCAGCCAACCTGGCCATTTCAATTTGTGTGATTTTACTTGTGCGTCCAAAAAATGGGGTTGGGGGGGGAAAAGAAAAACTGCCAGCTCTGTGTTTGCTGTGAGGGTCATTTTTCTTCATTTTTATTTCTGGGGTGTTCGTCTGTGGAGTATTACAGCACTGAAACATTCGTTTAAGCTAAAGAGAAAATTTTGCTGCACTGCACATTATCGTATTACCAATACAAAGGAAGCAGAGGCAGGTACTCCATAGGCAACATTTTTGCAGACGCTTAATCAGATGCCTGGTTACAACATCTTTTTAAGGTAACCTTCAGTTTGAAGAAAATCCCTAATATATACAGTACACATAAGCTTGGTCTGTAAAAAAAAAATGTAAAACAGACTCAATGTCACTGAAAAATTCTAATGCTCCAACTGGGTTCTGCTTTCGTTAATGAACTGGTACTGTTATACAATGACTAGGACTTGTTAAAAAAATACCTAAAACTATAAGCTACATTATTAATGGGAACATTGAATAGTTTGTATCTTCCCCTGTTTATTGCTTCTGATTGCATAGAGTACTGGTTTACTGTTTAAAATTGTACGTTTTTATGGAATAATGGAATTGCACATAGTGTTTGATTTGATTGCACTTGCTTGCATTTACTTAGGGCAACAGTTTTTAGTCACTGGGTAACATTTTAAGTGGTTTTCTCCAAAGATCTTGACCTTCGAGCGGTTGTCCCTGTGGGTCTCCTTACAAGTTCCAGGCTGAGGGATGTGCAGTTAGAGTTTTTGCCAGTGGATAAGAAGGTTTCTTCTATGTGACTTCTAGGTGCACATATGCACCAAACAGCAGTTTTGAGTACAGAATCTTCTTGAGAACATGGATAAGGTGCTTGAAAGGGTACCATCTATGGACTGTGTGGTCCCACTGGGAGACTTCAATGATTAAGTGAGGAAAAATGGACATATCTAGAAGGGTTTCCTTCCAGATCTCTATTATTCAAATCACGGTCCTCGAAGTCCGAGCACTGCCGGTTTTCCAGCCTTCCTTTACCTGTGAGCCAGGTGTGAAACCTCTGACCAATCAGAATCAGTAATTATTAAACTAACTACCCGGGAGAACTGAAGACAACGCCTGGATTTGGAATCGAGGTCCAGATTTGAAGAACCCATTCCTAGATAAACCCTTGAATGGTGAGTTGTTAATTGCTTTCTGTGCAAGTGTTGGGTTGTTCATTGCAAGCACTATGGTTGAACAAGAATGTTCATTAGTGTGCATGGTAACTGGGCACCCCAGGCTAAAGGTTAATGACTGACTTTGTAGTTGTGGTGAATGGGGAGGAGGCTAGATGGATAGAGATACTCCAACCAAGTCAGGGATTTCTAGGAAGGGGATTGCTCTGACTCAAACTTCCATGCAAGATCAATTCACCTCACATCTCTGGAAAAACTTCATCTGTGTGTCAAGTGAGGTCAGTGACATTAAGTATGAATGGACCATGTTCAAGGCCTCAATTGTTGCAGTGACTGCAAAGAGTCGTAGCTGGTAGGCAGTGGGTATCTGTCATGGCTGTTACCCTAAGACCCACCCATGGATACCTTTGGTGAGGGAAGCTGTCAAGCTGAAGATAGAAGCTGTCAGTGCAATCCTTGCATAGGGGTCTCTTAAGATAGCTGAAGGATATCAACAGGCCAGAAAGACTAAGCAAGGGCAGTCACGGAAGCAAAAGCTGGTGCATGGGACAGGTTTGGAGAAGCCATGCAGAGACTACTCCTGTGGAGGGGGGAGCTGGATCTTACTCAGCCTGTGCTCAGCTGGGGTGAAGAAGTGCTGACCAACTCTGGAGATGTTGGGGAGCAGTGGAAAGAGCACTTTGAAGAACTCCTTAATCTGGTGGATAAGCCTCTCACCAAGGAGCAGCTTTGGAAACTTCTATTGGATGAAAGTTGACCACTGCAGCTGACGTTGCTATTGTTGTTGCAGGCCTCCATAGCTGGAAGGCTGCAGGGGGAATATGAAGCCTGTCTAGATGAGAGCACTGAATGTTGCTGGGGTGACTTGGCTGATGTGCATCTTCAATGTTGCATGGAAGGCAGGTAAAGTACTTCTGAGAGGTAAAATGGGGTGGTGATCCCAATTTTACAGAGGGGGACCTGAGGGTTTGTTCCAGCTATCAGGGACTGGACTGCAACCCCCGACCAGGAGGCATGAACAATATGATGACGGGTAATTTAAAAGTGGGATTTGTATTCTCTGTTTTTTTCACTCCTATTCAACTATGTCATTCCAATGTATCAGATACAGTCATTGAAGGAGTAGGGATGCTCACTACCTGAATCACAAACAGAGTATGGGTCACTGTTTATCGGCACTAATACTTATAAAATCAATATGTGGTGAGAATAGTGAAGAAACTGAGATGCAGTGTAAACACTTCTGCATGAATAAGTCACCTGATATCCAGCCATCAGTTTGCTCCTCCAGTGGGCTCGGGGCATATCGTGAATGGACAGGCGTAGGTTGTGGTAGCTGTCTTTGAAGAGGAGAACCTGGGGCTCATCAATCAGCCGGCCACCCAACTGCTTCTCCATTTGCATCACCTCCTGCAGGATGAGAAGGCATCAGGGTTCAACGACAGATGCCTCATCTCAGTCTGTGGCACCAGGACTGGAACCAGTTCGCCCAGAGCGATACACATACTATTTTTCAAATTTAAAAAAATATCACATTTTCGATACATTTGTGCAGAAGGAAAAATGGTCTTTAAAAACTTAAAAGTCACCTTGCATGACCTAGTCTTCTGGTCCAAAGAAAAAAAATGGATTTATTCAGGAAAAAAACAATGATTTATTAAAGCAGTTATTGAGAAGGACTTTTTGATAATATCAAAGAACACAAGGCTTTTATGATGCATGAAACCAAACTGAAGAAAGCTGCAGCAGGTATGGCTACCTCGCTGAATCTATACCAACGGAAGAAAACCAAAAAAAAGGAACTTTAAGAATCTCCATTGAAGACCTGTGCATGAATAATTCACATATGTTTTCTTCTTTGTGTGAATATGGATGCACTTCAAGTACTTTTCAAAGAGAACAAATTAAGACAGAGAATCTCAGTGGTTCCTATCTACACAGCAAAGATTCAATTTGATGCTCTCTGTACCTTATTTGGGTAGGCTGATTTCAGTTGATATGGTGACACACCTGTTAATTAGCCATTAGATGTGTCTATGATTTTTACATCACATGATAATCCTATCACTGATTCTGCCTTTGGCATGTCGTGATGTAGACACTATAGTAAATTGTTTACTGATGCTGAAGGACATTTAACATGTAAATATACAGCAGGAATTTCTTTGTCATTTGTTTTTAAAATGCAAATTTATCATTTCACAAAATAGGGTTTTTCAGTTTCAATATATACAACCTTTAAGCAGAACTTCACAAGCTGTTTGCTGTGTTCAGATAAGAAATAATGAATATGCGAACAAATGATCTGAAACTTTGCTATTAAAATTATCCGATGATTGCAACCTTAAACACCCCTTTTTCTTCATCACTGAATCTGAAAATTAATTTGTTCACCGCAGTAGTACTTAATATTTCTGTACGTTTTGTTTTTCCTAATTGTGTGCTGGTTTGGCAGCTAGCCAGTTTAACGTTTTTTTTTAGACCGCACAGAACCCTTGACCTGCTTTGCTAACGCATAATGAATGAGGATGGATGCATAATAGGCCTTTGCTGAAAGAGTCAAGTGCTCTTCAACAAAGGAAAAGCTACCTAACTACCACCTATGTAATTCTTGATTAGTGGAAGGGTCAGGGTCTGGGAGTCCATCTACCCTTTGTCTTGGTATAACATTGAAAGTTGAATAGGCGATGATTCAACGTGGCTGGAATGTGTCAGCTGTGCCTGAGGGGTGGTAAACTTTGAAGAGCTTTACAAGCTTCTCTAAAGTGTCTTTTGCAAAGACAAAAAGGGTATTTTATGGATGCTACAAAGTAGTTCATTTAACACAGTTCTTAGGGGCCAATTATTCTTCTGTAGCGATGATATCATTAGCATTGCAAATTGATGCCGATGGACTTAAGACTCATTCCTGACCTAGCTGCAGATCTGGCTGGCTGCAGATAATAGGGGTTAGGGAATAGGAGAGGCCAAAGCAGGATGTCATTTATTCAAGTTGAAATACACTGAGTACGGACCAATCGGCTGTTAGTCACTCACTCACTTTCCACATTAACAAAAGGGGACCAGCTAACAAAGTAGTTCCTCTTAGACCTAACACCAATATTTAAACTGATTTAACATTTCAGCATATTTTCTATTTTTCTATCCCTTTATATATGCCGCATTACCCTTTTTCAACTTTATGGAATGATAAGGTGCACAATCAAAGTTCAAAGGAGTTTTTTTTTCCCCCTAGATAATGTCAGTAACCTTGAAATACAAATCACCTGACACCGATGTTCACACAAATCTACAAGATGCCCCCATTCTCTACGCCACTCTCATCAATGTGGGTCGTTCAGAGTATAATGTCGGATACATTAAGATGTATGTTACCCCGGCCAGGACACACTGAGGTGCACGAGCCCGGGACACAAAGTGTTTTGATTTAATTAAAAAAATGAAAGATTCACTGGGAATGCAATGCCAGATTCTGTGTTAGGCTCTGCCAAGACCACCCTTTAAGTCCCTGGGCTGGCTGGAACAAGCGGAAAGGAAGAAAGGGTGGGGGGGGGCAGAAGCGGCTTAAAATTCCCATGTCCAAGTCACAAGGGGGGCAGCTTCAGAGACACAGATAACGGGATTAGCACCAGCACAGCTTCACTTCTACGGCACGCGCAGCTGGGCTCCTGACGGACTCCATTCTGCATTCTAAATGACAGACATTTGTATACCTCTTGCACTTGACCTCTCCGGCTGCTTCCGGAAAAGGCCAAGCAGCTTTTAAAAGCTGATAAACTAAGTCCTCACACAATTAATATGGGGGTTAAAAAAACAAACAAACAAATAAGCTAATATTCAAATATGTACGATTTTTTTAACTTAAATATTTAAGTCTATGATAGCCATTACCAGTGTAAAGCCTTTAAATTGAAATTCCCTTCCTTTGAGCTCCCAAATTCTTGGACATGAGAGATGACAGAAACAGAAACTGCTTTCCAGTATCACAGAGACACAATACAAATATCAGTAATGAACCAAAAGCAAAGAGGAATATACACTGTATTACCTATAAACAACATCTCAAATTACTTGAAGGTGACTTACAGCCATTTTAATTTAAATTCATTTTTTCCCATCAGTTAGACTTTGACCATAAATTCTATTATTTACTGTTAGAATGAGGAAATACAGGGTTCAGTTACAGTCTTCTGAACTCAAAAAATACAGCCATGCATGTCCAAATCCAATCTTGTATAACAGTTACAAATTTGTGCAAAATCAATCTTTGTGAGTGCCATTTAATTGAGAAGAGTGCCAGAAATTTCTGCATAAACTAGCGTGAAATGGTAAAACTGCATCTCCGCGTTTAACTAAAAAGTAAGGATGGCAGTTGTGTGTAACTGGCTCTTGAATGTCACTAATCACAATGTTACATGTTACTCAATCCTGGAAAATTTTACTGGATGCTTTTATTTTCCTGGCTGAGGTCATAACCCATCCATTTGGCCCGTCAGATATAAGTTAAGCTTTCCCAGTGCAAGAAAACACATTTTTCTTAACTTGTAAACAACTGCTGTAAGTCAAATTTATCATTTATTTTAAGAGGAATCCTTATAGGTATTACAGAAGATATTTCCTGTAACAATCACATTGGCCGTTTTGTGTTTCTTTCCGAGAATGTTTGTTGGAGTAACCATTTTGGAAACAGGCAGAGGAAGAATTGCAATCCATACATATAAACCAAGAAACTGTCCTCAGGGTTAAAACTGAAATTATTTAATAATTTCAATATGAAAAAAGATTGATGTGATTCTGTGTATCGGCATATTAAATATGTATAATTACCGATTAAGACCCAAATATAATTGTCTAAAATGTACTTCCATCATGAGAAACAAAAGGTAATTATATTATTTAAATTACAAATTATAACGTTACTATTACATATTAGTATTTGTAAGCAATATAAATAAGAATTTACCAGCAACAATACTCACAACACGTGACATGGGCAGTAGCTACATTAAAACATTTATTAAAGATATTATAATATCAATTACAAATTATAGTTGGAGATTTTAGTATTATTAGAATCTACCAATAAATTCAAAATTGCCGGTCTGAAAATGAATTCTTGTTAAGAGCAAATTTCATTTTTAACTTTCTTATTATTTGACCTGAAAGAGGTTTGCATATTTAAATATAGCAACAAGCAGTATTTTCCACAGATTCCCCAGCGTCGACACAATCAATGACAATTACACGGTTTTGTGACCTGTATGAATTGGAAAATGAAAGCTATAGTTAATTAACAACCCTTGGGTTGATGCAGAACTGTCATCTGCAGCTTAGATCTGAAAATAGCCGGGAATGTGATACGGCATCTTCCATTTCATTTATACAACCGACCAACGTACCTGGCCAGCTCTGCACCAATGCAAATAAAGCCAATGCACTTTTCACAAGTATTCTAAAGCAGGTACATGAAAAATACAACCCATATAAATATGTCTACTAATTAATAAGGTATCTATTTGACACTAATGGATTTTAGTTCACCAAAAACAGGTGTCAGAGAAGTTTCAAATCATTAGATATGTTGAAGGCATAAATGTAAAAATTAAAAGGAAAAAGAACCACTTCTAATATACAGCATTATTTAGATGAAATGTTTTTTTAAAATATAAAATTTAGACAACCTATAAGCTCTTTCTACAAGTTAAAGTTGCTACATCTAATTTCTTAAAATAATGTGCAAACTTTCTTTTAAGAGATTACATCATCAAGTGATGAAAACACAATACAGAATGCACACGTGCAAAAAGTAAATATCAAATCATTTATATTTTATTATCCAAACAAGTATGTTCATCTTCGAGACGTTTTTAGTTTTTGGTTATGCTTTAATTACTTCTTACTTCCAGCTGGGATGGAAAACAATCTTACTATGTGCTTATGTAGAATGGGCAAAGTTTGATGAAGTCAAAGTCAGGTTCACCACTGCCTCTCCAGTAAACAAGGAAGGGGTATTAAAGCAACATAGAACCCAAGGAGCCTGAAACAGTGTGAGAGGTATAGAGATGCTGTATAGATATGATTTGGCTTAACTGGACATACAACATGGGCTCTGGTACCAAACTCCTGGAAAGCAACTAGATTCTACTCCATTCTGGATGTGCCTTCGGTTGCCATTACGTTGAAGCTCATCTCCGTGAATAAGAGGAACTTCTCACTTGGACCGTGAGTCATGGGATGGGCTCTGACTGTTGTCATGCATTTCCACCGAACAACAGCACAGAATACTTGGCCTTCTTGGAGACCTTGAGTGGTGTGGTGGAAGGCAATCCGTTCGAGGTCTCTAATGTTTTACAGGGGAAATGTAATGTTCCCACAGCTAACAACCACCCAATCTAGAAGATTGGGTGAAAGGTCTTCTCAATCTGAACCAGAATAGTGCTCTGTTATTGGACTTCTGTGCTAGCCACCAGATTGTTCAAGCATAAGGGTGTTCATGTGGGCACCTGGCACCAGAATACATTAGATCATAGCTTGATGATCGATATTGTAGTTACATCATCAGATCTGTGACCACATGTCATGGACACTCGGGTGAAGAGATGACCTGAGCTGTCACCTGATCACAATCTGGTGGCGAGTTGGATCAGATGGCAAAGGAAAATGCAGACAGACCTGGTAGACCCAAATGTATATTGGGGTCTGTTGGGAACGTCTGGCAGAGGGCCCTGTCCAGAATATCTACAGCTTGCATCTCTGGAAGAATTTTGTTTACATTCCAAGGGAGGATGGAGACATTGATTCAGAGTGACTTATGTTCTGTGCCTCCATTGCCGAAGCAGCTGTGCAGAGCTGTGGCTGTAAACTTATGGGCGTCTGTCATGGCGTCAACCCCCAAACCTGGTGGTGGATACCAGCAGTAAAGGGAGCTGTGAAGATGAAGAAAGCCTTCTGAGTTTGCCAAGCATGTGGGATTCTAGGGGCAGCTGATAGGTACCGACAGGCCAAGCTGAGTGTGGCTTTAGCAGTTGTGGGAGCAAAAACTCAAGTGTGGGAGGCATTTGGTGAGGTTAGGGAAAATGATTTTCAGTCAGCTTCAAAGAGATTGTAGCAAGCTGACAGGCTACTGTTTACAGCAGGGATGGAGTGCTATTGACCTCAACTGGGGATATAGTAGGACAGTTAAAGGAGTTTCTTCAAAGACCTCTGGAATCTCACTGGCAAACCTTTGCTGGAGGTAATAAAAGTGGGAAATTGGAGGAGGACCCATCCATCACTATGGCTGAGGTTGCTGAGATTCTTCAGGTGCTAGATGTGGATGAGATTCACCCAGAGTGAATCCATGGAGGTCAGGGTGAGGGTTCAGCTCCTCTTGGTTGAGAAACTGGGGTGATGGTCCTAATGCATAAGAAAAGAGACTGGAAAGTTTGCTCCAACTTCAGGGTATCACACTTCTCAGCCTCCCTGACAAGGCATATGACAGGATTCTGAAGAGAAGGACCCGTCAATTAGTCAGACCTTGGATGCAGGAGAAACAATGTAGGATTTGTTCTGGGTGTGGAGAAATGGACCAGCTTTTTACCCTCACAAGGATACTGAAGTGTTTGTGGGAATTTTCCCAACCAGTCTATGTGTGTTTGGTGGACTTCTGGAACACGGGCAGAAGGACCCACTGTTAAGGGCTGATAGGTTCCTGTATAACAAGTGTTTGGCTCACATTGGGAGCAGAAAATCATACCTGTTCCTGGTGGGTGTTGGAATCGGCCAGCGCTGCTCTTTATCACTGCTTCTGTTCATAATTTTTATGGATAAAATTTCGAGGCATAGTCAAGGGGTTGAGGGTGTCCAGTTCAGTGACCTCGGGATCTTATCTCTGCATTTTGCAGATGATGTGGTCCTGTTGGCTTCATCGAGCTGTGACTTGGAACATGTACTGAGAAGGTTTGCAGCCAAGTGTGAAGCAACTGGGATGAGAATCAACACCTCTAAGTTGGAGGCCATGGTTCTCAAGCAGAAAAGGATAGATTGCCCCCTCCAGACTGGGTTTGAGTTACTGCCTCAAGTGGAGGAGTTTAAATATCTCAGGTACTTGTTTATGAGTGAGGGATGAATGAATGGGAGACTGACAGACAGATCAATAGAGCCTCAGCACTTCTGCAAACATTGTACTGTCTGTCATGGTGAAAAGGGACATCATTCAGAAGATGAAGTGTTCAATTAACTGGTAAATCTATGCTCCTACCCTCACTTACAGTATGGTCATGAGCTCTGGGTAGTGACCAAAAGAATGATTGGCAGAAATGTGCTTCCTCCCCAGGGTGTTTGGGCTCAAACTTAGAGCTACCTTAGAGCTAGGCTGAGGAACTGAGAGATTCGGAAGGGGCATACAGTACAGCTGCTGCTCCTCCTCATGAAAAGGAACCAGCTGAGGTGATTCCGGCACCTGTCTATGATGCCTCCTGGTAGCCTCCCCAGATGCTTTGGGCATGTCCAACCAGGAGGAGACCCTGGAGCAGATCCAGGCCATGCTGGAGAAATTACCTCTTGCTTGCCCTGGAAATGCCTTGGTATCCTTTCAGAAGAACTGGAGGAGGTGGCTGAGGAGAGGGAGGTCTGTCCCTGGACGCTGGACATGGATCAGTGGCAGAAAATGAATGGATGGATGGATGGATGAGCATGGACAAATCCAACTTTTGGTATGGTGCAGATCTCTCCATGACAGCTGGAAGACCCAAAGGCCCTGATTCAGGTTCTAACAGGGAGGGGTGCTGTGAGTTTGTGAAATAGAATCATTAATAATATAATCAGATACTAACTTTTATAAAGATGGAATGTTTTTCAAGACTGCCAACATACACTGAGACAAATGTTTTTACCATTGAAATCTAATATGTTCACAAATAAACACAGAAGTAAATAATTAGACAATTAAAACAAATAAAATAAACAATTCCACCAAATGCCTAGTTATGCCAAAAAATATAATAGGTCTATCAGGCACTCTAGTTTATTTGTTACGAGTCTGCCAAAGTGAATTGTTTGCAAAGCAGGTGGGTAATTTGCATACCCATTTAAGCAGTAATTATACACTGTAGGTACAATAAAATAACAAGAAAATAATGCTTTGTGAACTCTACCATTTATGCATGAAAGGTCATAATTCTTCTTCATTGTAGTCATTATGTACAGCTCCAAGTTTTCCTCCAGGTCCAGAAAAAAAAATAAAATCAAAATTCAACTCTGCCCTATAGTGTTTGAAATTACTTTGATAATTGGATAATTTCCATAACCAAGTTTAAATTGGAAGTCATTTTTACATTTTGTAGATATCATTGGGAACAAAATTTAATGACCGGTGAATATTAAAATGTCACAAAAAACAGATTTGTGAAAATGGGGATTCAAGTGTCAAAATTGAGAAGAAAACTAATTGAAGAAGTTAAATAATTTTGTTCTGAAATAACTGCTCAGATGAAATGATAGTTACTTTTTATTTCTCGAAATAACCCAATGACTGGTAAGTATTATGGGTGTGCTCCTGATGCCCCCCCAGTGACACAGGCATGACAGAAAGGTGAGCGGGTGCATGGGCGTGATGTTCTCTGCCGTGCACCTGGCACATCCCGCCTAAGCGATTATTAAAAATTAATTTACAGACGATACGAGGAATATTTCACAAAAATTAGTTCATAGTCATTCTGATATGCTGAGAACAGGAATAGAATTAAATTATGGTTTTATGAAAAGAATACATGCAATCATTAGTTTTTAAAAATTGTTTGGAAAATGTAATATATATTTCATATAGTTTTATTGCAGCCAAGTATACGCATGCCACTTTATTTCCTTATACTTTTTGCACTCTCAGAGCCATATGCAAGAGAAAAAAGTGAAGAATGACAATTAAGTAAAAATTACTAAACAAACTACAAAAAACACCAATGTAATAAAACAGGCTAAAGCTTAGATTCATAAAACTGCCTCTTTTCACACTGAATACGACTGAACGAATTCTAGCCGTTCTATTATTTATCTATTATCTATCTGTTAAAGGCTATTTCGTATTTTTATGAATGTTCAGTCTAGTGTTGTGTGGAGGAAGAAAATTATCTGCGTTGAAGCCTTAGCTTTCCTATCTGTTTCACCCCAAATCAACTCAAAGGAGTTAAGGTCAGGTAACTGTGCAGCCAATGTCATCGCATTCAACCTTTACCTTCCTGCTTCTTCAAATACACTTCCAGTGAAACGTACGGACACGCTTACGCATAGAAAGCTTAATTTGTACGATTCCCTACATTTTAGAATAATTATAAAGTCATTAACACTATAGAATAACATATATGGAATTATGCACTGACCAAAAAAGTACTAAAAATGTTTTATTCTTTTTGGGGAGTGGCGCAGCTCTATGGGTTGGAACTCAGAAGGTTGCCGGTTCAAATCCCTGAGTCGGCAGAGTGATCCCACCATCGGGCTCTTGAGCACGGCCATCAAACCCCAATGTGTAGGCAGCTTGTCACGTCCAAACTTTTGACTGGCACTGTAGTTCTGACGGGGTATACAGCATACGGTGAGTGCATTACTTTAAGTTTGACCAAAAAGCTAAAAAGGTGGGTATTCAAGAACTTTTACTAGCAGAGTAAAATGGAAAATTTTACCTGACAATGTATCTATGTATATTTTGGTATATATAGATATCCATCCATCTATCCATCCATCCATCCACTCTATATATCTGCAAATGCTTACCCAGAACAGGGTTGCACAGGGCACACATACGCAAATATGGGTAATTTCGACATATCAGCTAAGCCTAACTACATTGTCTTTGTACTGCAGGAGGAAATCCAAGGAACACAAGAAAAGTGTTTAAACTCCTTGCAGGACTAGTGGAGACTGGTGGGTTTCCTTCATTTCTTCTTGGTTAAGTGTACGCAGAGGTCAATCATAACTGCAAAACTTACTGAAGATGCCAGAAGCGCTTTGTTGGTTTGCTGACAACCCATGCCGGGGTAACAAACGCTCCCTTTAGCAACTTACATAGCTGGACCCATTCAGTTGCATGTTTCCGACCATGTACAGCACGTTGCTAATGTATGTAGCAATTATATTTTTGGGAAACGCACCCCCATTCAACTTAGGAGTGTTGTTTTGTTATCATTGTGGACGATTCACCTATGACTTCTGGGTACGAACGTAAGCTGAATTATTTCCCACCCAGCTTTTTGGGGATCTTGTTTATTTCAGGTAAAAACCATTAAAGCATTTATTCTGATCTTGGGTTCGTATTTCAGTTTGGAATTCCGGCCATATAAAGATCCGCTGTAGTTAATAATGACAGAAATACATCAGCACATTTGTTCAATTATTGCCTCATAGCACTTGGATAATCCCCCAATGCTACTGTACCTGGTTGCTTACAAAATGGCATTACTATCCTCCTGAACGCTTTATTGCTGGGTGAAAAGAGATTTTTGTGGACTGGGAAATGCAGAAAGGCCCCCTGAGGGGATGGGCTGAACTGGAAAAATTGTGCATCACAAAACCAATTTAAAATGTGCTGTTTTGTGTACATCAGCAAAACTTAAATGTTTTTAACATCCACTCTATATAGGGCAAAGTAAAGTTAAGCAACACGTTTTTTTTCCATTATATTAATTCCATTATATAAAATCTACATAATATGTATTCAATAATTTAATATAAATGTAATATACCAATTTTAATTCATCAACCCGTCAAGCCATGTTATAACTAGGTGACTGATCAATTGAATGATCAATATAAGTAGATTTCAGGTTATTCATTTGCCTCCCAGAAAATCCACAAGTTTCTGGTATGTTTATCTATAAATGAATAGATGGGTAATTCTCTAAAAAAATGATTGGGCTACATGGCAACTGGTTAACTGGTTAACTTTGGTCAAGAAGCCCTGCAGGGCATGGAGCCTAGCTGACTGCGACTAGACCCTATTCCTCATTATTGTTTAAAAAGGGTTCGCTAGGTAGATTTAGGGAAGAGATAGGGACATGGATTATGCGTTTTCATGGTTTCTCTGAGCACTTTGCAAAAGTGTTCAGGTATCTTCACTGATGTCCCATTTCTGACTGATTTCTTATTCACGCGCTAAAAACCAAATATTAGTTAATTGTGATCAGTCGTGCCTAAAGCATCTGTTTTGATTCTTGGCCTCAACTATTTGCTGTAACTGTGTAATTATGTAAGTCCAAAAAAAAATTGGCATTTGACAGAATGACTTGACTTAAAGTTGTATCTATATATAAACATGTTTTTATAATGATTTACTTGATACGTGTGGGTAATTGTGCTTGGAGAGTATATACTTTATATGTACTATAAATTGTAATTAACCGTAGTATATTTTTTATGTTCAGTGTGATCAAAATGTCAATAACAAATATGTCCTGAAACTTGAGAAACTCTTGATAGGTTATATATGTAAATATAAGTGTTTTCCATTTATGGTGATAAATGGTACAGACTGATGACTTTTGTTTTGGGTCGGTTCTCAGATTTATATTGACAGTGTTTTACATATTGTCTGAAATACTGACCCCCTCTCCCACGTGAACCGGCAATGATAAATGTCTCGACTGGCAAATGAGACGGGCCACTCAGGTAGACCATGGTGAAGGGGCCTCATCCAGCCTCTCCAAGCAGCAGCACTTTTGGGTGCTCCTGTGACACTGGTACTGGAGAAAAATAAGGCGAAGTACAGAGGGGCTGGCCAGCAGAGGGGAGCCAATGAGGTCCCCTTTTTAATTTACTAATTAGCCATGCAAAAGAGATCTTGAGAATCTGCTTAGGAGTGCTTCTTGAGGGCATTGCATTTGGCGTTAGAGTATAACTATCCTTGGGGAAAAAATGCGATTCAAGGGGAGGCGAATTTAGACTTACAGGAGCGATCGGCGTTACTAAGATTAGAAAAGACGAATCGGCCTATGAGCATCAAAGGAACAGCTACAATTATAACATATATGCTTAACTGAAGTAAAAATGGTTCCTCACCTTCATCGCGTCCTGGGTGTCGTCCATGCAGTAGACGCGGATGCTGTACTCCAGTGTGGTGCAGTAGACAGGTGCGAACAAAACCAGCTTGAGGCGTTTGGCAGCGGCCATGCTGAGCGATTCCCCCACAAGGGCAAAGCGGCCCAGATGCTCTGTGAAAACACGGCACGTCTCCGCCTCCAGCTGGCAGTAGTAAGGGTCAGACGGCAGCTCCTCCCCCACCTGTAGCACGTCCTGTCAGGGTGGCAGAGGTAAGGCGTTACCCGCTGCTCCGGCTGATAGGGGCCCCAGCACCCGTGCTAAGAAGGTGATCAGATATACGCTCCCAGAGGAATGAACTGCTAGCGTATCAAAGTGTCTCCCAGAGGCGGAAAGTTCAGGTCCTCTGTCACAGTGACTATTTATGTTAAACTGGTTGTTTGAAACAAAGTCTTGGTCTGGATTTGTACTTTCTGGACCTGAACTTTCCGCCTCTGACGTCTCCTGGACATTTACTCTGCATGCACACTCAGTGATCACATCACCTGCACATCGTAACAGGCAGCACCTCATTTTGTCTCCAGAGCTACTTTAATGATTGAGAAGATGTTTGTTTTTGTGCCGTTTCCTGTCGTACATTCAGCTTGTGTTCTTCCTGTCTGATTTAACGAGTCTAGCCATTGTTCTCATTAACAAGGTGTTTTCGGCAACAAAACTGCTGCTGTCTGAATGTTTCTTGTTTCTCACATTCTCTATAAACCTGAGACATTGCACTAGGTAAAAATCCAAGGTGGTTTGTCAGTTCCTGAGATGCTAATGGAACCTTTCGGCTCTGCCTGCATGCTGTATATTGCTGTCATTTGCAACCACATAACTTTCTGTTTGGATGGACAGGCTGTTTGCACTAAGCTGGTCTCCCTAATACGGTGGCTACTGAATGTGCTGCATATGAATGTTGACATGCAACTTTTCCAGTTCCTCTGTACATCAAGTTCTTCTATTTCTACTATAACTAATATAATTATGGATTATTCTGCTCTTAATGTGAGTACAGCGATGATAACATCTAGTTATTTAAAAATTTCTGTATAATTACAGTGTTGCAATTATAGCAACGGAATGTAAATGCAACAACTTAACTCTGCAACAACTGCACCAAGCTTCTACAGCTTCTAACAAAGTTGCTTGTAAGATGTACTTCTCTATGTGGTAGCTCAGAATTCAAGAATGTTATATATTAATTAGCTTGATGGATGTTATAAATGCCTAAAAATCAAACTATGGCTTTGTATCAACAAGCTGTCTTTCTGGAATTATTCTGCTTTTGGGAACACTTCCATGTGAACACAAAGGTGTGGACATATGCCAAAGTTTTAAGAGAACACAACACATTTGAAAATTAAATTTGCTTAATTTTTTGTCTTGATGTTTTTGTGTCATGTTGATGTTCTTGAGTCTTTATGTTTGTGCGTTGTGTTAATGTTTTTGCATTGTGTTAATATTGATGTGTTTAGGGCTTTCAAGGCTACCGTACTGAAGCCTATTTTCAGCAGTACATCAGTGGCAATAAACAAAAATAAATTACAGATTAAGTTTCACAGCTCTTAGTTTTTGATTATCTGCTGGATGTCTGCATGTAATATCTCACTTTCTGGGATAATTATCATATGATAATAATTAATACTTTATTGATCCCCATGGAGAAATTGTTTTTATGCTTCCCTCAACTTGCTCCTTGTAGGATAAGCTGTCTACACAGGGCAGGCACCTGTTGGGGGCCCCAGGGAGCTGGGGGTTAAGGGTCTTGCTCAAGGAGCCACAGACATGCTGAGGCTGGGTTTGATCTGGTGACCTTCAGATTACAGGCACAACCCACTGAGCCACACACTGCCCCTTGGAAGTTGAGTCCTCTAAGTGTTGTGTCTGTGACACTACGGCAGTTACCAGGTATGAGGCTATTGATGTGATCTGGAGACGTATATTAAGCCTCTACAGGCCACAGAGATTGAGCGGGAAGAAGGCAGTGGTACAGGACAGGAATCAGGAATCAGGGCCTACAGCGACGTCATAGGCTGGCAAACTGGCTCTTGAATGAAAGTAATTCTCACGCAGCTCCGCAAAAGTTTGCAACACTTTGTGTTTAAACGGTGTGTGACTCTCTAGGTTAGGATGTTGTGCTTCTGATCTGTAGGTTACCAGTTCAAATCCCATGCTTGGCAGGGTGATTTTACCATCAGGCCCCTGAGCAAGGCCTTTATCCCCTGTTGCTCCAGGGACTAGATGACCCTGTTTCTTCAGCTGCATGTTGTTTTAGATGAAAGCGTCTGCTAAGCAAGTGTAGGCCAAATATGCAAAAAGTTATTTGGCACTGGCAGCTGTAGCATCTTGATTCCTTGATTGTTCTGTAAATCCAAAATAATGCACATGGTCACGCACGAGTAATTCACTCAGAGAGGCGTGTTTCTGGGGGCTGTGTGTAACTCAGCAGGCTTGCGCTGTGCCTCTGATCTGAAGGTTGCTGATTCAAATCCCCTGCCTAGCAGAGTCATTTCATCTGGGGGCTGTGTGTGACTCAGCAGGCTTGCGCTGTGCCTCTGATCTGAAGGTTGCTGGTTCAAATCCCCTGCCTAGCAGAGTCATTTCATCTGGGGGCTGTGTGTGACTCAGCAGGCTTGTGCTGTGCCTCTGATCTGAAGGTTGCTGGTTCAAATCCCCTGCTCAGCAGTCAATTCATCATTGGACACTTGAGTGATGGCCTTAACCCCCAACTGCTCCAGGGACTGATATCTAAATTGCATGTTTCTTTGGGAAAAAAACATCTTCAAAATAAATAAAATATATATGAGCATATGCAGACCTAGATGCAATAATAATTCAGCTTTACTGGTATCACTGGCATTTTACATACACAGAAATGTGATTCCAAGTGAAATCTGACTTTCGTTTTGATAGAATAAAATCACTGGACCTACATTAATGCAGTCCTTCTGATGGTAGTTACAGATATACTCCTTATTGACATTTGGACAATACATGTATAGCTGTAATTAGCTATAAGGGCTTACATTTAATATTAACCTAATTATGTCAAAGCTGTCAAATCGATTTCATTGCTTGACTGTCCTGCTCATAGTGGCACATGGTGATATTGCCGTTAAATGTCCCACTGCTTCTTAAATATCCAGTCCCTTAATGCCTTGGTGTTAGGAAAATAGAACAGATTGTCTAAATGATGAAGACTGACAGTGAAAAGAAAATTAAGATTATAAATTCACTACTGATCAAAATGTACACCTTTCCAGTACAATAAATCATAGACTTGCACTACTGTAAAATGACAGCGTCAGTGGCAAATTACAGTCACTACTCGCAATGTCTGGTTAATTTCACCTGTATGCAAGTTAACAGTATATTGTTTAAAACTGCTCAACTAGATAATGCCGCAGCACATTTACACATTACATACAATGATGCACTTTGTATGCAAAGGACTGCTGTATCTGTATGGAAATACTGTTGACTGTACATGTTTAGGTGATTTGCATGTCAATGATAACTTATTTCTTTGTGGGAATGAAGTGCTGCTTGGCAAAGCCACTGTTGACAGATTTATCGTTAACATTATTACTCCCTCTGCCATTGTTGCCAGATTTCTTTGATTGCAGTCTTTAATTTTCTGGCAGAGAATATCTGAAAACAAAGATGAGAAGTCAATTACACTAGACTGTTTTACTGCTTTGCATCATGGATGTACTTGGAAGACTTTGGAATAAAGTAAAAGGGAAGAGAAAAACGCGACAACTGCCAGACAAACATCCTTCTTCGTCCTTGTAGTGCTGCCAGCATTTAGTTCACAAATGCTTGCGAATAAATCATCATTGTGAATAAAGTGATACTTCAGTATAATGAAATTCACCTTATTAACATGCAATTATGTTTATAACAAAGTAACGATTCGGAATTTTATTAATAGCATGTAATTCTGTAATTATAACAAAAAATATTCATTTATATTTTGTCTGCAACAGCTGCTAAAAAGCACTGCTGGGGATCCACTGGCCTCTGTGATGACACATCCTGAGTGGCCAGATTATATAGTAATAATAGAAAATTATGACTCTTCCTGATTGGCCAGATTATATAGTAATAATAGAAAAATACCCTAGTCAAATCCAGTGTTCTGTCCATATACCATCCGCTTCATTATATTTCAATTTATTTTCTGAACAATATTCAAAGATATTCGGCTTGTACTGTGTCCTTCTTTAATTTGCTTGCACTCTGTGTCTTGACATTTCCTCTTCGTTTTGCACTTTATGTCTGTATCTGTGCACTATATGTAACGTGCTGCTGTATGCACAAGGATTTCCTTGGGATGAACAAAGCATATCTGGTCTCATGCAATAGTTAGAAAGTTCAAATACAGAATAAAAAAAGCAATGTTTTGTCATGCTACTATATGCATGTGTGTGTGTGTGTATGTATGTATATATACATAAATCATTTTTAAGAAGTGTATTTACTTCTTGTAATGTGACGCATGTTAAATGAAATAGTAACCTCTCCGTCTAATACAGATAAAAATCATATATTGTAATGATCTTGCAAAACCTGCAGGATTGTTTCCCAGATAAGCTACTGTTCGTTGTTATATATTTTGCTTTTTTTTAAAATAACATAGCCCAAAACTTATTCCGACAAGGGCTATCAAGGTCAAGTTAAACAGTTCCCTCTAGAGTGGTTTATAGAACATGCTTTTAAAAAGGTGGGAGGATCTCTTGTTCCAACATTAACCTTTTTAGCTCCATTCTGTCTCTATTTATAATCTTCAATTTAGAGCTTAGTTTGAAATGATAAGCTCGCTATAATCCAACAATGTTTTCATATCCCCCATGATGAGACCAAAATCAAATCTAAAATCTTTTTACATCAAGTTTTCCCTCTAAAATGCTGTGAGGGACACAGTGATTCACACTTCAGATTCTCATATAAATACCATCTGATGAAAGTGCTATATTTGTGAAATGTATTGTATCACCACTTTACTCTAAGTCTGGATTTCTGAATCTCATTTCCAAGTATGAATATGAATTTGAATAACATTTCAAAAGTCTTCCATTTCTTCCCTCCGCGCCATCTGCAAAAACATAGGCATTCCTCTGATTATTATAATATTTTTGAATTATCATTTGCAAACTTTTATAATGTTCCATCAGTTTCAGCCACACTCACATTCCCTGTGACTTAACAGGGAGTCTGAGTTTAATCCCTGATGATTAAAACATCACAGAGCTGGTTTTTGCTTCCTGCCAGTACACTGCACATTATGTCTGGCAGTGCAACTTGCTGAACGATTATATTTAGGGTTTAGTATGAACTGACGTACTAAAAAATGACGGCTTGGCTGAAATCGTGCAACACACCATGCTATTAAAAAATAATATACTATTATTAATATACTATTTCCTGTTTTCAGTTTCTGTGTATGAATGGACATCCACCTAATGACGCTAGGAGATAGGGTGACCACCTAATCCAGGTAAAGAAGGACACTATCAGCTACCATGGGGTTTGTAAACTACCATTTCAACCATTCCAATTAAAAGGACCCAGATTTAATTTAAACACTGAGTTCTTGCTGCGTGCTGATTGGTCAGTCTCCTTTAATTGTTAATGTGAAACAGCTGGATGAATCTTTCAATCAATCAAACAAACCGGTAAGAGTACTAGATGAGCCAAACAATTTAGTTGTTCGTGGGAGCCTTTCAATTTTAAAGTAGTTTGTAAAACCTGAAGTAGCTCATAGTGTCCCTCCTGACATGGATTAGTTGGTCACCCTATTAGGAGACTATAAAATAAACTGCAATGGTGCTGTAGTTACTGATCTTAAATGATCAGCACCTGTCAGACAAAGGTATGTGATTTCCATGCTTTGTGGCAAGAGGGGTTTCATAACAGTACCTCTTTAAAAGAGGCAAATAGAATGTAGAAGCAAGACCCACAAATCAGGTGGATCGCAGGAAACTGCCACCCTGTCTTTTAGACTGGAAAAAAAAATTGATGTTCACATTGTAGCCATGCCGACCTTTTATTGAATGTCATGCTTTATTCATCAATTTTAGTCACTACCGCTGCGTGTAAAACAAAATTCAATCGCGTCACTATTTAATAAACGTACTACGGTTAATTAGCGCTACCTACTTATCTATTTTTCTAAATTATCCCAGGTCAGTCAAACGTGTTTGCAGATGAACGGCTGGTAATGTAGACACCGGTATGTTCATTCATGCTTACATACTTAGAGTCTTTGTCGATTATTTCCTCCCATCAAATTTGCTACTTGACCGTGACAAAAAAATCACCTGGACAATCAACAGAAAGCATAATTCAATGTGGAGCATGCAAATTAAAACGTTTTGTCTCATTCTAAGGTTGACACCTAGTGTGATTTTGAAATCAAAGCTTTATCACATATACACCTACTTAGGCACCGAGTATGATGCAATGTAAAGTAATAAGAACTACGGCACAAAAAAGTGCTTAAATAATGGTATTAAAAAGGTTTCCTACAATACTACTAATATAACTCGAGTTACCAAGAACTAACAATTCAATATACTTGATTAACATTACAATGACTTTAATTTGTTTTACACCTGAAAGAAATAATTATATAGGACTACATTTGGAATTAATCTCAAGGTGGCTGTCAAAAAAGGCAAGTCTGTGCATCATATGTGAAGAGGGATTTTGGTGAAATGAAATATTAAAAACTGGCATAATTTCAGTTTTGTAACTGATTTAGATTAAGCAGCACCGACAGTAAAATGTGATGAGCTGGGCCCCTGAGCTTCTCCTCAGCCATTAGAGAAATGTGCAGTCTATGCAGTACATCTTAAAAGTACTTCCATAAATAAGTAAGAAAAATGTATATTGCATGCAGATCTGTAAAGCTCTTACGCAAAGGTCTTTGTGAAGGGAAACTAAACGCACTGAACACTGCAGTCATATTATCTGGTGCACCGGGGAGTGATCAGAAGGGGGCCCTGGCAGGGAGCACGTGGTTTGCTGACACCTGGCACAAGGTAAGATGGGGGATAAGTGGTGCTTTAAGGGACCACTGGGATCTTCCCACAGAGGTCTGCCTTCTCACATGTCCGTTCCACCGGCCACAGAGGAGTGTTGCTGTAGTACCGGATCCCTCGGACTTTAAAATGTTGACTCCAGTGACCGATAAATGCGATTCTCTCTCAATGAGAAAAACTAATATTGCTGCAAATGTATATCCCTTCCCGGGGGGGGTGTTCTTTATTTTTACCACTGCTTATTAAACAATGGATCGATTAGCTTATTCCATATAATGGACGCATTGCCACTCGCCTATTCTTGCTTCACTCTCTTCTACTCAAAAACATGCATTTCAGCATAGTATGGATGGGTCCAGCCAGCAGACCAGGTACTATCTTCGGTAGGACAAACTTTGATTTGTTCCTCCAGCTCCCACCAAACCTGTGGCCCACTGGCTATATTTGGGCCCGGGATGATTAAAAGTGGTCCTCTAACCCGAGCCTCAGACAGGCCAATTCATCGTGCAGACACCCCGCTGCTACCACACCAAGGGCCTGAATAATTTATGCACAATATTGAACATGAAAGAAGACCCCCTCTCCTCTCCGCCTCCAGCGCCGCATTCTGAGCAGATCTACGTTTGGGCTGTGCAGCCTCTACAAGGCCTTATTTGCTAAGCTCCTCCGAGGCATTGCCTTTACTAAAAGGAGATACTACACGATGTCTTAAAAAAACCTACGGCATAAATAATGAAAAATCCACAGTCATTCTGCATGTGATGTTTGCAATAATAAAAATAAAATTATGAAGTAATCATTATCGCCGTTAAAATTTAGTATTTGTTGTTCTCTAGCACTGCAACTGCATTTAATACCGACATCACAACACGCGTCTATCTAAGTGTTTAAGTTGAATTTGTTGGTAAGTTGGAACAATAATAACACTAACAATAGAAATTTAATAGGCTTTATGGCAGTCTGTTTGGATGTACTGTACCAGTTGTCCGTCGAACGTTCTTAACCTGCCTGTACTTCAATTACTTTAGTATTGCCTACCACTGTACTGTAAATAGTCATAGTGATTATTAATAAAAATGACTGATAAATTAATTTGATTTATTGTACTTTATGCACATTGCCTGTTTATCATGTCCACCACTAAACATCTGGGTATCTCACCTCCCAAGTCCCCTCATATGACTGCTTCTTCAACCTCATGGCCCAGTTTTCGGGGTTAGCATCCGAGCAGTGGTTCATGCTAAGGATGACGGGCCGAGTTAACACCACGCCTGGTGGTCCACAGCTCACAATGGGGCTCAGCAGCGTCTGGCAGCCAGCCAAAGGTAATCTGGATCGGAAGATGCAAAAGAAGGTCTTACAAGGGTAAACAGACACAGGACAAACTCAATCAACTCTACTTCCTACCTACAAATGCATTGGAAGGTTACGAATTAACAGAGATTTTAGCAACGAAGAAACAAGTGTATTTTAAGCTCAAATACCACTGCTACAGCATTTTTGCTATGAAATGCAACTCTGTGGTACCTCATATTTTGGTGTGGTGGCAGCCGTGTGTTGAATATTTAGAGAGTAGAACTGGACTATGTTCGGTCGATAAAATGCAATGAAAGCTGCCTAGCATTGTTTGTTTATAACAGGGAATAATCAGTACGAAAGAGGAATGGACCTACCGTACATCTTCCTTCCGTTGAACAGTCAGATAAATCTCATATATCTTCCCTCTGGGAATGGCCTCAGGGGGAATAAGCAGGCTGATTCCTGAAAGCAAACAACGGAGGGAATGGAAGCATGAGGCCACGCTTGATTTTTTGTGGGAGGGCACTTCCTGGGCATTTTAAGAAGGGACTGCTGGTGTTGAGAAAACCAAATTCAGCTAAGCAAAATAAAGGTCGGAGGTACCTTGTTCCACGCATATTGCTACAACTGCTAAGACTCCACATATTCTCCTACCATTCAACCTTATAAATAGAGAGGCACGCATAGCGGTCGAATTTAAAGACACCTTGATACATACAGTTCAGACTGGGATTCAGCCTCAGAATGGATTTGAATAGAGCAAATGGGAATGTTCTAGCAAAACTGTAGAACTGTTGTGCAATTTTCACCCAAAAAGTTCAAATTAAAGCATAGGTTTGGGCAAGGGAATATTTTACAGCAATAGTGCTTGAAAGGTATGCCTGCTTCCCTGAGATTGCAGAATATGCAGTTCAAAGCAAAGAAAATGGTGAGATGCGGTCAAAGTAAGGGGAAAACTGCAAAGGCAATTTACACATGTGAAATGGTTTCTCTCAGTAGGATGAACTTTAGGCCATTCGGCTGAAGATAAAAGGCCACTTCAAAGATCCAATATTCCACTTGTCAACATTCACCGCTTCACCAATAATCTGCTTAATCTGTTAAAACCAAATAGTGTCTGAATGAACTACAAGTCTACATTGGTGTGTTTCGCTTGAATGTGTACAACTGAAAAATTGACTTACATACATGCCAGATTAATAACAGTTTATCAAATGCGCAAACATATGGTACATTTGTTAAACGGCATGTTCTTTGACATATACAGTATAGGCTAAGGATCTCTAGCAATCAGGCAGATCAAAAAATCCAGTGGACCTGCATGCTTTAACATTGTGTGATTACTAAATCAAATTATTAAATTTGATATCCTTACACTGTCTCTCTCCCCCCCCACACACACACACCTTGCTCTACAGACATTATGTGTTATGATATTGGTTTCCCACAATGACATCTTTTGCATTTTCACAACTAGACAAGACATTTCTTTAAAATTAGACCTTACCATATAAACCTGTCCACCGAAGTGCGTTAAAAACGGACTGAACGAGAGGCTGAGCGATGAAATGGCTTTTGCCCGGAGACTGACACGTAATGTGAGAGGGATAAGTAGCCATCATGACCAATAGAGCCGCGGGCTTTCACAGGAGTAATGTGCCGCGGGGTCCCAGAGGTGATAAAGGAATAACCATTTTAGTATTGGTTCGCCAAATCACTGGGTAGTAGTTAGAGGTCAACATCTTGTTATGTCTTGATTATACCTTTCACTTTTGCAAAGCAGCGTCGGATGACTGGAGCCATAAGAGGTTTACTGTAGTGTCTGAGAGGTACAAAGGCATTACAATACTCATTATGGAAAATTCACTGCCTTTTACTGTAAATATGGTAACTATGTTTGTTCGACGCTTTAGTCTACACTGAGGTGTTGTTTAAAAGTGCTTTATAAATAAAACTGACTTATTGATTCATCTCCAAACTTATAAGAATCCGCGCATTTTATAAACAGTACTACATTTTCTTTCTTTAAATCTGATTTTGTCAGAAGAAATCATTTTCACATAGCTATAATGCTGTGTCACAAAAACATAATCTAAAACAGCAAATTAATTCTGAGAAACATCAGAGACCAAACATAATGTAACTCTTCTCAAAACGGATTGTGTTACAATCATCTACAACACAGTGATTGTTTTCTTTATTTTAGCTGTTATATTATTACATAATTAAAGGAAGATTCACTGATAATTTCTGTGCGAAAACAGAGACTTCTTAAAGATAAAAAATGCTAATATAAACAACGTCATTTACATAAAAAATGTATCGCTTAAATGAGGTCAGGTGGATCGTTATCATCTGTTAACTTTACATAATGGGTAGGACTTATGTATGCAAGGAAAAAAAAGTTACAGCCCTGTTTCTGTTCTCATGAATGCTCTAGGAGCATGCTGCCACTGTATCGTTTACTCTTCTTTAAGTATGTTGTTCTAGGTAATTTTACATTTTATACAAAGAAAGGGTGCATGATGAATGTTTCATTGAAAAATTACGGTAAAAAAGCATGAAATACTACGGTAAGCCACAATATTGCGATTAACATTTTTCCATAGATTTCTCAGAATGTTATAGTTATTTAAATATTGTATTATTTGAATGTAAAGCATGCTATACTCCATACAATGGCCAAACCAGGGGCGACAGAAGCATTTTGAATGTGTGTGGGGGGGGGACACTGGCACAAAACTAATATTTTATGTTAAATGTGGGGGGGTCCAAATGAATGCTTATGAAATGTGAGGGGGACACGTCCCCCTCAGATTTAATGGCGGCGACGCCCAGAGGCCCAGTGGCCATTGCATGTAATTTTTTGTGCATACTGTACCTACATGTCTGTAGGCGAAACAGACCTAGACTGTGGATTTACCTGTGTTTGGTAACAGACCTAGACTGTGAATTTACCTGTGTTTGGTAACAGACCTAGACTGTGGATTTACCTGTGTTTGGTATAGTGAGGCGTCCTCCAAGGAAGTTGAAAGTGCCGTAGGAGGTGCTGGCAGTGTCACGGGGCAAGGTTTTGAAGTAGGTCTGAGTGGAGAGGCGATTCATAAAGTCCGCTGGATCCGATGGCAGTTTGCCATTGTGAAGAGTGTGGGAGCTGTTAGGCAGGGGGTCTAGAAGAGGGCCGTTGGTCACCGAGAACTTGCTGGCTGCCTCATGTCGAGATCGGAGGCTACCTTGATAGCTGCTTGTGGTGGTGGTGAGATCAGGCTGGATGGTAAGCAAATGGGAGTTCTCTATTAGAACAAAAACAGACAGACTCCAGTGAAAATCTCCAAGGGCCACAGAGGGTAAAATACATTAAACAGCTGAGTTGACAAGAAAACCCATCCAAATGCAAAAAACTTGTTTGCTCTCGCACACACATGCATGTAAAGCTTATGATTTATTCTTAAACTCATGGATTTTTCCTTTTCCTCTATTGAATGCAGTCTTAAAAATTCATTAAAAAAAACATACAGAGGAAACGTAGTAGTCACTTCACTGACAGCTTTCATTATGCTGTTAAACACAACAATGATTATGAAGTTACATATCTGTCTTTATAGATATTTCTAATGATTAAAGTAAGTCACAGCCAAAGATTTCACTATGTACTTCCTGAAAATCAAAGTGTCGGACATGTAAATGCTGTTGAACTGTGTGTACATTTTACCGAATTTTACAGCCTTTTCAAATTATGAGACATGTTGTACTTATTGGCTACAGAAGAACAATGTGACAAGTCATTGAATCCTGTCGCTAAAATCCACTGTTTCATTTCAGTCTGCCTAATTTGGAGAGTTAGGGTATCTGGAGTATCTGGTTGACCTACTTCAGCACTGGAAACAGGAATTCCAGGGAAGAATGATCAGCTACCCTTTGGAAAACCTGGAGCATTTCAAGAAAAGTCTGGAAAAAAATACTTTCCTAAGATTACATGATGGGGAAAGTGGTTTTTGTCATCACACTGGACTTTAATTTCTATATTGGATATTTGGGAAAATGTTATACGCGTACTTTAACCTCACTCCGTCACTTATTGAAATTTACTAGATACATTCACATGCTGTTTCTCATTCTGTGTATGTGTGTGTGTGTATGTATGTATGTGTATACACACACACACACACACACACACACACACACACGCACACACACAGAATGAGAAACAGCATGTGAATGTATCTAGTAAATTTCAATAATTTACTAGATGTGAGATGTTCACCCAACATCATGATTGTTATCATTCTTCTAGAATTCTGCTAGAGCTGCTTGTGCAAATTGTAGCCCCTTCTGTGGAATTATCAGACACTCTTCGTGTCACCTTTCAGCTGGCAGTGAGATGTCGGGGTGGATTTGGGGACTCCTTCCGTCCAGGTGTGCCCTAGCTACTGTACATAGCAGGTAGACGGTGCTCCTCGTGTTGGCAGTGCACCAGATGGTGGCGCCTGGGAGGGGCTACTAAACTGGGGAATCTTGTGGGGTGGGTATCAGCTGCTACTTGGCGCTATCCCCCCCCCCCAGCGGCGTCTATGAAAATGTGCGCACTTGCTTGGCTGTTGTCTCTTTGACACTGAAACATTCTTGATTGCCCAGTAAACCTGGCAGCTTTTATGGACTGGATGGGCGACGCCATTAACCACTCCCTCGAGCCTTTCTGGGGCATCTTCCTGGCATTCAGCATGGCACGGGTGGCTTGCTTTACCCTTGTGCTGGCAGCGAATAGGATAACAGTGCTTTACCTTCATGGTTAAATCTTTAATTTTCAGATTCCTTGATCCTGCTGGAAAAAAATAGCAAACTAACCGTTTGTAAATGATTTTACTGTGGATCCTGTTCCTTGAGGGAGGCAGTTACCAGACACACGGCATGCGCGCAAACCCTTCATACAGTTGGGGAAGGCAGAGCATACTGTATACCCATAAAATATTCCTTCCCGTCTGATACACGGCATGCCACACTGTGAAAAACGGTCTCTCTAGCTGTAATTCCCAATCATTCAAGGGTGTGAGCCAAATTTTTATGACCATTTCATTTTCAACAAATTGCTTTTGTCTCTTTTCTGGCAGTTTCCCAGCTAGATGTGACATTCAGTAAACCAGTGAACCTCATGACTTGTCATCTGGGTTTCCAGTTTGTAAATGTGTGAGGCAATGCGTGAACTTCTGTCGATTTACATCAACATCTGGTACTGCGAAATTTAGCAATGTCATATGTATTATTATGAAAAAGGATATTTGATAACACTTTACTTGACAGGGCACAAATACTTAGTAATAACTCGGGTATTGCTGAAATACAAATCATGAACAAATATAGTCACTAGAGATAAACATGCATCTATTTATTAATGATAAACTCAATTAGTATTTCACCTGTTATTCATTATTTGTTCTGACTTACAGATTTATCAGATATAGTAACTACAGTAAGTTTTTGGGATGACAAATGCATCATTCATTAATGGATCAGGATTCATTAATGATGAATTAACATGAGAACAGTATGAAATTAAGACTTGGTTTGTGATTAATTAATACGGTAACACTTTACTTGAGGGGGCACAAATAACTTAGTAACTCAGTTCAAGTACAAATCATGAGCAAATATAGTAACTGCATGTAATACATGAATCGTCATGATTTATTAATGATGAACAGACATGGGATCAGTATGTAACTAACACTTAGTTACTGGTTAATTAATACATTAAGTAAGAGTGCACTACTACATTATTTGTGCCCCCTCAAGTAAAGTGTTACCATTAATACTTAAGTAATAGTATAATATTCTATTATTAGTACCCCTTCAAGTAAATTGTTACTGGATATTTACTCGAAAGAAGCATTTATGCAAAGTTTGCAGTAAATGTTTAAATGCAATTGCCCGTCTGATTTCAGTCGTTCTCAAAAATCAACACTGTTCTCAGCCAGGAAGTGTCCTTTATTCCGAAACAACACATGAGACAACCGGCAAATGTATGTAGCTTTGTAACTTAAATCCAATTATCAGATAAACAAAGGGACAATGACATGCACCACACAAGCTAGCTGACGTGAAAGGCCGACCCTGTTAGCTGAATTGAAAATCACTGCCTGCTCCAGCAGGTTAAGCCCCCCTGAGACCCACACACCTGGCTTGGTCGGTTTGATGCCCACCGGCTGGAAGCCCGTGGTGAGTATGGAGGAGTCGGCCACATCAGCATCCAGGCCCTCCTTCTTACGCCGGTAAACCAGCACCACCACGATCAGGAGCAGCGTCAGACAGAGGGCCACGGCCACAATGCCCACATACAAGGCCACGTCCTCTGGGCCCGACACAGCTGTCCAGGTGCAAAAGACAGATAAAGTCAATGAACACAGAATAATCAATACAGTACATTTCTTATGACATTTCTGCTCAGAATACCGCGCTCAATAAAACTCAGTTTTGAAAAGGAATTGTACTGTTCCAAAGCTTCACAGGAGCCCTTTGAAATAGATAAATTCTGCAAAAGAGCACCACACAACTGGAATTAACATTCTACGTAAGCAGCTGTTTGCATCTCCGAATAAATGTGTTAATATTTTAAAGATGTGCGAAGCCCACCTTTAGCCCTTTTTGACAGTCTGGAGGCACAACACAGCAGGAGCAGGTTACACTCATGAAAGTGAAAATGCATCTTTCAAATGGCGTAAACCGGGGTGTCTGTACCTGATCGCAATATTCAGAGGAAACTAATTGACTGCAATTACAGCAGTACCGCTGTATAGTATGCGATATGACTGAATTGTATAATGCATAACATATATCATCAGATGTAATACCATGAATCAGGGTCACAACATATTCATTAAATTAATTAATAGATATTAATGAACAACAATTAAGCATTAATTAAATGCATTACTGCATTCACTACATATTTACACATGAACTGATACGTATTAATGGTCAGTAATGCTCTTAGAAATTGAAGAAAATTCAGCATTCCATATGATTTAAGTCTTCCATCTATGTGTGATTTTATGGATTTATGTACTGATAAAACTGTTTGACGAAAGGCCCGTTATTAAGAAATTCTTTGTATGTAAAAATGTAGAGGTGATATATTCAGTGTTTTAAACAAAATTCCCACACGATTTATACCCACACACACAGAAATGTAAAGTATCAATTCATTTTATACCCATTTTATAAATTGAAAATATATAAAGATAATCACATTTATTTTGAAATTCACTCCAGTTGGGAAAATGCTTAAATTTTAACTTTTTGATATTTTCAATTCCTAACACACATATGCAGTACAATGCATTAAATTTATATTATATTATATTATATTATATTATATTATTAATGTTAAATTATGGCCTGTGACAGTCATTCTACAATAAAACGAAATGGTGGCATATTGCGTTGTATCAAACTAAACACTGAATTTAATGGGACGCGCTACTGAATCTGACTTGCATTGTTGGAGGGGCTGCTGCATAACGTCGTCATTACTACACATGGAAGAGCGCTACAAAGCCTTCCTGAGAAGCTGCTGGACATGCCCTCTGCTATTTGTCTAGTTTGTTTATAGAATAAAAAGCCAACAGTAAAGTTCAAGCAGCTCAGAGCCAGGACTCCCAGCGCTCGCGGACTTTCATCTTCCTAAGAAGATCCTCACAAACAGTTTACGTCATTGGCCAATTTGGACGGCAATCGTGTGAACAGCGGACTCCTGGCTTTCAGAGAACTTGGTCTCTTTGTCATTTCCGTGAAACAATCCTTTTTGACACAGCAGAGGCCACAGTCCTCTGTGTGAAGTTATATATTGTATCTTAAGCTTGGATTAATGGAGGCACTGACTAAACTTTTCGGGGCAAGATGAGCCTCTGTTCCTATGTGAAAAGGGCAGATATTTTCCCCCTATAATAATAATAATAATAATAATAATAATAATAATAATAATATTAAAACAGCTGGGAATCAACCCCAAGACCTACCGTGGAAACTAACAAACAACATGTAGTAATGTACTTAATGTTTTTCGTGTACTTATATACCTATGTAATTTATAAATAACACACAATACAACCATGTACAACAATGGCTAATAAATAAAATAGAACAATAATAACAATAAACTGGAATAAAAGTTATGTGAATGTGGTCTCTCTCTCTCTCTCTCTCCCATTCTCTCTCTCTCTCTCTCTCTCGAATGAATGAATGGGATTCTGACGTTTTTGCTTAACCCTTAACAGACACTGAATCAGTGAAAAATGTCTCATAGGTAGAATGAGCTGTATAAGCACTTAAACACCAATTGAACGCTTCTCCGTTTGTGGCGTTTTGGGGTATCGGCAGGAAGGCACTGGGCCTGCATCACAAAGTGAGATTTGTTGGTTAGCTAGATAACTTGTCGGATTTAAGGCATCCCCGTTTAAATTAACTTAATCTTCGTTCACTTACATTTGGCCCAGACTACCTTAAAAATGACTCAAAAATGCAGCTTTGTGACAAAGGCTCACTGTGTCATGTAAACAAGAAATGGAAGGGATGTATGTGGTTACTCAACATGTTGCTGTCTAGTTGCAAAAAGGCCAAGCAGGAGGTCACAATTAATTCATGTATTCAATAAAAACTTAACAAAACACTGTTCAAGCTCAATCATATCAATATTAAAATACACAAAACAGTACTACATATACCAGCCATAGAAGAGACAGATCACAAGCATGACTACAGGTACCCTGCAAACATGAACCAGCTTTTACCGTTCCCTACTCCTTCTACAGCTTTTACATACGTCTAACAAATTTGCAGGGACAAGAGAGCAAATACCTGCATTGTATCCTTCAGTGAAATGGCCATTGTCCTAATTTATACTGCAGAGAACAGGCATCTTCTAGGCATCTGGTTCTCTTTGAGGGACAAGTTCAAGATACTTAAATAACTACACACTAAGTTTTGTATTTACAAGGATATTGTTTCACTTCTCCCTAAAGTCCCCACATACCCACTGGTGTGTCTCCTCATCCTGGATCTTCTTGGTCAGATTCGCTCCAGATAAAGCACCCTGAAATCTGCCATGTGTTTTATCTCATCACTCTAACCCAATCCTCTTCTCTCTTACCACACACCAAACATTAAAATATTACAACAAATGATGAACGTGATATTTACCTTCCTAAAAATTAGGGGACCATTCCTAAGGGACACAACTTCAGACGTTTTCATAATGCTTTGATATTTGGATGAAGTCCGGGTGAGTGTAGATAAACATGGGAATATTATTCCTGCAGCCATAGCAAAGATCTAGCCTAGACGCACCCTTGTCTGTGTCTTTGAACTCCTTGGGAGTTATAATTGATTATATTTATCTAGCCTGAGACTCTACGTAGAGCTACTGAGTTGCCTTGGGTGGGGGTCTTACTCTGGCTGTACTGCTGCGTGTGAAGTGGAGATGATGGAGGTGGCTTTTTCTTGGAGAGGTGACTGACACTTCAAACTGCTACTAGAAGCCGCAGGCAGAGGAAGTGTTGCATGTTACAAGACAAATCCCCGCTCACGGTCACCCACCGTGCCCACCCCCACTGCCAGCGTGTGGGGGGCTGCTTCTCAGGAACTCACAAGTATGTCTTTTTTAACACTCGTGGGTCAGTGGATGTGCATGAGTTAACAATCCACAGCGATAAAAGGCACCGGAAAGAGAAATCAAAGTCACACATTGTCATTTTGTGATTTTATGACTGTCAATCAAAATGATTCAAAAACACTTCACACCTGCTCGGAATGCCGTGATCTTTACGAGCACAGTGCTCATGTTCTCGGAAGCATGGAAATTGAAATTGTGAAGACCACCATTAATTACGATATAATAACTGATGTCACAAACTCACCAGGTATAATACATGCATATTTATATAATCACAGGAGAGTTTCTGAAGATATAATGCACAAAGAACTGAAGAATAGATCTGTGCTCAACAGTTTAGAATCATTTATAATGTGCATAGTTGATGCAACTCAAAGCTCTTAAATATTTCAAAGTTCATTATACAAATTAAAGCAATAATCATTTCATGCCGTCCTAATTTCCCCTGGCTCAGTCTTCCAAATTAATGTTTCTTGGAGTAAAACATAAATGCTGCTTATTTTATCCCTTTTTTGCCCTCTAACACCTGGTTGAAATTTGCATATTGGCCATAAGCCAGAATTTTTCATTATTTCTCCAGACTGCCCAGGGATGGGGGCATCTCATCGTGGGATCTCACTGCTATGAAAAATGCCATCACTCCAATCTGTTAGGTCTAGTGCTGGATACGCTAGGAACTAATGCTCCCTCTTCTGACCTCATCTCTATGTTTAAGAGATCAGAAAGCCAGCAATTATTAAATGTGACGTGAACTTTTCAGCTTAATGACTGAAAGCAGAAATGTCTCTGGGCTCGCTTACAAAGCACTGCCAGCTCACTAGATACAGATTTGCGAAAGACTCACATAGTAATTGCAGATTAATTTCACATATTGTCAGGAAAGGATAATCTGAAGTTTTTTTTGC
>JAODKF010000002.1:8193592-8212116 GCA_026779585.1 Mormyrus proboscirostris
TTTTTTTGCGGGGGGGGGGAGGGGGGTTGACCCTGAATCTTTATCGATGCAAGATGAACAGCCATTTCTATTGAAACTGAAAAAGCTAAAAATGTATCAAAGGCTGAGAATAACGGAATGTTAATTTCTGGAACAGAAAATTGTGTGGTGAGATTTACAGCCTTATAAGGCAATAAAAATAAGAAATAGTAAATCCATAAACACCCTAATGTATTTACTGTGTAATTCAAACATAAAACTGCTTTTCAATGTGAGGTTAATTATTTAAAAATCTAAAATAAAAGTACTTATGAGAATAATAAGAGAATAACTTAACTGGAAGAAAAGTATCTATATAAGATATATAAATTAGTAGGCATAAACAATGAAAAAAACAATCATTAAATTTTTAATTACTAATCAAAATATTACTTAATTATTAAACTTTTGTTTTTTTTTAATTTCAAAGATAATTTTACACATCAGCGCTATTTTATTTAAAACATAGAAATATGTTTTATCAAATTTTTACCAAATAAAAATGCTAAATGTATCTGTTTAGAATCACTAACACCCAGAAAATCTGAAAAACTGAAGAAAGAAATGTGTTATTCATGTATAGACAGAAATGAATTCTTTGAATTCTCTTTAGCTGCATATGAATCTCCCTTTCATACACAGTTAAGATTGAAAACCAATCCAGAATAATCTTTGGGGATATCTTCTTTGTTTTGTTGTGGAAATGTGATTGTCTGTTTTGTTAAGGCTAAATCCTACAACAGGTCTGCGGCAATAGGCTGCATTTAGAGGACATCCCACAATTCAGTATTGTCATGGCTCCCATACGCTTTCATTTTCATTTTTACTTCAGATATTTTACACATTTTTATTCAAGAACATCTGCTTTGAGATTAGAAAAACAATTCTTATTCTTAGTTAAACCAAATCCATATTCCAGGTGGAGACTGAATGTTATACCAAAGCAAGCAATGGCATTTTCAATGAAAGGTTTGGTGCCGTACACCAAACAGCATGCAACGGGAACAGGAATTTGATTGACAGATAAGAACACAAAACTCGGAGTGATATGCAAGAAACTTGAACAAAAGTGAAAATGACAAATAGTTAAAGAAAAGGTGTGAAATGAAAATACATGCATGTCAGCCTTTTCATCTGACTTTACCTATCAGTTTTGGATTGGATTTCCTCCCATTCGCTTTGGCATATATTACCCTGAACACACTTTAAGCCACAATGTCCACTGTCTTCTTACTTAATATCCAAAGCTGACCATGCAGAGAATATTTGGCAACAGTCTAGCTCCCCAGAGCAGGTGTTTCACTTATAACAATGAATCTGCAAACCGTTTTCTGCGGACTCTCATTATCAAATGTCCCCACAATGTGATTAAAAACCTGCTATTTTGACCTAGAGGGGACATTTTTTTGGGGAAAGAGGAAACTCAGTCTTATAAAAAAAAATCTGAGAAAGCCATTAAAGAACTAAAAATGCCACAGTTCTTGTGTTTTGTTTGGTTACTTGTGGTTAAGGTCAAGGCTGGGTAGGGGTTAAGGTTGTTATAAGTGGGGTTGGGGTTATGCACATAGACATGAATGGAGAGTCCCCACAAAGATTTTGATACATATTCTGTGTGTGTGTGTGCATGTGTGTATGTGTGTGTGTGTGTGTGTGTGTGTGTGTATGCACACAGACATGTATATAAATGAAATGCAAAGAAAGCTACATCCCTGTTTATACATTTACCAAAAGTTTCAGACATTTGGCATTAGGTGTCTGTACAGAGAACCTCATTGCCAGATAGCTGGCAGGATATCACTATGTTGTATGTTGATTGACATTATTTTCAGCCTTAAAATTTCATTCTGGGAGCTGTGGAGTACTAATGGTGTGGCAAAATTAAACATTCAAGGGCTACAGAAGGCTATGTTACTGTGAACAGTTCTGATGTTTCTTTGTAAATTTCCTGCTTGGGTATATAGTTTATTTGAGACTGTCGCGTCCCCTCATAAATGGGGGTGCCGCCCACAGCACGGCCTTACTCACTCTGCGGACAGAGCTCACTGGTGCAGTTCCGCGACTGGAGGTCTACACCCTGGCAGTCCTTCCCGCCGGTCCCGGGCGAGGGCTGACTGCACTCACGGCTCCTCCACATCGTGCAGTCTGCTCCGCAGGCCGACCACTTGCTCCAGTCGCTCCAGCCTCCGTCTACTGGTCACAGACATAGACTCCAGGGTCAAACAAACAGTTCCTCTGCCATCGCTAAATGCATCACGTCATAACATCGTCCTGACATTACCGGCCAATCGCTGACACTGCACTCGCAAGATCTGTCATGTGGCTGTAGTGACATGGCAGCAAATCTATGTGTTGAGAAGTTGTTCTTTTTTTTTTTTGGGCAGAATCGCTATGTACTAATAACCCCTCCTAGCCAATTCAGAGGCTGTGACTGATGTGCAAAGACAGTCTTTCAAAAACCATGCTATTTGGTGCTGTTATGTGAAAACAACACAACAGATAATGTCAGTGCCGTCAAACGCAACTTCTGCATTGGCCTGCAGTGTCTTCACATTGTGTGGAACAAATGCTATCAGCCCCCAAAATCTGAGCCTTCCCTGGGCTATTAACACAGGAGCAGATCATTAGCGTGGGGATGTATATCAATGGCCTCACCGATGAACCTTGGTCAGGAAGGTTAGAGCATTACAACTGAAATGGCGCACATCTGAAAACTGTACATAGCACAGGAGAAAATATGAAGTGAACATATCTTCTAGAACAGGGGTGTCAAACTCCAGTCCTGGGGGACCGGAGTGAAGCTGATTTATTTTTCCTGTTTCACCACAAATGATTCCGCTGTGTGGTAATTAGCACAGGGAAGTGCAAGGAGCTGAATCAGGAGTGTTAAATGAGGGGAACCCCAAAAAATGTGCAGGGGTTTGAAACCCCTGTTCTAGAAGAACGGAAAACCCGGCAAATGAGGCACACTCAAAATGGCGGACCAGATAGGGAGGGAAGAATGTAAGCACCTGACCGGGAGAACGCAACGCCACGAGGCTCAGAGGGTTACATCGATCCTGACTAACCAAGAGAAGTAATTTTCAGAATGAGAGTTATTTGGAAGCTCTACTGGAGGTCACATAGGGAGTGATATTCAGACTGATGTCACTGGAGTTCCTGGGAGGTTACTGGCGGGCTAATGCGAACACAGCCAGTAATGAGCTCTCTTGGGGGCGATTGGTCTTCCATGAATTGAAAATGGAGCAAAAGCAGAGTTACAGAAGACCACTACCAATCAGAAGTGAGTATAGTGCTTTGCTTATCATTAACTTAGCGGTTGTTGTGACTAATTTACAGGGCAGAAAGCAGGGCTCTAATGGAACCTCTCTGCCTTAGTTCTCTAATAACCTATCTTTGGTAAATAAATAGCAATGTGGAAATGCAGTCTATTAACCAAGGTTGTAATGAATAATACAGTGATCTAGTCATGCTCTTTGAATCATGAAAGGGAATTTTATAATTATACGATCAGGGAGCATACCTAGTCATACACATAGATTGGGTCATGATGACGATCTGACCATGAGCTTTATCTTAATGATTAGCACTGGTTGACGGACCTTTGCTAATCAGGTTATTATGCTTGTTTGATGCACAAACACATGGGTGGGAAGGTTCTGTTCTTCAGCCAGCTGCCCAGGACAAGAAGTAAAACGAGTTAAAAATGTGTTTTTAATGAACACATCACGAGGCACACTGCTGTAGACTGTCAAATCACTAACATCATACTTCTGGAAAAACAATTATAAAAAAATACTGCACACTTCCCACCTTAGGCATATTGATTTCAGGGGGGTGGACAAGGAAGGACAGCCCATCCAGGAAATGAATGAAAAGAGGTAAGATGTCTAGGTTACACGGAAGGGAAAGACATGGGAAGAAAAAGAGTTACGTATAATCTGTGCTCCTGGGGGGCTGCAGGTAGAGAAAAATGAAAATAGAAAGAAAGAAAGAATGATCGAATGAATGAATGAATGAATGAATGAATGAATGAATTTTTGGGACATAAAGTATCACAGCTACTGTCACTTTGCAGGACAGAAACAGAAACATCCGGCAGGGGTGGAATGTCTGATTTTGGGAAAGGATATTTGCTAACACTTTACATTAACTGCACTTTCAAAATGCCTTTATAATGCATTCGTAGAACATTCAGTGCACCTTGATAATCAATCCGCAATGCATTCTTAGAACATTCATAAGCGGCATGGGGGTATACCTTAACAGCTTTAATGTACATTTATCACAAACATCATATCATTAGGCTTATACGATTATAATGCTTGTTATCATTAACATATGTGTTTGTTATTAATGTGTATTGAAGCTGTTAAAGTATATTGGGATGTTAAAGTTCACTTCTGTTGTGCTTCCGTTGTGTTCTATGGATGCAATATGAATGTGCACTGAATGTTCTGTAAATGTACAATGAATGTATTATGGAGATGCAGTTAATGTAAAGCATTACTGAATACTTCTGTCTGAAAAGGTACAAGAGATATTGGAGACTGAGGGTCAAGAGACAGAGATTGCGATACAACTAATATGTAAAAGGAGAAAAAAAAACAATAGAAAGGGTGGATGAGTATGAGATAGGTGTGTGTAAACATACGCATACAGTAACTCATTAACCTTGTTTCTTACAAACATGTTGTTCCCAAACTGCTGTCCAACAGTTAGGAATTTTTACACATTTACCATCAGAGGTTTGCCTGTACAAAACATATACAGAGGGCAAAGTTTCACACTGTAGTTTTTCAAGCAAGAAACACATATTCAGAATCGCATCCATCAGCAAGCCAGCAGACTGCAATCCAGACCAGTTCACACTGACTTAAGTGCAGATAGGTGCACTTATCCAGTAGGCATACCGGGTCACAATAAGCTAAGAGCTCGTGTTAATAATCATGGGGTACTAGACAGGGGGCACCCTAGACTGGCTGCCAGTCCACCACAAGGCACTTACATTCACATACACTCATTCACACGCTATGGACAACTGAGAGGCACCAATTCACATTACCCATTACCCAAAGATATGGAGTCCAGGCAAACTCGCACACAGAGTCAGAGTATGGGGATCCTCCTTCACTCGCTGAGAACGATCAGTTTCTATCAATGTATGCATTCTCAATTGTTCGCTGTTACTAATTCTTTACACTGCTGAGTTTAATTACTAGAACAAATTCGTCTACTGCTGGATCTCTACTTACAAATTAGGCAGGTTCCTGCCCCAATTCCACACAGATTCTAGAACAGTTCACAAATCAGCAGCCACCATAACCTTCCATCTTCGACGACCTCCTTCTCATTGGCCCAGAGTCAGATCTGCGCGCCTACACAAGGGCTCCATCCACATCAACAGGCAGCACATCCCATAAATGTAATAAACACTTGCAATATCTGAATTCATTTTGGGTAATTTACCCTTGGCTAAAAAGTTTGGCTCATTGCTGATTTTCAATTATGTAGCACAACAGGTATTCAGGGGGAGAAACGTTCCTATGAAGCTGTACTGTAATACAACAACAAAGAAGCAATTCCTTTTTGACATGTTGTCAAGGGCAAAACTAAAGGGCACCCAGCTGATTTTCATTGACAGGCAGGGAGAACTATTTGATTCCCATGTGCTTGCAATCACGGGGCCAGTAAGCACTGCTTCAAGTTGTTTGCTGGAAGATGAGGGCAGGGAGTGATTGCTACCAGCGTCAGAATGCAAGACCCCCGCCTAAAAGGCTCATTCGCAATCACATCTCTTTATATCTCAAAATCAACAACATGGAAAAGAATAACAATCTCGCATTATATTTTAAAAGGAAAAGGAACACACAAAAATCAAAGAAACAAAAAACTCTACACACTATATATTATATTATCGATATGATATTATTTATTCAAGCATCCCACCTGGTATGTACCTCAGTCTTGTACCCTATGCTACCTGGGGCATGCGTCCAGCCCTGCTACTACTGTGATCAGGATAAGACATTGGAAAATCGATGGATGGATAGATGATTTATTCAAACAGTCCATAAGAAAGAAAAATCCCCTCCATCTGCCATGGACACGAAGCACTGCCAAATGTATATACAGCCACGATCATGGTTTGAAAATAAAAAAATAAAATGTACTACACTGTGCATGTACCATGCTCTTTGTCTTTTTTTTCTTAAACGATGCATTATAACAACAACTCTACTGTTTTACATAGAATTTACATCGAACAGGCACAGTTCTGTGATCTAAGCATGATTTAAAATATAAGACAGGTTGGAAGTAGCTGTATATGCAAAGTAAAGACGTACTTTTATATAAGGGTTTAGAACGTACGAGTATCACAGTGGGTTGTGGAAACAGCTGACCACATAAGATGCAGGAGCACAGTAGTGTCTTAAATGCCATTCTACAGAAGAATTATCAGTCTTTTCATAAATAAGATTCTACCAAGATGTCAGTATTGACTAGTCTGTCATATTTCCATTGCATCTTGTTAAAGCACTGCAATACTTCATGCAACTGACAGCATTTTTAATACAATGAATGATTCCAGTAATTTGAATATAACAGCAGCCTTCAGATGTTTGCCAACCCTTTGCAACCCAGATTTATCTTATATGACATGTGTATTACTGATAAATTGTGGTTCGCTGGGAAAAAGCCTCCACTTCACTGATTTCTGTGCAGCACAGCAAATCTTATTTTCTTCCCCTTTTTGCATATGTAAGGATGAACACCAATTTGCTAACCGTATATTGTTCTCCCAAATCTGCCTCGGTGCTGATGAATACCCCCCGAGGCCAGTGACAGAACTGGGAATGCCTACCTCAACGTGCCCAAGGTGCGGGAGCACTGCCGTGCTGCTGGGGGCTGCTGGGGGCTCTGTCTGAATCCAGTTAATCTGCTTTGATGATATTTACTTAGGGCTGTATTATTGTATATGTGGAGTCTCTCCTAAGGAGGGCAGATTAAAGGAAATCCAGCTCCTTGGGATATGATATCCTGAGCTATAGTTCCTAATCCAGAATGGCTGCATGTGATGATCGCCAAGGAGAAGGAATCTATAAGCAGAGAATCAAGTCTAAAGAATCTGTCCTGCAAATCCCTTTGATGGACACTGCTTTATAATTATATGCCTGCGTAATCTCACTTTCTCTTCATGTCATTTTTAAGAAAGCTTCCTGTATTTTTGGTGCTGATTTATATTCCGTGACACCCCTCAAGTTGCTTCCTCCACGCACAGAACCATTACCGCACTGCATTATCATTACTACACTGCATTCTCATTGACACCCTACAAGTTAGTTCCGCCATGCACAGAACCATTACTACACTGCATTCTCATCACTACACTGCATTCTCATTACTACACTGCATTCTCATTGACACCCTACAAGTTGGTTCCTCCATGCACAGAACCATAACTACACTGCATTCGCATTACTACACTGCATTATCATTTCTCTCAACATGCTGGATCCGTCTCCATCCACACAGAGTTTAAAAGCTCAGCAGAGACTAACCTCTAGCTTTCAGCTATTAATTTCAACATACAATCAACAGGGGTCCCATAAAAGCTATTAACTAGGAGCCAACTGAATGAGGACTGTTGGAAAAAAAGGTGCCTTAATTGTGCGACTTTATGGACTAGAACGAGTTCTATCATGGTCCATGACTTAGGACATGGAACACTGTAAAAGTGCCAAAGCTGCAGATTTAAAGTCTCCCATCTTTTTTGTATATTAGTGTTAAACCTTTGACAGTTTATACAAATCCCCACATACCTACAGGATATTCCAGCCATTCACATTGTAACAACCGGGTCATCATTCTTCTTAATTTAACCCATCAATATGTGCAAAGACTGATATGTTTTACCTGCTGGTGGCCTTGTTGTCCTCTACTACTTCTACGCAACGAGTCAAAGCAGAATCTTCAGTGATCATACCCCTTTCCCAGATAATGGCTCACGCTTTAGTCTCACTAGTTAGCCCACCAGGAGAGCACTTTATGCATCGCGAGCCACAAGATTGCTGTGAGAACATCCCTTTGATCAGCTCAGGAAAATAGAAGAATAGTTGTTCTCCCCCCAACCTGCTCAGGACAGGAGGGATGAAACAAGCACGATAAACTCCTACATCCATCAAGGCAGAGTCTAGCAAACAGATGGGCTGCAGGAGCATAATTACCTCCATGGCAGGACTAACAAACTCCAAAGCCAGGTCTGAACCTCTGCTGGTCATCGTAGGCTCGACTCCCTTGTTTTCCACAGCTGGGTCCCATTATAACAGCAATGCATCTCTTTTAGGAACTGGGAAACAACTGTCCTAGAACTAAGCTGGTGCTCCATGATCTTTAAATTTCACGCCACAGGATAAACAGTGACATGATACTCAGTTTTCAGGCAAAATCTGCAACATAAACAAAGAGGATATGTACTGCCTGCAAACATGCACATGTATGCAGGGCAAATTTGTACAACTGCATAAAGACACATAGTGTGCTTCAGTCCATCTTGCTGAGATACAAAGTTCAACACAAAGCCAATTGTGCTTTCGTGGGTCTTGCCAAGTGCAATGACATCCGCCTCACTATTTAATCCTCACTATGATCTGAAAAAACAGCTGGCTTTTATGTCAGGTGGCAGGACCAGGCTGGTAATTAGCTACCTAGTCAGCTTGATCAATGCATTTTTATGAACAATAAATTGATCTTTTTTCACCATAATACAATATTGACTGGAGCTGCATGATTTTGGGTGAAATAAGAATCCCAACTATTTTCCACAATATAGATAGTGATTTTCTCTCACAATTAAATGGTAGTAACTCATTAATTAAAAGAAAACTGTGTTATAACTTGTTTAAATTGTCTATTAATAATTTACAATCGAATTAATAACCAGATTATAAACTACAGTACTCATAAACTCTTTATTTATTGTAAAGTGGCACCCTTAAAATACTATATTATCACTATTCAAAGTATTAGAAATATTTAATAAACAATTCTTAAATCTTCCCAGGTAACATAGGGCACAATGCTGAGGTTCAGTCTGGACAAGATGCCAAATGAACGGGATTCATCATAATCAATCAAGTAAATGTTAAATCGAGGCTGCTTCTGATTCTTTACTGATTCTCTGATATAATGAGTTTTTATAGGATCTAAAATAAACATAGGATTTAAAAATAAAACCTGTTAAAAAAGTTTCTTCAACATGTATAACATAATACATAACAATACAACAATGTACCAACTTACAAATATACAATCTGGCTCTGCAAGAAAAAAAAATATATAAAGGGATTTATTTGAATACAACCTTTAATTGACAATGCAGCAATACCTTTCTTCCTTTGATAGCTGTGCATGTATATGGGCATATATACACACATACAAACATATGTATGTAAACTTTAATTTAACATTTGTCTATAAATCACGTTCAGAGTCCAAAACCAGCTATTTATTTCAGACCGTGGCCTTTTCATCCAATTAAATCATGTGTCAAAAATATGATAGTTTATCGTTATTCAGACAACAGTATAGAAGAAAACTGTTACGGATCATTGCACACTGTAACAGGCATCTAAAAGTGTAAATTAGAGAAAACACTACATAAAAGCTGGCATTTCTCCAATGCCTTTTTCCAGTCAAAATTGCTGAAGCCATTTTTACAAACACAAATAAAAGTGGAGGAGCATCGCTGCAGTGCTGATGACACGGAAAAGCGCTGCATATTTAAAAAGACGCAGAATCAAAAAGCTGATAGCAATGGAGCACTATCCAAAGAACGCAACCCCATTTCCATCCAGGGCCAATTTCAATGAACAAGGACACCTACTGTGCTTATGTTTAAACTGCAACACGAGAGATGAAGGAAAAAAGAGATGAGAAAAATGGAGAAGTTCACAAGTTCACAAAGCTGCTGTTATATAAAGGGACCCTGAACAGTAAAATCCATTCATGTTTGATTAATTTACAGAACTCACAGAACATAGGTTTCTGAACTGCACTGCATGATTCCTGTGATACTTATGAACAATTGTTTATTTAATGCTTTAAGGGGGATGATCTTTCTAACATTCAGCACCTTCCACATGACAGTCAGCATTTATATTTATTTCTAATGGAAGCAATATCTGAGTAAAGTTAAGCAATTTCTCAAAGGACAGCTTTTCTGTCTCAGAGAAGAGCACCCCCCCCCATTCCCCCCCATTCCATCCCACCTACCTATTCATTCTGTGAGCCTGATTCCTGCCCACTAACCTGCCTCTAGTCTGTAAATAATGATTTATATCAACACATGGCAGGAAGTGTGTTTTGATAAATTGGGAAGAAACTCTCTGAGGTAATTTTTAGGTGCTGCAGCTGTCAGACCGTGTCTCTGGGCAGTGACAAATGGGGGGAGGGTCAGGTTCCCGGGGGGGTACAGTATCCCTGACAAAAAAGCCGCAGCAGTAAGTGTTTTTTATTAGGTGCACAACCTGGCCAATTCCACAGAAAGAGCTGGATTCAGCGCTGAGACCAAGGCTGAGACCTCTATTGCAGAATCTTATTACAGTGATTCCTTTTCTCAAACAAATTTGGGCAGATGTGTCACAAAGTGCAAACTTGTAGCACTGTCTGCTCCAAGTACAGCATGGTACGGCCAGTCTGCTCCAAGTACAGCATGGTACGGCCAGTCTGCTCCCATTACAGCATGGTACGGCCAGTCTGCTCCCATTACAGCATGGTATGGCCAGTCTGCTCCCAGTACAGCATGGTACGGCCAGCCTGCTCCAAGTACAGCATGGTACGGCCAGTCTGCTCCCAATACAGCATGGTACGGCCAGTCTGCTCCCAATACAGCATGGTACGGCCAGTCTGCTCCAATTACAGCATGGTACGGCCAGTCTGCTCCAAGTACTGCATGGTACGGCCAGTCTGCTCCAAGTACAGCATGGTATGGCCAGTCTGCTCCCAGTACAGCATGGTACGGCCAATCTGCTCCCAATACAGCATGGTACGGCCAGTCTGCTCCAAGTACAGCATGGTACGGCCAGTCTGCTCCCAGTACAGCATGGTACGGCCAGTCTGCTCCCAGTACAGCATGGTACGGCCAGCCTGCTCCAAGTACAGCATGGTACGGCCAGTCTGCTCCCAGTACAGCATGGTATGGCCAGTCTGCTCCCAGTACAGCATGGTATGGCCAGTCTGCTCCCAGTACAGCATGGTACGGCCAGTCTGCTCCCAATACAGCTTGGTACGGCCAGTCTTCTCCCAGTACAGCATGGTACGACCAGTCTGCTCCCAGTACAACATGGTACGGCCAGTCTGCTCCCAGTACAGCATTGTATGGCCAGTCTGCTCCCAATACAGCATGCTACAGCCAGTATTCCAGACCTTCTATTCTCCACATAAACCATTAATTTTACCCCTAATAGCCACTGCAATGTGTGAAAATCTTGCACTAATCCACCAAAATCTATCCATGCAAGAAATCCCAGTGGTAGTATGTCAAGCTCTCTTCAAATTCTGTTATTTTTATTCACCAAGCATTGTAATTTTGAGTCTTTTTACTTAAAGAGTGATGTTAGGTCAGGTTCTTATTAAATTACACAGGCTGAACCTGCCTTAGATGTGCTCCATCACTTCTGTAATGAAAGCCAAGATGGGCTTAAGTGGATAAATCTTCTCACTTGGGACTAAGACCAACAAAGGTTTCAATTCCCTTGCCTGTTTACTGAACATTCTTACCTACTGGTCAGCAAAGCTTTAGCTTGACTAAACATTTTCAGTTCCATGCTTTTCAGGAATTTCCAGTTACGTCCATCAGACAGTAGAAAAGCTAATATCAGTCGCTTCACAGTTTACGATGTTTAGAGGATGCAGATTCATTTAAATTATCACATCCATAAGAGACATCCGTCTTCGTCAAACAGGGCCTGGTACCCGTTATGGAAGTCATCTAACAAAAATTAACACAGGGGTCTCCAACTCCCGTCCTAGAAAGCTTTCGTCCACCCGTCTGTGGCTCATCAGAAGCCAGGTAGGGTAAAAATCCAACTGGATAGTAGCTCTCCAGGACCGGAGTTGGAGAGCCTTGACTTAGCGTGACATGCCATTAGCATTGCCCAAGGCTTTTATTTATTAAAAATGTAATCATTTCTGTGAGAGACTATCATTACAAAATCAAGGGAAATGAGTTTAAAGCTAACGGTTTGCTTCTGCTCTGCACACATGGTCTCCACAGCAATCTCTCCTCCCTTGTATTTTGTCTCGGGTACAGAATAAGGATGCTTTGCCCCCGCAGTTATTCAGACTAACGGTGCCATTAGGGGCGTGACTGAATGCCTGCTGGTTACCTGGGCATAGAGCCGTGCAGCTGGTTTTCTGGACATTCTGCCCCTCGCAGGAGGTCCCTCCGTTCAGGGGGGTGGGGTTGGTACAGCTCCGGCTCCTCTTCTGCCAGCCTCGGCCACAGGCGGCACTGCAAGCGGACCACCCTGTCCACGTGGACCAGCCGCCGTTGACTGTCCATAAGTATGCGGAGGGGGGGGGGGGAAATGAAGAGAGCGGCCAGGATTACCTGACGGGCACTGGAGGACAGGAGAGGCTTCTCCCATGTCCCTTCCAGAAAACTCTGCAACAGCAACCCTGCAATATCTACCAGCTGTTTTCAGGTGAAAGCAGCACTAGTGTCTAAAAGACAAACAGTGCAGCAATGTTCTGCAAAATATGCACCGAATCCTGCAGGAGCCTCTATCCAAAATGGTTAGAGATTAGGCTTGGGCGGTATGACGAAGGTATTATTTTTAATACCGTAAAAAAATATAGACGCTCCCCTTTCTAAGAATCTGATACCGAGATGCTGGATTGAGGCGATGTATCATTGCTGCACAGTGTTAGCATTGGCTGGAACTTTACTTAAGCTAAAAAAAAAAGAAACTGAAAGATTAGCCGGCATGCGTAGGGTATTGCCACAAGAACAAAATGCACGGTGAATGCGCTGTGAACTGTTGCAGCACTCGCGACATAACCTAGTGCGCGCGTGGCCGCGGGTGGGGCAGTAACTGTGGTGTTAATATAAACTATTTAAGAAGGAAGTATCTCCTCAGTTCCGTAGCCCCCCAGCTTCCACACTGACGAGCCCGTTTAGACTTCCTCTGATTCTGGAGTTTACAGTAGCCTGCATGATTTACGTCCATTCCTTCTTAAAAAAAAAGTAATAATACTGTCACACACCATGTACTGGGGTGGAATGTCTAGAAGGTATGACAATATGAAAAAAAGATACCGCCCAAACCTATTACAGACACAGAGTCAGCAAACACATTACTAATTGTGCTAAACAGAGTTATGGGTTAACGCTACTCTTCTGTGGTTTGATTCATGTTTTATTTTGCAGCTTATAGAAATGTACTCTAATTTTGGTCTTACCATTAAAATAATTACTGGGGATGCTATGCAATGCACACGTAGTACCAATTTGCAGTTCAGTTCTTATAATCATTAACTGCAGATATCCACGTGTAGAAGTTGGACCACATGCATATTCCTAAGCTGTATTCACCAGCAACATGGAAAGCCTGAACTGAAAGCTGAGATTTTATTTTGGGCAGTTTTATTTTGTAACTCTTTTTAATAGTATAGAAATTCAAATGCAAAATTCTTCTTAAAATATATATATTTTTTGTTCAATAAATGCAAACTTTTCAAAACATCAGTCTGCTTTTGCCTTTAGAATATGTTTGGAAGAATGGGCTATTGCCCATTTTTTAAATAAGGAAATAATTCCGCAAGCACGTTGCTTCAGTATTTTTTCCTCAGCATTTCAGCATTCACTGCATGTGTATTTTTAAATTTTTTTGCATATGTAAGACATGCAGTTGCTACTTTTGATTTGCAAACATAACCATTGTGAAATGGTTCTCATAACTACCATAACTACCAAATCCTGATTGGTGCAGAAGAAAATTTCGTGTAAATCTGTGAATGTTATTAAGGTTCATATGGTTTTGTTGGTTATTGTCATGGCGACACGGCTGTCAGACACATGGCACAGGTTGAGGGACGATAAGTAATTTTTCAACCGTTGAGTCGAAAATTTATTTTTTGTTGTTATAACGTACATAAAATTTGTATAGTGTTGATAAATTATTATTCTGAGTGTGTGAACATGTGACTATGAGTTTATATGTGCTTCTGGGTGAGGCTTTTCTGTGGGTTTTACATTGTATATGTGCTTTTCTCAGCTGACAGACAGCCACTGACAGGGAGCGGGCAGACTATATACACTATATGGACAAAAGTATGAGGACACCAGGCAGTTACACCCACAGATATATTTTATATATTTATAACAGCCCATTCTAAATCCATAGGCATCAATATGGAGCTGATCCCCTCATTGCAGTTATAACAGGTGCCATTCTTCTGGAAAAGCTTTCCACAAGATTTTGGGGTGTGTCAGTGGGAATTTTTGCCCATTCATCCAGAAGAGCATTTGTGAGGTCAGGCTCTGATGTTGGACATGAAGGTCTGGCTCATTGTCTATTCTAGTTTATCCCAAAGGTGTTTGATGGGGTTGAGGTCAGGGCTTCTGTGTGGACCAGTCAAGTTCTTCCACACCAAACTCACAAAACCATGTTTCTATAGATCCTTGCTTTGTGCACTGGGGCACAGTCATCCTGGAACATAAAGGGTCTTCCCCAAACTGTTCCCACAAAGCTGGAAGCATACACTTGTCCAAAATGTCTTGTTATGCTGAAGCGTTAAGAGTTCTCTTCACTGGAGCAAAGTGCCCCAGCACAACCCCTGAAAAACACCTCCGTACCATTATCCCTTCTCTACCAAACTTGGCACTGTTGACACAGTGCAGTCAGGCAGGTAGCATTCTCCTGGCATCTGGCAAACCCAGACTCATCCATCAGACTGCCAGACAGAGAAGTGTGATTCGTCACTCCACAGAACACGTTTCCACTGCCCTAGAGTCCAGTGGCGGCGTGCTTTACACCACTCCATCTGACGCTCTGCAAGCGGCTGCTGGACCACGGAAGCCTATTCCACGAAACAGTTTTTGTGCTGGAGTTAATGCCAGAGGACGTTTGGAACTCTGCAGTTATTGAGTCTGAGACTGGCGAGTTCTATGCACTTTATGCCTCCGCACTTGGCGACTCTGCTCTCTTACCTTACGTGGTCGGCCACATTGTGGCTGAGTTTCTGTTGTTCCTAAAGGCTCCGACTTTGCAATAATATCAATAACAGTTGACTGTGGAATATCTAGCATGGAAGAAACTTCACAAACTGATTTATTGCAAAGGCGGCGTGCAATATCACGCCTGAATTCACTGACCTCTCCAGAGCGACCCATTCCTTCACAAATGTTTGTGAACCGTACTGCATGGCTAGGTGCTTGATTTTATACCACCTGAATTCAATGATTAAAGTGGTGTCCCCCAATACTTTTGTCCATATAGTATTGCACAAAGAAAAGAAAAGGCGTATATTAAGTTCAGTTTTCCTGTAACGCAATCAGCTGTAGTTCGTGCCTCATCCTTATTCATCAGCCGCCAGTAAGGAGAAGAAGGAAAGAAAAAAACACGACGCAGAATAAATTGGTGCAGGTGTCAAATGCAAACACAGTGACAGCAGCCGACAGCAGACACGGGCACACTAGCTGGCGTACACACCCTTTACACTCATACTTGCGGTGAATGTCAATGCAGTCTGGCCCCTGCGAAACAGAATTTACATTGCGTTTTAGTGCCAAATTGCCAAACTTCTGCCCAGTGTCTGATAGCACTTCGTCATATTTGCCTCAATGGGGAAAAAAGCACAGAGTTCCCATTGTGGTTAAAATGGAAAAGGCCTGCCAAATATCTAATTTCCCCTTACTTAGTTTGACAGTTTTGTATTCACCTTTCCTTAAGCAGACACTTACATCTTCAGGCGTTAAATATTTCCGCGCTGCTCTGCCACCATTAGCTGGGAGCTCATGAGAGTGATGAGGAACTTGCTAAATGCTATCGTCCTTCAGAAAGTTCCAGGATAGTCTGTGCAAAAACCAAATTAGCCAAGGCAGCGTATTTTTCTGTTCACTCACAAATATGAATAACAGTTTGTTGTGATAACAAAAAATACATTTGAATTCTTTTTACGGCATCCCGCTAGTCGCCTCTATCGTCCCGCTCTCTCAGACATATCAGTTACTTCCTGCCCTGCTCTTGCATTCAAAAATGAAAATTTGTGCTGGGCTGCACTTTGCTGCCGTGGACCCTGTGGGAATGCAGACCTCTACTGTGAACTACACCAAAAGCTCAAATTGGAAAGACTGCAAACTTATTTCACTACCTGAAGCACTGGCGTCCAGTGGAACATACAGAATGTGAGTGTTTACAGTCACGAACACCAGCAAATGAAGTTTCCACTTTCAAGCTGAAGAAACACAGGACAAACTGCATCCCATATTGGTTAAAAATGGGACACAGCATTTTATTTTTCACAATGGGATGGGTGACAGCTGTACCAGAAATGTCAAACCCCTTCCCTGGAAGGGGCAGAAAAAGAAACATTGCAACTAACATACGCTATGACATTTTATTGTTGTATTATTGCATGATTTGTTAATTTAGATGTCAGATTAGATTTCAGTTTGCAGTCCAGCTTGTCGTCTTTCTAATGTTCCGAATCTATTTAAAGGCAATTCTATGGGTTTATTAAGCAAAAAATGAGTTTAAGTAAAGAAATAATGGCTTAAAGTATGCCGTGGTAATTATTGATTTCGACTGATATGAAAAAATTATTGTCATAAAATAGTTTCCCAAACACCCTACTTTCATGATCCGCTCCGTACGATCCTCCAGTGTGCCACGCCCACCTCATTTCCTCGTGTGATGCCCTGATCGTGCTCACCTGTGTCCAGTTAATCCCTGCTTGCCTGTGTATATTAGTCCACGTCTTCCTGAGTCTTGCGTCGGTCATTGAGTGTTGTGATGTTATGTCGCGTGCCTGTCTGCCCAATTAAACCCTGTTTTCCGTCTACCCTGGGACTCGTGCCTCCTTACCTGTTTGCCTGCCTCACGAATCGCAACACCTACAGTGTACATAATTATTATGTATCTGCATAGTGATGGTATAAATCATAGCAAGTAAGGTACACAGTGAAGATAAGGGGGTGATTAAGATGAGGAGGGAAAGGGATGGGCACTCTGAACATTACTGATGGGCCTATAGTCAGCTCTTTGGACACACATAAACACATGTGTTCATTGTAATGACGCTTGCTGGTACTGACAGAAGGAAAATGCTGGTCGCAAAAAAGATCCAATTAATCTACTTGTTTTTAGGCCGAGACCCAAAACCAGCAGAATCCTGATTTAGAATCCATGCGGAATTTTTCTCAGATTTGAGGCTCACATTTGTAAACTCTGCAGAAGCTCTCTTTCCTTATTCCACCCAAATTATTTTGTGCAGGACTTGAAATCAGACACATAGTGCTTAATTACTGGGAAGCAATCATTAGAAAATTACATAGAACAATTAAACACTCCCCGTTAAGCAGCACCCTGTAACAAGACTCCGCTCATCAGCAAGTAGATTAGTAGCCACGGAACCCTGATCACTAGTCTAGTTTACTCTGTTTTTTTTCCAAGTGCTTTGCTAATTTCCTCTGTGATTCTCCCTATGGTCTCCCTGAACCATTTCCTTATCCATTTTGTAACTGATTGCCCACCTTTGCGAGTTAAATCGCTCTGCTCCTTGGCCCCTGATTACTTCTTACTGCCACAGAGGGCCACATCAACTGGGTCTTGTTAAAATGCATATCTGGGCCCTTTCGATCTACCTTAAAAAGCAAAGCAATCAAAACAAACCTCATGCAGGCCATGGTAGACAGTCAGGTAGCACAGGACTCTGGAAAGGTTTCATTAACAAATCACAATTTCTACAACAGTGCCATTACAAGAAGTGCTAATCATTCTTGAGGGAAGAGTAACAGCAATTCTTTTTATTCAGAGCAATCTGGCTACGATTTTTTTCAATTCATTTTTACAATAGTCATAAATTAGACATCGTTTCACACATTTTATGGTTTTTGAAACTAAATCTGAGTTACTAAATTGAGACAGCTCACAAAAAGCCTCCAGAGAGTATACTCCAGAGAGTATACTCCAGAGAGTATGCCCTAATGGGCAACTCACAGGCAATATTATTGAGCTCTGGAGGCAACTTCATGGACTGAATATATTTAAAGTAAATAACACAAAATAATGAACACACCCATCCCTCCATCCATCCATCCATCCATCCATCCATCCATCCATTCACCCATCTCCGCTTGCCTGATGCAGAGTTGCGGGAGTCGAGAACCGACAGGTACAAGGCAGGGAATAACCCAGCAGAGGGCGCTAATCTATAGCAGGCTAGAGACCGTCACACTTTGGCAATTCCAATTTATCGGGGGGGGGGGGGGGGGGGCCGGGAAA
>JAODKF010000002.1:8257888-8277797 GCA_026779585.1 Mormyrus proboscirostris
GCGGTGTGAGAGATAATTTAGACTGTTTATTCTAAAAGATATTTATATCACTATATATTATAACCATATATATATATATATATATATATATATATATATATGGAAAAATTGTTAATTTGCTTCATGTGCGTGGTAGTTTGATAATTTAACCATCTGAATAGCCTTACTTAATGATTTACAGTCACTTGTAAATGACAACTGTAAGAAAGAAAATGATAAATAAAAAAACTGTTTATGTTTATATGTCCAATAATCAATATATATTTTATTATCTTAAGTGTTATTTACCATCTGAAGCGACTACAGCTCCCAGTTAATAAGATGATCACAGGTTTTCCTGTCAACACACTGTACTACTGTCTAGCCCTGTCGCGTCCCGCCCGCTCCACCTGTCCCATCCCCGTGTCTCCCCTTGAGTGTGGCTCCGAACCAGCCACACAGTCTTACTTATTGCTCCTTCCCTCCTGTTGATCATTCACAGCTGCCTTGTCTTTAGTCCTCATAAGCCAGGTATATTAGCATCTCTCAGTCCAGTGTTCCTTGTCCGGTCATTGTTCCCTGTTCACGTCTGCTGTCAGCCCCGTGAGTCCCAATAAAACACCCCCACGTGGGATTCCCCCACACAGCCTGCATTCTGTGTCATTCCTTCCACTGTGGAATTATTTGTATACCAGGCAGCAACATACAATGGAGATCAGCTCTACCAGCATAATGTTCTAATTCATTCTTTCTCACATAACATGCAGAAGGTAGCCTGATTTTCATAGCTTAAAGTACACCTTTCAAGTACTAATTGAGGTCGTGTTCAAACAGGGAGCAATTGGGCAACAACAATAAGTCTTAGGTCTCCTTGACTGATTATGTGCAGGAGTAGTTAAAGACCAACTTAACCCTCCCCAGCCAATTGAGATTGGTATTGGAGAATGGCCAACCAATCACACGGAGACCAGAAATCTGTGGTGTCATTTCCAGTTCGGCACGGGCGTTACTGTTGTGTTGAATTTATATTTATTGGAAAGTCCAAGTAGAATATCTAATACAAAATTCAGTTTAGTGTCCAACAAAACTGCCTCAAATAAAGTAATTCAGTAGAGTGAAATGTCTGGCACCAAACATACAATTCTAGTCAATTAAAAAGTAGAGCTGTTTCACGTGAAAAGAGAAACATATAATTATCACAGTGTTGGATGATGGGAAAATTATTACATACTGTTTATTTAGTTGTACGTTGTGATAAAAACAATGCTGCATTCGGATGCTCACACATTTTTTCATACTGCAGACCTTAAGAATTCTTTTTAAATAGCCATTCCTATGCTCCTCATTGCACTCTTTTATAAAATAAAATTTCATTGAGAGAAAGTGGTTCAAAAGAATCTTCACCACACCTTTAAGGCAATCTGAGTAAAGAATTCAGCTGTCTACATCATAAAGGCTTGCAGTTCTCATATTTATTCAATTAAAAGTAGGTAGACTTTATTCCACCAGTCTGGTACATAGTGCACTGTCAAGTTCATTATTCCTTAATTTATTAAGGTTATTGATTGACTGATTATGATTGTTTTAAATGAGGAATATTTTAGAGTAAACTCAGTGTGTCTGTTCTTGTGAAACCAACAGGCTTTAAATGTGGCTTCACAGAATAGAACAGAATAGTCCTTATTGAGATTGTACAGGTAGAAAGTACAACAATTTTCAAAAACATATCAAAAATCCTGTATCAAGGTTGTAATATTAACAGCCTAAATGCACAACAAATAGCAATAACATTAAAATAGGTTAAACTAAATAAAATCAACCCCATTCGATTGAACAAACTAAAGCATGACCCATATTCCTCACTATGTGATTCTTAGGGAAAAAGGCACGATGTGTCCAACTGTTTTTCATGAAATGATCTGTGATGCACATGTACAGTTTTAAACTTAAATGATAGGGCTTTCTTAGTATAGCTGCTTCTATCTCTAAGCTAATTCTGAGCTACTAACTTGAGATGGAAATCTTTGCAGAGTATTTCAAGCTTGGAACCTCATATTGATGTGTAAATATTAAGCATACATTTAAATGAAACTTTCTGTACTGTATGTAAACAAACCTGTTTTTGGAAATACATCTAGTGGTTGCATTTCTGCAGCTGTTCCACCTTTAATGCTCAAAAGCTACAATAAGGGTCAGATGTACATGAATGCGACTTGGACCACTCACTTGAAACATCTGGTGTTAAACATGATGGTGTCCCTGTTTATTTAGCTGGAGGATGAACTGAGATGACAGTACAGATTTGTGGATTTGCTGTCTTGAGTTATGTCGTTTTTAACAGATGCAGTAAGTGACTTCATTTAAATTTGCTGGCTGCCCTTTGCCGTTTGGCTTGAAACCAAAAAACTGGCAATTAAATGCAGTAGCCTTCTTCAGAACCAGGGTCAGTCACCTTTGCTGTAAAAAATGTTAGACTAGTTGTGGAACTACTTAGTGAAGTGAAAATGTGCTCTTCTGGGCTTGGGGGCTACATTTCTCAAGCACACATGGTTGTATTTTTGGTGATTATACAAACATGCGCAATTAAATGACAAACAAAATTGTGTGTTGAGGCTGTAGATATTGCAATGATAATATGACATTGGCCAAGGCCAGGGACGCTGTAAGGCGGGGAATGTTAGGACGACTCCAAAGGCCCCTGAGTGACAAGATTTTGGAAATAACTGGATTGGTCTGGACTGGGGGGCCCAATATGATATACCTTCATGAGGCCCAAAATCTCTAGCAACGCCCCTACCCAAGGGTGATTGCTTCAGAATGTTCAAAATGTGTTTTATTTTACGTTTTGGTTTCCAGTCCAAGGTGTACCCCAGCCTTCTGCCCAATGCTGCCTGGGATAGACTCCAAGCCCCCCGACAAGCAGAACCAAGATGTGGTTTAAGATGGATGGATTTCTGTGAAAGTTTCAATATGCTTATTCGTTTCAAGAGATACAGTATATGGCAAAAGCCATTATAACAACCACAATCTGTGATTCAGCAACATTGTTTTTACCTATTCAAAGAACAATTCAGCACAGGTCAAGAATAATCACATTTGTTCAATACAACCATACATCACACACGACCGTAGTAAACTAATAAGACTTGTCTTTGTGTTTGTACATTTAGTTTTGTACATAATGGCTCAGACTCACACTCGCCTAAAACACTGGTTAAGGATGAGATGAATCCGAGGAACATTATGTTATTTACTTTAAAATTTTTGACCCAGGGTGAGTGCCAGGTATGTGTTTTCAGTTTGCTTCTGTTCAAATTAATTTTGGCTCTCAAAACAAATAAAACAAATAAACCGTTTTTTATTATTTTAATGCATCAGTCCCAAAAGAACAATTCAGCCCTGATTTTATGGTAATTGCCCCAAGGTCCTGAAAAATGCCACTTTCGAAAGACCCCGAGTTCCTAGTACGTACCACTATAATGTAGAATATCTATGCACATTTGTATTAACATTAGAAAATAGACATGCATATTGCCATTTATTATAATGTACACTGCCATGACTTAGCAATATAGTTATTTGTAATTAGGAAAATAAATCAACTAAGTAAAAGTAATATTGCAAATTGCAACATACATAGTTGGTTTCGGAATCAAATTTTAATGCCAGCTGGGCCTCAGTAGAAGGGAAATGTTTATTTAATTTTTCTAACCTGATGAGATTTTATAATTTAATACCTATTCATTTAAAATAAATTACATTTATTATTGTGAATTACACAGCAATATGTGAATTATGCGAATCACTGAATTACACACTTCTTGATTTCATGCTTATTTACTATTAATCGAGTTTAGATGGCAATTACTGCATGTGTTGTATACTCACGATGCTTCAATAATTTAAATAATAAATTATTATTTGTTTTGTCTATTTACTTATTAACAAATGAAGTGCAAGCAATAAAATATTCAGTGAAAATACCAATTTGACTTTAATCATTGTTCCCAAGATGGATTTAACAAAGTTATATTTTAAAAATGACTGTCTGTCATGGGTATACTGCACTAAAATCCTTTCAGAACTTCCAATTTTTCAAAGGATCATTTTCATCAAAACACGTCTCTTATATTCCATTTATGCATTTTGTACACATTACATATTAAAGTACACATTACTTGTAACATTGGGGGTTTATTGGCCAATTGACCCAGTTGATGTATGTGGAGGGATTTTACCTGCAATTTTGAATAAAAGCTATAAAACTATTTATGTTGTGTATTTAAATTTGTTCAGTGTTACTGGATGGATGGATGGCATGTTGAGTTGTTGAACCTCCAACTTGATTTTATGCCTTTGATCCCTTTCACGATGCCTTCATTGAGACAAATTTCACCATATATGACTTTCACGATACAGGCAGAGTATGATTAACTTGAAATCAAGATTTCAAGACGATGTCATATTCCAATTATTTTTGGAAAAAAGTTTTTAGATTAAACCATATATAGATAGATAGATAGATAGATAGATAGATAGATTAAGTAGTTTAACCATTTGCATGCATATACTGTATATATTTAAGCTAGCATGTTCCTTGGCAAAACAAGGTACATTCATAAGTGAAATCACAGTGCACAGACCCCAACTCGATGGTGAAAGAGAGGACATATTAATGTCTTTGGAATCCATACTGACCTTTACTGCTGGTCACTACGAGCTCTCTTAGGGGTAAAGCTTCTACTGGCTACTTAGAAACGCAGCAGGGTGTGGGCCTGTGTTTCTGTTTTTATATAACAGGCTTCGGAGAGAGTTAGCGTACCTGAGCTGAGTCGATTCCCAAATCCGTAACATTTTATACTTTTCAATCTCAATGGCTACCATGTTCCATTAGGAGCAGACATTATGTGCCTGCTTAAGTCTTCCCACCAACAGACAAGGGGATGCCTTAAGACAAGTAATTTAAAGCTCATTACATAAAATATACATCCTTCAACGTTCACAACTGGTTCTTGAATTGATTATTTTATATTTTCCTTATTATTTAAGTATTTAAGTATTTGAATTGACGATCAGTTGGCTTCTGAACTGAGATTCTGGTTACAGAATCTAGAGGAGGAGGATCAAAAACAAGCTTCAGGAAAATACGAGGCAAGAAGCATGGGACCACAGTCTAGAAGGGAGTCGTACTATTGAATCTGCGTGCGTCAGCTGAAAACTTACACACTTTACGAGGCACTTTCTGTTACTTTTTTAAAAAATGCTTCTGTACATTGAGTTGCAAATCTAATTTGTTTAGCATATTATTATGTATTATATACAAAGAATCTGTCTAAAAATGTGTACAGAAGTTTTCTTTATCCACTTCAGAAATGTATCACTTAAGGATATTGTTTTTGTTCAATAAGCAGCAATAATGAACTGATACCAACAGGTACTTAAGCTGTGCACACACTACACTGATAATTATCGCCCTGTTACACAACATCAACGAAAAATAGAAATTCAGTTGAACCTCTGTTATTATGCCTTCATTTACAAAATGTGTGTTAAGGAAGCATAATTTACATTTACAGTACTATGCTAGCAAATTTCCTCACAACAGTACATGTACTGTACTGTAGCTACATTACAGCAAATAAAAAAATGTACAGTATAGCACTATTTTCAGTTACAGGAACAAACTGTAAATAATAATAATAATAATACAGAATAAATAATAATAATAATACAGAATAATGTAACCAGTACTGTTACATTACAGTCAGTATTGTCCTGTAAATCTACACAAAAATGTCTTACAGTGTATAGTTTCTTATGTTTCACTAGACACAAAGTATTATAATTTGTGTTAGTTTGTACCATTTTTTTTAAATAAAAAGAAGTTCCAATAATTACAAGGAATAAATAGTTCTGATGGATAAAAACAATAAAATGTTTTTTTTTATTCTACAGTGCAACATATCTAAGATGCCATACATTATAATCAATGTGCGTACTGACAAATTTATGGAAAGAAAAATTGCAAAAGCAAAGAGCTAGGACTGTCCAAAACAGACAGGTGCCTGGAGACGATGGCCATGGACTCCAAACTGGTACATTGGTTTATCAGTACTGGTCTGATCATATACTGACAGAAGACACGACAAGGTGCGGCAGATAAGTCAGGCTACCTAAATCAATCTCGCAATGATGTAGGGCTGGAGACATGTCCAGCTGATAACAGCAGCTGAAGCTGCTTTGTGGAGGACAGCTGCAACTTCATTTCCCTCAGATCCGTTTCTCTCTATACACCCTTTTTGTATCCTTCAAATCCCCAGTAACATGTTTATCTTGGCACTCTTTACAGACGGAGATGTTTTTGGTACCGAAACTCAATTTATTTTTTTCCCCACTTAGCCATCAATGACAGGTGATTTATGGCGACCACAGTAGCTAACTCAGCCAGTGTATTCTGGAAAAGAACTTTTGGGAAATGAACAATCACTAAAATACTTTAGAAAAATAATGGAGTATTAAATACTCTTCTGTAGTATTCTGAGATCAAAAGTAAAGATTGAGCGATAAACTGCTCATAATGGAAACTCTAAATCAAGCCATAATATATATATATATATATATATATATATATATAGTGTGCATTAGCTAAACTACATCAGTTCAGTTTTATAGTGTTTCTGTCCCATTAAAATGAGCAGTTTAATTGTAGAGTGTATCAATAAAATTGATGAAAATAAGATTTATATATCTTGCCTTTCTGGAATGAACGTTGTGGATTGGAATGTTACATGTCAAATTGACATTTCACAAATTTTATTTGAAAACTCATGTAATGAGCATGTTTCCTTGACTGATAGTTGCTGGTTCAATTATTGGCAGATTTCCTTCAGTAGCAACCCTGTGTCAACCACCCACAGCAAAATTCTCTAGTGTAATAGTAAAGGATTCATCTAATCTTATTTCAGCAATTATACTGTAAGTTCACTTTTAATTAATTTGCATTCTGCTTATTTCCCAGAGTACATGGGATGTTCACGTTTGTTTCATGCTATGCACTTTGCTTTAATGAATAGAAATTATTTTGTAAAGAGTGATCCAGGAATAGAAGGTACGGACAGGCTAATAATATAACAGCAGAATAGACAAAACCCGGAATGAGGTGATGAGACCATTCAGCAACATTCACACAGCGGAAAGGAAGCCAAGTGCTGTTTTAAGGTCTTCTATCCATCCAGATTCCACACACTAATCCAGGTCAGAGTCGCAAGGGGTCTGTAGCCCTATCCAAAATAGCACAGGACTCGAGCGACAGCACTACACCCTGGCATCACACAAACACTGCTATTTCTAATCACGCTCGGGCAACTGTACACGCCGTGTTTTGCAGTCCTGCAGTTAAATAATAATTATTAGTGTTGTGAATACCGTGCTGTGTCTTTTTGCTTTTCAGATCATTTCTATACTGTACATTTTTACATTTCAAAGCAAACAAAACACTGGAAATAGCCTCAATAAACAATATTACGTCTCCAGACGCAACTGGATTTTATAGAAATAAAGGATAGATAAAACGGTAACAGAAACACTTAACACCTGACAACAGCATGTAGATTTGTCCAACCCCAACGAGCTTGATTTATTACACATACACTAATAATATACTTGACTTTACTCAGTATGTGACAAGGTTAAAAATTATATAGACACTATTTTTTTGCATTATGTGTGCAAAGACGAGGGAGTAAGTTTCTTCAGCATCTTCCAAGCAATAGACAATTAAAATGTCAGTCATTTTCCCAGCAAATAACACACAACCCATAGACGTGGCAGTATTTCCAAAGATCACAGCTGCTCAAACAAGGGAGAAAATAATAAGGTATGACTTTCAGTGTCTCCTACGATGCAAAATGACAAATCCAAGCATCACGTAGTACTGCAGAAATGTTTTTTGTTCGTTTGTTTTTGGAAACTTTAAAGTGTGATCAAGAACAGCTGTAGCATTTGGTGAAAAGATACAGTAATTTTAATTTTAATTCATTTTCGTTATCATCATTTTGCAGATTGAAATTTTAACCTTATAAATATGCTCCACAATAAAAAAAAAAAATTATATATAGTAGCCTTATAGCACAGAGCTCAATGGTTGTCACTCACTAACACGGTACACACTGGATTGTTTTGCAGCACAGAGGGCTGCTTCTCAGCCTGGCAAGTCACGGTTCATGCCTACCACAACACAAATTCAAGAGCAGAGCTTTCCATTGAAATAGCCATGAATAAGAAAGACTGTATTGCAATCCTTTAAACTAATGCTGATTTGCTTTTCAAACACCTTTGCCCCAAATCCCGGGCTTAGTAAAATGTGTCACTGTGGCAGATTCAGAGTTGTGACTGCGGCTGCCAGCGGATGCATCACTCAGAGAATCTGGCACTGACGGGACACTCAGGGCAGCGCCTGCTTCGTTTCTGATGTTTGAGCAAAAACAATATGACAGTTTTTCCGAGCACTGAAAGCCAACCTCAAGTTTAAGGAACTCCTTTGTCCGCAGGACAGATTTTGGAGTTGCTACGTAGAGATGGGGCTTGTTATTAAAGTCATATTATTGATTTGTACTTTCGCTGACAAAAGAGAACCATTTACATGATACGGTCTAGCAATCCAACCTTCAGATCCCAGCAAACCCCCATGCATCCACAATCAGTAACTTTCAAGCCGATGAGAATCCTGCAGAGATAATACTGTGAAGATCATGCACCCAAACATTCTGTGCATATATATTGCACAACAGCTGCAATAACTAACAACCAAGTCAGATCATTGACCCGTCCATTTTTTAAAACGGCCTGAAAGGGCCGCAGGGGATCCAGAGCCAATCCGGGAGGCTACGGGCACAAGGCGGGGAACAACCCAGGATAAAGGGCGCCATCCCATCGCAGGGCACACTCACACATATACCTATGGGCAACTTGGTAATTCCAATGAACCTGAGGATGTATTGGGACTGTGAGGGGGATGAACTGGAGCAGTAAGAACCCCACAGTGACAGACGAAGAACATGCAATCACATCAATGGTGGGAGACCACAGTGCTAACCACCACACCACCCAGCAGACCGATCAATAAGGAAAGATGAAAAAAACACTGAAAACTGTACATATAACATATAAACAATAATACAAGTGAATAAAACAATTCTCCAGGAACGTTCTAAAATAAACTGTCGATACGCGCTCTTTAAAACCTCCATTATTTTTTTAATATCTGTTGTTTGTTTTGCTTGTTCACTTCACTTGAGTATACAGACCCCTTGTACATTTATATAACTATGTTATTATCGGTTGATCTGCTTGTCATAGCAATGTATACAGAAAATAAGTCACAGGTAACAAATGCCACACAAATCGCTAAAAGAAATTTGGCAGCAAGTAGTGATTAGTGTCAATAAGTAGTTACTTTGTAAATGTTACAAATGCCACCATTTCGTCCAATTCTGGAACCCTACAAAAAATGAAAAAAGGAAAAAGAGGACCGTGCTTTTGAAGCATTAAACTGGCTCTGACACCAGGAAACTTGTCATCTTGTCTGTCAGCTGTATAATTCCCAGTGGTCCGTTCTCCTCCTCTCAGCTGGGCACAAGCTGCTAGGCTGTGCTCAAAAAAAGGTCATTTTACCGTATGACATTTCTACGCAGCACAGGCAGCACAAGCGTGAGTTTTCCACTCTTTCATCCACGCAGTCATTTCATTTCATGGTTAGAATAAAGGTGTATGGATGAACTTGTCTGAACATTGAATGAGTCATATACAACGCTCACAAAAAGTCTTGGTGCTTCATTCAATAAAAAAATATTGCAAATGTATCTGTTTTACCGATAAATTTGCGATTTTTACAGAATCAAGCATGTGTCCCGAAGCTTTCTGTGAGTACTGTGTGTGTGTGACTCATATTACGTATCATTTAAATAAAATCCGACCGTTTCTGTCACACGCCTGTGCACACACGCACACACACACAAACATTTATTTATATATATGATGGAGCTTTCGTGATGCAGAGATGATGATTCCTCTTTCACAGATGGGAGACTATGACCACTGAACCTTTGCCACTCTCTTCAAACCACGGAGGCTGAGGCGCTCAAAGCTCAAACTAATTGCCCATTTGTTTTCACGGCGGCTTCAGCTTGACACCCGCTGCCTTGTCTAGCTTAGTGTTCCTGTTTGCTGACATGGCCAACCGGGTGCACAGTGACTGAAGTCTCTGACGGAGTTCAACCTGACCTGATTCACCCCCTGGCACATCTGAATGGCATCGCCTGTCCCTATCTGCAGCCACATTAGTGCGGACGTAAGCTTGTGTAGGTAAACAAGCCTACTGTCATTTCAAAGGGCCGGCACGGCGCATTTCATTTCCACAGTAAATTTCCATATAATTCTACAATAATTTGAAAACTCAAGAGAGAGAATTGGAAAAAACAGAAATCCCTACCTGAGTTACTGTGCCCTACCATCCAATTCCTATCTGACTGACCTAATTCCAAAATGTTAAATTGTTTTTATTGATAGTTTGCCTGCTATTAAAACAAAATGTGTGCTTTGAAGTTTAACATATAAGGAGACATAAAAATTAATACTACGTATTTGCTGTTTGTTACTCATAGGAAGATGGAGAAGAGCAAGAATAAAACAAAACATTAGCAATACGATCTTGAGAGAGCATAATCATCTCATACGATGAAAATGACAAGGAATCAATGTGAGGCATCAGTCTGCTGCATTCCAAACAATGGAGGAATGGCTCAGGGCAAACTATTGGATTAAAATGAGTGAGTGAGCCTTTAAACAGGGTTCATTTCTCAAGGCCCATCGATCTCTCTGAACACGGAAAATGCATTATACTTACAAAGGTGGAAATGGGCATATGCCGTAAGAGTTTTCATATTTATGGGCGCCAAGCCTTATGTCAGGAGCAAAATGAATGGGGCAGGGCTCCTAACTGTTGTCTGCTTTAAATGTTATTCTGCTTTTATTTTATTTTGTGAGGATCGACCACCTCCTGAAATCTGTTTTTTTTTTTTTAAATGTTTATTGCTCAGCAGGACTTGAATCCTTGTGTGCTAACATCCAGTCACCACAGGTTACAAAGAACAAAAAAAAGCCCTTATTTCCCCACTGTAACACATTTTTTGTCTTCTTCCATTGTAACTTGAGCATACCTAGCTATAGTTCGTTACTCAAGTCTTCTGCAATCAGATATTACTTTGTCAACAATATATTTTAAAAAAAAAGTAATAATGAAATATATAAATAATTTGCATTTATGTTACTGCTAGGATTGCAGCCCTGGTAGATTTCCTGATCTTTTTTAAACTGCAGTTTTTCTATCAGAAATGTCCAGAATTGCTTATACAATTTCTCTGCTCTCTGACTGTGCTCTGGACTGGGCCACAGAGGTTTGAAATCAGCCGTCTCCTGTGTGCACAGATTGGTTTTGTGCCAGGGTTCCAGAGTGGTTGTGGAGTATGCTATAAAATTCTGAACTTTGGCAGCTGAGAGCAGATGGAGTAGGAGACATTTCTCGCTATCATGAATCATGGTGTCTCTGAAGTGGTAAAGCTCACTGCCTTACTGCTGTGGTTTCCTTTCTAGGTAAGAGAAATGTGGGACTCCAGCAGTTACTGTGGTCTTGATAAAAACTCTATTTGAAAACTTATACGGTGCCACTATCTTTGCAAAGTGTATGCAACTTGACATATTTAAGAGAAGAAAATGAGTGAAACTTAATACCACAAATTATTTCAAGTACTAGGTCATGCCTTTTTTCCTGGTAAATGGCCCCTGCATTTTTTCCATAATGTACTTCTTGTGATGCTGAACCACTGTGTTTCATTTTCTCTTTGGATGATATTCTCATCCTCACCAAAACTTTGCAGAAGCACATTCAGCATTTCCTGCAGTTTTTCTACAAGCTGAACCAGCTCTTTGTCAAACGTGAATTTCATTCATCTCCGGTCCCCTTCTTTGGTTATGTAATTTCTCCTGAAACGGTGGAGAAGGACCCTTGCAGTGTCAAAGCATTTATTAATTGGCCCTAGCCTAATATTCTCCAACAGCCAAAGATTCCTTGAGTTTGCTAATTTCAATAGATGCATTATTCATAACTTCAGTGCTATTTCTGTGCCTCATTCACAAAGTGTTCCCCTACTGGCATCCAGTAGATGATGGCAGCACAGTCAGCATTGCAGCAACTGAAGCGATCCACCTCTGCTCCCATACAGACGAATCCCAATTACATTTATTGTGGTGCCTGATGCGTACGAAGTGGATGTAGCTTTTCTTGTTATTGGAAAAGTTCTTGGTCCAACTTTAGCACTTCTATCAGCTTTGTTTGTCAGGTTTTCATCCTCAACCAGTTAAAACAAACAACCTAACCCACACTGCATTGTGTCATCTCTGCCTTCCTGCTAGGGTCAGTGAACACCATGGCGGGAAACTCGCACTTAACACTCTGAGAGTTTCTTGTAAATCTGTAAATACAGTGGAAAGTGATATAGTGATATCAGTTATAGTGATCAGGTCTGTCTGCATGAAATTGATCACTATACGTGGGTGATCATTATAACTGATTTTTTTTCTTTGTCTCAAGCAGATTTCCATCTAACTGACATTTGTATATTTATCACATCAATATAAGGTAATAAAACGGACAACTTCACTATTAACTGAATTTTATTGACTCAAAATACAGTACAGCTGTTCAAAACGCCTTTCAAATTACAGTACTGCTCAAATTAAATCATTGAACTGTACAACTCAAATATGCTATAATACAGCACATTACATAAAATGCAGCTTATTGTGGTTTCGCTGCTGCATCTCGTGGCTCATTTTTGGCAGTTCATTATAAGCTTAGAGTCTATATTTGTCATTGAGAGAAAGTGACTTTCTTTTTCTCCTCATGTTATCTGGTTACCATAAGTCAAAGTAGGTCTATCAAAGTAAAGTTAAAAAACAAAAGAATTACCACAGTTTAATTTTTCCATATATAAAATCTCTAAAATGAACAGTGTAAGAGGACTACTTGATCACTAAAAGCAAATTATTTAAACAGTATTTGTAGAGGAATAATTCTGTTTTCCATTGTACATCGTGGACATACACAGACCCTAATGTAACGCCAACCACACATAGCCACATCAACATATCAATAGGTCAATAAGCACAATATGTATAAGTAAAAGTCACTTTGGATAAAAGCATCGGCTAGCCAACTAAAAGGAAATGTGCAAAGGAGTGATGGTGCCTGGTGCCTTGTGGCCAGTGCTTTACAATCACAATAGGCTCTGTATCTCCAGTATCTTTATGAAAGCAGTCTGTATAGTAATAACAAGCTAAACAGCTCAGATTTTAAGTACATCTCTGTCAGAGCCTAGGGATTAAAGGGATTAAATGAACTAATATCTTCCAACCAATTTTTAGTAAATCACTAAACTAAATTTGTACAAATTAAAACAGGAAAAATAACAATGAGCCCATATTTTAGCAAATTGGCTGGAGCCTGTTGGCCCTCCATCCATACTGAATAACCCAAGGATATTTTGCAGGGCACGTGCATTACAGTTATATGTTGCATCCTCAAAGACTGAAATACTCAAAGGTATATGTTGGGGAAATTCAAAGCAAACCAATTACTGGAAGCAGACAAAGAGAATGGTGGTCATTCTGAGTTTCTGTTAGCAGTAATACACGTATTCAGCAAACATATGTGTAGAGGGTAATACAGGCAGGGAAACAGCAGCAAGAAATAGTAGAAAATACCAGGGAAAAAAAACAAAAAAAAATTAATAAGGCAAACCCACAGTAACAGAGAGGAAGTAAAAGGGAATTTCTGTGGGCTGTAACATCAGAAGCCAAGCATTTTTGGGCCAAATGTGGTAAAAACCAAAACCTTCCCACCGTGCATTTTTAACTAATATAAACTCATATATACGATTTAGTGGGCAGTTTTATCAAAAGTGATGTTCATTTTTATAGGAAGGAGGGCCAAACTGTCCCTGGGTTAAGGGCCTTGCTTAGGGGCCCGATGGTGACATCACTCTGTGGGGGTCAAGGGCCTCACTAAGGGCCTGAAGGTGACATCACCCTGTGGGGGTTAAGGGCCTCGCTTAGGAGCCCGACAGTGACATCACTCTGTGGGGGTTAAGGGCCTCGCTTAGGGCCCGAAGGTGACATCACTCTGTGGGGATTAAGGGCCTCGCTTAGGGGCCCAACGGTGACATCACTCTGTGGGGATTAAGGGCCTCGCTTAGGGGCCCAACGGTGACATCACTCTGCCAACACTGAAATTTGAACCGAGATCCTAATCCACTGAACCACACGCCACTTCTAATATGAAGATCAACTAAATACGATGTCATTTGTTAGTCTGTAGTAATATAGGAGAAAGATTTACATCAAGCCGCTCGTATATCCAAACCCACATATGTTATTATCAGGAAAGACAACAATAGCAAATCACACTGTCCCAACCACAGACTTCAGAACAGCCCTTTAGTTATTTCACTACCAAGATTATTAGTGTTCTCTAAAGCGTCTTTTTAAAAGTATCTATAGCTTCAACAGTCTGCTTTGATGTTATCAGAATGAAAAGACTTCAAATTATACATAATAATGAAAGAAAACCACAACATTTATAGTACACTGTAATGTATCAGAGTCAGCAGTTTAGAGTAACATTACACATGATAAACAATTCCATGGATTAAAACAGCCATCGGATTAATTCAGGAGATCTTTAATAAAAACATATTACTTACTGTATGCCTTGGTACATTCTAGGGCTGAACGATATTGGAAAACAAAAATAATCATGTTGCAGTTTTTGAAAGTTTTACGAGAAATGTGGTATTTACAGTATGAAACAAAAAAGGAGTTGAAAACCAATACAGTCAAAATAAATACAGTGTAAAATAAGTTGGTGGTGTTGCTACGAGTTGTGCCAACAAATTACTAAGTGCCAAGGAGTGACAACAAATTGCTTGCTTTTACTCAACATAATCTCTATGGAATCCAAATTATTTCCTTACAGTGAAAGACAAATGTCTTTTGGTGACCAATTCTTGTTTACTTTTCTCATCCTCAATCATTTTTTTTTTTATTTCTAACAAACATACCACACTGTCTATGAATGACTCCAACAGCAAGAATGGAAATGATTATGATTATATCCCTGAGACGGCGCATGTGGAGCTCATGTAAAAGCTGCAGCAGTAAACTTTAGATTAGATTTTTTTAAACAGAGACTAAAAAAATCTTGTAAAGGTTCAGTCAGTCAGTTCTTGTTTACTTTTCTCCTCCTCACCCCTTTTTGTTGAATTTCTCGCAAACGAGCCTCACTGTCTATGAGCGAATCCAACTGCAAAGAAGAAAACTATTATAATCAGCTCACAGAGCATCTGCGGGACTCATGAGAGAGCAATGGCCAACTCTACGCAGTTTTTTTTAACATAATCTTGAAAAGGAACAATCATTTAAATTGCCAAGCTTGCTGAGTCTCCGATGACAGAGTATAAAGGATTTAGTGTAAGTCATTTATGAGCCCAACCCTGCTGACTATGCGATATGACAGAAGCATCTTTATAACATACAATTTTGATATTAACACACTCTTTTTATGAAAGGGAGATATACAAACCCCGAAAATATGAAGCAATACAGAGTGTTCCGGTGGTCCAGCGAGTAACACTGTGGCCTGACACTTTAAAGCAGTTACGGGACTGATTGTGTAGACTTTGTATGGTGTCTAACTTGTTCCCTGTGCACTTGGAAATAGACTTCAGACTGTACAGGATGAACAGTTATAGAAATTAGATTGATAATGCACGGTTTTGATGTCATATAGGTCATCATACCACCTATTACAACAAAAGGTTTTACAGTCAGGTAAGGAGTATGAATCACTGTAACATACTGATGATTATTTCCATATTATGCCATTTTAAATGGAAATATATGTTTTAGTTTGGATAAAGAACAACATTGTATAATTTTATATTAGACCCTGGTAAAATACAACCCCTCCCCCACCCAACACACACACACACACACACACACACACAAACCCATATATAAAATGTGCAGTGTAATGTTATTTGCAAAGGGAGTATATTGTGTATTGGTAAAATTACATGGAACACCACAATGTTTTCCATTGTTCCAAACACCACATTTCTGTAGGAAAATCATTTAAAAGTGCAAAAATGTTTTCCTTGCATACCAATACCTGAATTCATTTTTTTGTATGTAATCTCATCAGCTGTGAACAGAGAAATTGCTTGAGGAATAATTACACCTTCTCCATGCAGGGATCCTAAATTCATGCTCACTTAATATTTGAAGAACATATTAATTTTTTTTTTTGTCCATTGTCCTTGTGATTGTGCCATTATAGCTGTCTTACGTGGCCAAATTCTCTGACATTCATTTAGTAATGTTTATATTACGAGCCGATTGGCACCGAACAAGAAATGAAAGAAAGGACTGTTAGCAGTTTTGACGGGAACACACATTGTTATGAAATGCTCTGCTGTTCACTACCTGCTAGTTAAAAACTAAATTCAATACAATTCAATACACTGTTCTGAGAAAGAGATCGGTTTTCAGTGAAAAATCATTTAAGCTGAATCAAAAAAATGTTCGTATTTACCCAAAAGTACCCATTAATGCAGAACCCAAGAAGCACTGGAAAAGGCACAACTTTGTATGTGTTTTGATATGAATATGAAGCTCACTGCTCTACGTTTTGAGTTCTCCGAAAGACTTTATCATTGCACTGAGCGGCTGCAGCTTAGCAGGCTAAGCCTCTGTACCTGTGATCAGAGGATCACCGGATTGAGTCCTGGCATCGGCAGAACAGTCATATGTCTGTGGGCCCTTGAGCGAGTCCCTTAACCCCACAGCTCCAAGGGTGCTGCACATTGACCGAACCTGAGCTGTGACCCCCGAGCTATGGAGAACAAGATAGGGATGGAGAAAAGAAGCATCCCGACATACCTGTATTTGTGCAAATGGCAAACAGAGCATTAAAATCTTTAACTGTACCTTCATGATGCCTTTATAATGCATTCATAGAACATTCAGTGCCCCTACATAATGCATTTATAAAGCATTCACAAGAAGCATGTAAGTATACCTTAATACCTTAATAGGATAATATTTGTTATTAATGTCTATTAAAGCTGTTAAGGTATTTTAAGGATGTTAAGGTATAGATATATTCTGACTATGAGTGTTCTGTAAATGCATGATGAATGTGTTATGACAGCGCACTGAATGTACTATTAATGCGTAATGAATGCTTTATGAAAGTGCAGTTAATGTAAAGCGTTACCAAAAATTTAAAATAGTCAATCAACTAAAATAGTAACATTTTACTATGATAAATTTATAAATACGGGTAACTAGCAAAAATATCATGAAAAGAGAAGCCATTTATCAGATCAGGCTACAGCACCAAAAAGACCAGTGCTGGCGCAGTAGAAAGTTCAGCAAGTCTGGGATTTGTGCTCATGTCCCGAAGCTCATGGGTTCAAATCTAGCAGAATAATCATACCACCCTTGGGTGAGGCTCTCAGCCCCAATTGCCCTAGGGATGCTTTCTCACCTGACCGTCTGATCATTAAATATACGTTGCTTTTGACAACAGCATTGGTGGATTAATGCATAGTCTATCCTAGGCTAAGGCCAGAGAAAGCACCATGGGCTCTGCTCTGCCTGGGGAGAAATCAAACGGTAAGTTAAATCAGCAACACAAGAGTGTCCATGTTGGTGTGAGCCTAAAGCCCTCAGGTACAGTACAGTAATCTGCCCCTGGACAAATTTCATTGGTTTATGTGATGTGTTTAATAAGTGGTGCTAAACTGGTGCTGTAATTATGATAAGTACTTGTTCCCACATTTAACTACCAAGTCTACATTCCTTTAAAGTTTATGCTCAATTCCTCACATATTGAGCTGGCAGAGACAACTCCAGAAATTTGCTCGATTTTATCTATAAGATCGGAATAGCTCTTTCTAAAGTAAAGCTCAAATGAAAGTGATGAGAAGAGTGCCTTCACTAGCCATGAGGGAATACATAGCTCTTCTTGCTGTCAGAGAGGAAGAGAAAACGAAAGTGTATTTAAAGGATTCCAGAAGCCTTAATGCTATTTATTACATTTAGCAAGCAGAGGCTGGGGTGGCTGCGTGTAATTGCGGCCATTGATCTTAGTTTGCAGTCAACAAATCAAGATGGATCTTTTTTACTCCCTTGAGATTGACCACTGGGGAAGCCAGGTGACACAGAGATAGGACATTATTTAACACAGGTTCAGAGTGACATTAAGGACCTCTGAGTTTCGGGCTCGTTTTAGCTTATGTCACAGCACAAAGGCATCCATCTGCGTAGTGTTGGCCTAAATCAATAGATAAGTAATCTTCGGCAATAAGGAGGAACACAAGGCGTTACTCACCATGCCCGGAAAGTGCCAGGTGCGGGGGGGGGGGGGGGAACATGAAAAACTGCAGTCTGTCCTTCCGCATGGGCGACTCTTTCAGACATTTCCAGAACACAATCATATTGACAGCAAAGAGTATCTGCCATCACTGCATTTTGATTAAAGGTCAACGTTTTTTTTAAAAAAACGTGGCCTCTGAGTTGGATGGGTGGTAGGTGGTACTAAAAGCATATTAAAACCACAGTTTCATTCTGGGTGGTGTCACAACAGTGGAATGTAACTGCCAAGTTCCCCCCTGTGGGTTAGGTACATGGGCAAGGATATATTAGACCTAAGTGGTGGCCAGAAATGCAGCTCTTATGTGTAAGAAGCCTATGAATTGACGGTCGATCTGTGAGAAATGTGTGAGCTGTTTCGTGTAGTGCAACGTACTATGACAAACAACCGTTGGCTGACAGGCCTGGGTGCCTCGGGCACCCTTTGTCATGGTCCTGAACACTTCCCGGTATCTACAGGGCAGCTCAGTTTCAGAGAGGTCAAGCGTAAATTACTTAATTAGCGTGAAAGCAATACTTTGTCCAAACAAACTAACAAATAAATAAATACAGAAGTAATCTTCTAAACTTTCATGGACTCAAGACTCAGGAAGAATGAGGTAGATTTCACAACGTGAATTCTTTGTCAGGCTGCGCATGAAATTAGTGTAACGTGCCATATCCAAAAACAAGCAAAATCACTATAGATTATATTATTTCGCAGTTTTAATGACAGTGGCTAATTCTACTGTTCTCCCCACAGCAAATCGCTTTTTTGCGAGGTACTAATATTTAAGTAAACTGTTTTTGTATTGACACGCCACGCTGCATGTAAACTACATATTCACGACTAGGTTCATATGTCTGTTCATAAACTCATACACCACAGAATCAGTTACTCCAGCATTTTAACCCTTAATGGTGATTAAAAGTAATGTTCCAGAGAACACAAAAAAAAAACATGAGATGCCACTGAGATGCATGCCTGGACTATCTTAAGCCGTATGCCTGATTCACTATTCTTCAGCTGACATAGTCAACAAGTGAATGGTTATAGTTATGCAATACAATTTTTCATAGACAAAACACATTATATCATAAATTATCTCCACATTTTCATATGGCTTTACCAGTAATTATCAAGAACGTTTTAAAGGGGGTAGCATGTTGGTGGGAACAACATACCCATTTACAATACAATGAACACATGTTGGAGATTCTCTCCATGAAAATGGAATAGTTATCATTTAGTGGAGTATGGTGCTTTGTGTGAAAATGCTTTCAAAAATTAAATAGCCAAGCTAACAATTGCTCTATTTCTGGGACAGAGTGTGTGTAGTTAGTGTAGAACAAGATGCTGTGGGAACGACAACAACATAATCCCCAGACAACCCCATTAACC
>JAODKF010000002.1:8277897-8294008 GCA_026779585.1 Mormyrus proboscirostris
ATCACCCCCCCCCCCCATATCTAATCCCTACTCCACCCACACCCCGAACCTCTACAACCTGTAAATCCTTCAAATCCTTTTATTTACTATTTGCACAAGTATAAGTACAGATACGTTGGAATGCTTCTCTTCATCTATCCCATCTTGCTGTCCTGTAGGCCTCCTACAGTATACACTCTCCCCAACAGAGATTTATTACAACAGAAATAAGATAAAGGTGCCAGAACATAACCTATACAATGTGTCAGCAAAGTTGAAAAAAACGATCCATCAATTACTTTTTGAGATAATGCACTAATGAAATTGAATGTTTGAGACTACTTTTCTCTTTTGATGTAACTGTGCGGTGCTGCATCAGTTTTGGTGCAATTTGTCCCAAAATGTAACATACCCCAGATAGTCACCTATACAGCATGCATGGGAAGTTTGAAAAAGATCCATCAAAGGATTTCAAAGTTACTATGTTCACAAGATCAAATGTCTTCTGCAACTGCCATTTCCTTCCTTTGCTGCCACCCAGTGCTGCTGCTTTAATTTTGGTACAATTTGTCTTGTAATAAAATAAGGTGCAGATCTTCATTCATATTTTTGTGCACAGTGTCTTATGTATTCACTCTTCTCAGTGCAGCAATTAAGTGGCATAGCTTCAATTTTGGTGCAATCTGCACCCATTAATAGTAGCTGCAAAGCTGAAAAATATTTTTCAAATACTTTCTGAGATATCACGCTAACGGGACCATGTCCCTGAGACATCTCAAACGTCTGCAGACGCAGCAAATTGGTCCCTGTACCATATATACAGCTATATACATATATAACCATTTTTGCCATTTGTTATTCATTTAATCACAGCAATATTAAAGACATATTGCTTTTTAGTGTAGTACTTGATTTTGGGAGTCCACGTCACATTTTATTTTTGATTCTAAATGTAAAAGCACGGGGGATTCGATTAAAAAGAAGAGCTGGCTTAAACTTCCACTGGGGGCTGCAGCTGGGAAATAAGTCTGCGCTGTGAATGCGAAATCACTGCTTGGCTGCGTTAATGCCCTGTTCTGATGCACAGGATGATGTATTCCTGGCAGAACAATAACAGCAATTGTAAACGCACCCATGAATGGTCACTCAGGGCTACACTTATCACACATATTCAGGGCCTTTAATGCAGTGCCCAGAAACACGCATGACACTCTGAATCTTACATAAGTCTTGTGATTATATTTCAGAAACCGTGTATTTCAATGCCTCTATTGTCTTCACCTACATAAGGCTGTGGGCCTGTACAGAACAATGAATACATTTGCTATTCAAGCGCAATCGCTTTCATGGTGTCTCGAGACATCGACTACATTATAGCACCAAAACTTAGATCAATCATATTTTTATGACATCACACATTACAGCATAAAATAAACAGACTGTTTTATGTACATATTCCTTCATTTTCCTATTGGCTCAAAAGAAAGAGATATTTGGAAATATCCAAAATCACCTCTACTTGTGCAGCATTTTACCCAAGAGCTGAAGCTACCAAATATCAAATAAATACAGTACCTGAGCAGTTCTGTGGTTTATGTCAAGGCAGAGATTTTCTATTTAGATTGAAATAAACCATATCGGAATTCAGTCCCCAAGCACCGCTGGAAGTCTTACTAGATTGGAAAGTAATCCAGGTGCATTGGGGAAAAGTGTTGTAATGATTAAAGATAAAGACGGACTTTTTAGCTGAGGGCAGTGTGACCACATGTTCAGATAGCCAGGCACAGTACGGCTATATTTCCAAGGATGTGGAGCAGAAAAAATGTCAAGTGACGCAATTTAGCTCTGATGCCACAATGGGTGTCAGATTGGCCCTAAAATGAACAAACACATCATATGACCATGAGGAAACAATGCAGTATCCTTTTCAGAAGGATTATTTACAGTCAATACATACAAAATTGTCTTTGTGTTGTGGTCGTCTGAAGCTTATACACAGGATTTTCTGCACTATTTTAGTAATCAGAGATTGTTGACTTATATTCCCAATTAATAACTCTTATGGTCACAAAACATGTCATTGTAGGGGAAGGGATTAGGAATAAATTAATAGAGTAGCCGGAGCCTCTAAATTTAATCAAGACCAGAGCAAAAACCAGCTATAGTAATTAAAGTCGGCATCTGTAAATATGTGCAACTGATGTGTCTTCCTCTCAGGACAAAATAAAACTTAGAAATTCACATTTCTACCAGCTTGCTTTGTCTAGTTCTGAAAGGAAGCACCTTAAGTATTTCAGTAGGTGTCTGTAATTAAACATTATTGGATGAGTTATATTAACTGTGGAGGTTACTGATTATAAATAATTGAGTACCAGTTAGCACTTATATTCGAAAGGTTGAGAAAATGAAAAGGACGACCAATTCAGATACTGTGAACACTACTCAATACAAGATAAACAGAATGGGAGGCGTACTGCATTTAAGAATGATTTGACCACGATTATTGACTCTATCAATTGAAATTCAGTTAATATTGCCAAAATATTCATGGTTAGGTAAGAATTTTGTAAAAAAAAAAAAAATGTTATCTTCAGAAGATTATAATTGCATTTTTTCTCACTTCAGACAAAAGAGGAGATGCCACCATTTTAATCCTTTCATCTACCTTACACCTGCTTATCCGCCGCATGGTTGTACTGGGACCGAGAGTCCTAGCAATACAGGCCACAGGGCTGATAAACCCTGGATGGGATATCAGTCTATCACATGGCACAAACTGACTGCTGAAGGGAACCGGGGGGAAATGCACGCGACAAGTAGACTGAGCAGAGGCGAGATTCCCACCGAGCTCACGTCCCTGTGGGTACGAGCAAACAGGGAGCTAACGGTACTACAGACAGATCCGCCACGGCACACCCCATATTTACATAACAGCGCACTTAATTTCTGCTTGTTAAATAAAAAAAAGAGTCTTATACAGGTTTATAGCATAGTGATCCCAAGAATGGGAAGTTTTAAATGAGTAAGATATCCACAAAATTAACATTATGAATAATGCATGATTTCTACGATTTCCACATCATTTGTACCTGGTTACATGTCACTAATTCCAACTAAACATTCTTCTTCTATCCTTTCATGTTTATGGGAATACTATCAACTGAACGGCTTCACATAATGAATAAAACATCACTGAAATTTCTGTCACACTTATACAGAAAATATGAGTTCTTAAAACTAATATTACCGCGCTGCAACCAAGTACTGCAGAAGTAATTGTGAAGACTGATAAACAGTACCTGGCATAAACTGATTTTTGCTGTATTGAAAGTCACCACAACTATTTTTGATGATATTGAAATTAAATATTCAATGCAAAACAAAGGGAACTGAAATATTGACCTGCTGGGTTGTACACACTGCCATACTGTCATAGAGCCTAATTGTTGGGATATTAGAACTTTTTGTCACAAATATTGTCACAGAATCTTTAGTGCCAATTTAAAACCAAATGAAAACAAAAAGATACATAATATCATGTTAATCCTGTTATCTCTTAATAGATGAGGAAAAGCTGTGAAGACTGAACAGTGAAGGCTGACACAATTACAACAAATTGTATGTGGTTGACTTTGGGTGTTTAAATACCCAGCTATACTTTAGATTACAGTGAGGATAAATCGTTTCATGAAGATTTACAATGAAAGAGAAATATTATTCATGCAATACTCTGAGGCTCAAATGGTGTTCTACAGCACTAATTACAAGGATGACACACCCCTGTCAAAACTTCAGTTGGGAACCTGCTGGCACCCAAAAGCCCTGTAGGAGGTGCTAGAACACCAGTCCACAATGCAAATCATGGCCTACTAGTACCACACTCTGGGTCACACTTGGCTAATAATGCAGCCCAGACTCAGCCAACGACATCTGGGCCATATGGCCGAGAGACTTCAGAGGCCCATTTAAATGAATCTTAATATTATGTCCTACTACTGTCACGTCCTTTAGCTGTACACCAAAAAATATGCAGAATTATAAAATAGCTCTAGGAATATCGTAAGAGTATAAATTTACAAATGATTCACATTGCACTGCAAAAATATTAACCAAATAAATATTGGTAAACTGGAAACAGCATTATTACCCATTTCCTATTTTGAAATATGAAAGCATGTCTTGTTTATACGCATCGAACCATTTTACCCATGTCATACACACAACAGACTGTTCTAGAAGTAAAAACCTGCATTGTTCTTACACAGAATTCAATGTATGTTTCGCTAACCGCTTCATTATTACCCGTGTTACACCAATAACTATTTGCCTACTTGCAGAATCATAGGCATCCATATGGCAGAGTCCAGATGGTGACAGAAGGAAGAAGGCTTAGGTAAGTAATGCGCTGAGCAATTTAAATGGGAAAAGGACAAGGAAAAGGGACAGCAAAAAGATCTTTCCTGCATACGACTGCCTGTATGGCTAACTGTTGGATTAGCTTCACTCAGAAGCTATAACTGCCGGAACGGTAACGGGGTCATACCTACATCTTCAGCGTTGACAGAACCTCAAGTGAGGAACCTCAGTTAGGAATTTTCACGACCAGTTAATATGTAAGGTATCAATTAAACCTTAGGTGTTTTCACACTTAAGAAAATGAAATGAATTAAAGAGTGAAACAAAACAGCGTATCTTTTGATTATGATCAACTGATGAATGTACTTTGTTTGTACTCTGCGCATCGCAGACGGTCTGTTCAAACTAAATACCTACAACAACTACTGAATATTTTTCACAGTTGAACCATAGGTTAAAATACTCCAAATGTCATGCTATAGCTCACACTTAATATGGCAACTATGGGTTTGAGGTAATTATCACTGTGCATGCATTAGTCACCATTCATATATATATCTTACTGCTTGCAGCTCCCGATAATAATGTGTTTTAAGAGTACATTCTCAAAGCCCGAAGTATCCATCCATCTGTTACCTATCCCACTTTTCCAGCTAAGCATTAATTGCAAATATCTGTTTAAAATGCAAAAAATTGAGGATGGAAAAAAATAATCCTAGTGGCATCTGACAAATAGCATAAAGGAAAAACGAGAAGCATTGACAGGAGAGGAATGGTTTGATAAAACCAATCATTTGTAGACACACTGCTTGGAATAAGAATAGAGTTGTCATATTTAGACAGGGGAATCAAAACGAGAAGATGCCTGAGCACTAATGGTGTGACGTCTTATTAGCTTCCTCTGCATTGTGCCTATTGAGTGACGCAAACATCATTGTGGGAGCAGGGGGGCGCTACGTCCATAGACAATAGACATATAATGTACTGTAATAGTTTCTGTTGATCAAAGTTCTCTACAGTATGTAATATTAATATTGTATTTATCTATGCATTTTCTTTCATGTGAGAGAGAGTTTCAAGGTTTTCTTGTAGTAATTTATATGCTAAAGCCTTAGTTAGGGAGATAAAAAAAAATACTTTTTTTAAATCCACAACTATATTATTTGTGTCTGCATCCAATTATTTGTCAATTATGGTGCCTTCAAAAAGTTACAACTGTTAGAAACTTTTGCTAAGCAAAATTATAGACAATTTTGTATACATCATTATGTGTTTCAATTAATTCTGCCAATTCTGTAATTTGTTTGTTGTTGTTTTGCCGTGTTATAATGATAAGAATTTTCGGGCATTTGCTTTAAGATGAAGCCACAATAGGATTTGCTTGAGACGGTACAAATGTTCACTTTGACTACACAGAGAAAAGCCATTCTTCCACTTTCTAAGACAAGTGAAGCTATACCAGGGATGCTATTTGATATTAAAGACTCATTTCAGGAAACCTTGCATTTGCAAAAATATCATAGCTGGGGATGCAGCTAAGGGTATTCACAGCAGAGAATCGAAACACAAGGCTACGTGGTTATTTTATTGAAAATAAATTGGAACAACTCGGTAAGCGTCGTCCACTAGCTGTACTTATTTAGGATTAAATGGGGTCTAAGTATTAAAAAACCTCTGGGGCAAACATAAATAGACCTGAATCCCACTTAAAACTGTGAAGCATGAGGTATGCACCCATTACATTTTCTCTCCTCTTTCATGTAATAAAACTGCTATTCTCCCAGGGCAAATATGGCACCCTTTTTCCTGTTGGAACCCTTATGGGTCCATTTGGATTAATCTTTTTGCGCAGCAGGCGATTCAGTGTGGAGCTCCAACCCCAGCTGTAATCACTCAGGAAGACACTCATAATAACCCTAACCCTCACTCCCAGTGCTGAGGAGCTCAAAGAAAGCCCGACTTCCTAATCGACAGCGCCGCGCCGATTCCTTCACTACATGACTTTATGGGACCAACATTTTGTTGTGTTAATTCCTTTGGCTTATCGACTGTATTTTTTTTATTTATACAAATGTTTGAATGTCAGCAAATTGGTAGTACCAGATATATATGGGCAGCTTGGCGGCAGGACTGGCCACAGCCCCATCTGTGAGAGCTGATTTTTCTCCACTTCATGGAGGCACTTCCAGTCACTATGGCTTTGTATATGGAATATGTTGGACCAGATTAGCATCCCATCTAGGTTTTAAATTTACCTTCTACGCCTTGCTTCCTCTAGATCAGGGGTGGGGAAGCTGCTCCGTAGAGGCCATTGCATTATTGGCTGATTGAGAGGTCACCCCAAAAACTTGCACCGGCCCTCCATGGAACAGCCTCCACCCCCCCTACCCCGGATCCCGGTCTGGATGATGAGTTCGCCGAAAAAGCTATTCCAAATGATGTGGAGTATGATTACATACATTACTAAATGATGTGGAGTATGATTACATACATTCCAAATGATGTGGAGTATGATTACATACATTACTAAATGATGTGGAGTATGATTACATACATTACTAAATGATGTGGAGTATGATCACATACATTACTAAATTTTCGTTCATGACTTGAAGACTTGGGAGATTTAGCAGCTTTAAATTTATAGCATACAAATACTACTTAAAGCCATATGAGAACAGATTTTTTTTTAAATAATGCGGTATGGGAATGCTTTTGGTACAGCATTTCAAAACTGAATATCATCAGTATACCAATTTGTCTAAAAATTCATCTTTCTGATCAATGGGATGTCTTCTGTATGATATGTATTACATAGCTTGAACAGTTGCCTCACTTCAGGGAGTCGTCTGGCCATGAAATTAGCTTCTCACTGATGTGTGAGTGCAGAGAAAACGCGGGAATTTGTGTTGTCAATTTTCACATCACACTTTGTCATATAACCAATAAAAAAGCTGTACTAATCCAACACCCCAAAATTTTACCCATAAAGCTCTCAATAACAATTTCACTTTTTGTTTTTTGAAGGCCTTTCCTAAAAGACTTCACTGATTTACACGTTACAGTATGCATGTGTTGAGGTACTTAATGAGATTTATATGCCAAAAACACACATTTACTTGCCTCAAATCAGATTTACTCATTTTGTTCATGATTAATGTTGATACGCTAATCGCTGAGTATTTATGAATATAATTATGATTTACGAACTGTAAATTTTTTTCTCACTCCAGTTTTTTTGGATTTTGACTTGAAATTTATAGTAAGGCTAAGAATTTGCAGTTAATATACCTACAGATATAATATGTGTACATATTGTTTGTAATTCCGGCAAATCTGATAATTTTTTATTACTTTTGCATGCAGTAATATGTCTGGACATTTAAAGTTACTGATGGCTAATTTGACTTTTACTGTACATTACAAAGAAAATAAAATTGTGAAAAAATCACATGGCATTATGCAGAGAATAAAAAGTCCTGAACAAAATCAAAATGATCTTATATTTTGGATTCTTCAGTACAGACCCTTTCGCCTTAATGACAGCTATGCATGCTCTTGGCGTTCCATCAACTAGCCTCAATAAGAAATCACCTGGGATGCTTTTCCCACATTCTGGAAAAAGTTCCCCATATGCCCAGCATTTGTTGGCTACTTTTCTCTCACTATCCGATCCAGTTCGTCCCAGACCATCACTGCTGTTTTGAGGTCAGGTGACTGCGGAGGCCATGTCATTTTCTGTAACACTCAGTCACTCTGCTTCATGATCAATAGCTTTTACACAGCCGGAGGGTGTCCTTAGGGTCATTGTCTTGTTGAAAAACAAACAAACACCCAAATACATACACTAAATGGTCAAAAGTATTGGACCACCTGGCCATTACACCCACAGGAACTTTTATGACATCCCATTCTAAACCCATCGGGGTCAATATGGAGTTGACTCCTCATTTGCAGCTATAACAGCTACCACTCTTCTGGGAAGGCTTTCCTCAATTTTTTGGGGTGTGTATGTGGGAAGTTTTGCCCTTTCATCCAGAAGAGCGTTTGTGAGGTCAGGCATGTGATGTTGGACGTGAAGACCTGGCTCACAATCTCAGTTCTAGTTCATTCCACAGGTGTTTAATGGGGTTGAGATCAGGGCTCTGTGTGGGCCAGTCAAATTCTTCCACACCAAACTTGCCCAACTATGTCTTTATGGACCTTGCTTTGTGCACTGGGGCACAGTGATGCTGGATCAGAAAAGGAACTGTTCCCACAAAGTTGCAATTGTCAAAAATGTCTTGGTATGCATACACACTGGGGGACCAACTCCATATTGATGCCTGTGGATTTAGAATGTGATGTCATAAAAGTTCTTGTAGGTCTAATGGCCAGGTGTCCCAAAAGTTTTGTGTATATAGTCTATTTTGTCTATGTAGTGTAAGTGCAAACCCGATGGGATAGTGTACCACTGTATGATACTGTGGTAGTGATACTGGTTAAATGTGCCTTCAGTTTTAAACAAATCTCTAACTTTATCACCTGCGAAACAGCCTCACATAATTTCATTACCTCCTCCATGCTTAATAGTGGGAACAACATCAATAGAGGTCAGTCATTCTCCTGCTCTTGTCTCTGAAACACACGACAGTTACTAGCAAAAATCTACAACCTGGACTCATCTGACCAGAAGACAGATATCTCCTCCTCTGTCATCCATTTCATGGCCTTGGGGAGCGGCTCCTTGGGAGCATCTCTGCCATAAAATCCTCATGATGTCTTCTCTGAACAACAGATGTTGAGATGTGCTTTCTGGACAAACTCTGGGAGACACCTATTTGGACACTGATGCTGGTGACACTGAGGAACTTGTCATCTGAAGCAGAGGTAACTCTTCGTCTGCCAGTGCTTTGTTGGTCCATCGAGCTGCTTAATGGTTTCTGCAATACCACTTGCAAACACTTGGAGAACACTTGCAAATTTGTGGACCGCCTGTCCTTTTGTTAAATTACTGATGGCTTTTCTTTTCCCTTTGCTAATTCCACATTTTTCTGCCATATTATGCTGCAGAACTAAAACCAAAAATTAAATGACGCCAAATGAAGGTATTTATCCCATTCCTACACTGGTTTCCTACACTGGTGCAACACCGGTGATTGCTTAATTACATAAACAAGAAAGGGAGTTACATTAACTAAACCTTCATTAATTGCACTGATGAGAATGATTTAATGACTGCGGAGAGAGACAGAGTTCATGTTGTATAACATGTAACAGTTGTCAAAAGAACAATGCATGACATGGGGTGCGGGGGAATCGATTCAATTAGAAATCAGAATTCCAATTTATATATCGTAAATAGAGTGATTTTTAAATATCAGTTTAACCATACAGTATGGTACTGTAATCTTGTGGGCCACATTTGTTGCTTCTGTTATAGTTGCCCAGTTTCACACAGCCCGATTGTAAAGGACTCGCATGCATGAGTGCGCCATGGCGATCTGCGTTTGACGTAACTGACTCAAAGTTACAATTACCATCATGATTTATATGTTCTGCATCCACTTGTGAATGTAGGCTTTGCCTGTTTCAAGAAATATATTCACCTGTTTCATTGTGTCCCCAACCAAAAATGATGCAAATGATTGGCAGATGATCAATAGAGTCAGTCTCAGTTAAAAGCCCGAAATTCTTACACCTCAGTTACATATGTGTTCATGGTTTGCCGCATGTGTTGGGTGCCATGTTTATAAAAGAAACAGCGTAACACGCGATACCGCCTGAAGCCAACTCACCATCGCAGTGTGCGTATTTACCCCGGATACTTTTCCAGCAAAATGTCTGGCCCTAATATGTCCCCCGGGAAATTTTTCATTACAAGTTTTCATTATTCATTTTTGGCATCTAACATCACTGCCTACTAAACAGTCTCTTCCTCCCATTTATTTACTTTGACTCTTTCTATGACAAGGGCCTATTGCGCTTAAGTTGGCACCACTTCTTCCGAGACATTCCATCTTTCCTCGGAGAACCAAAAAAAATACACACATATCGGCACCATTGCTGTTATTTTCCCCCGTGCCTTCTTGTTGAAGTGAAAGTTAAATGAGCAGTAACACAGTGAGGCTGTGATGTGTTTCACTCTACCGCACGCTATTTCTGACACTGGGCATGTCTGGGCACCGATGTAAAATCAGTAATAATTGCATCACCCACGGACAACCCTAAAATGTCACCCACCGCTGGAGAAGATCCTGCCTCCGCCTTGCTGTCAGCAGCTTCCCACTCTCCTATCACTCATGGCCGAGCAAAGAGATCTCCCTTGAAATCCACGCTGGCATGTGTCGCTGTCTCATATAGCTTCCACAAACTAGAGGGTATTTCGTTCGTTTACTCTCATAAGAGAAACCACAATAACAGATCTGGCAGAGTTAGTCATAATGAATATAATTATAGTCATTCCGCAAACAGTTATATTTTTCCTGTATTTGTATAATTAGGCCCATTTGACAGAGGCTGTATTATTATGGCTCTCAGTTCCATCCCACAATGCTGGAAAAAGATGAATTAAATTCTCTTTAAATCCTGCTTTCCAATCTCCATGATGCTTTAATTCTGACACATTCGGAAAAACACAGAGATCATCATTCCTTAAATATAGAAGTTTGACTTTTATTATTTCATATCTTTTGAGAAGAAAAAAGACAAAAATAATTTAAGAAATATGCCAGTGGATACAGTGTTATACTATCCAGAGTGTCTATTATTTTGCTAAAGGAAGACACAAATCATTTCTATAATGGCCATTTTGAGCTCAACTCCTCTTAAGAGATGGCAATATACACTGGAGGCTAAGGGACTGGTTTCAATGTATTTTAGATGATAAGAAGACTCATCATTAAATGAATCCATCTGAAAACACTGTTCTCGAGAAAACATTCATTTCCAACCATAGGTTTATAAGATACATAAACAGAGAAACTGTGTTTGTCAAGTAGATGTCTGGTAAAAAAAAGGCTGCAGTCACGTTATAAAAATTCTTATCATAATTTTAAATTGTTTTCTCCTTTTTTTTTGACAGTCTGACACTGACACTTATTTTAAACATATATATGGACCAGCCCCAATATCATAGAGCAAGTGTTTGCAACACCTACTGCTGTTTTTTCAAGGTGAATTGATGTCCTTTCATTCAAGCTTCCTATAGCATTCATTAATTTAATTAATATTCATGAATGAGCTTGAAGGACAGACTGACATCGTGTTTGCATTTCTGCTTGGGAGAATCAGAAAACAGGCATGCTGTATACTTCATACATAATGTAACACTTAAACATTCTCTCAAAGACTAATATAATGTTTTATTAAAACATGCAATTTATTCTCAATTTCAAATATTTGTCTGAACACGAAGCAATTGAAATGCAAAATCTTCTCCCAGATAATAAGAGAAATATTAAAATATTGCATAAGTAATTGCAGTCATCCTCAAGCTAGGCTGCTCAATAAAAGCAAATTATTGTCAAAACAGTCAACACAGTAAAGACCCCGCACTTCAGAAAAGGTCACCAGCTCTGAGGAAGCAGAGGATTGTGGGAGCACTTCCCTCGTGAGACAGGATGGGTGAGCTGAGAGCTTGCTGGTACTGAGAGAATGATGGTATGGAAAGTGGTGTCCAGGAAGAAGAGAGCCGCTTGGGGAGAAGAGCCAGAAGCTATGGCGACGCTCTTACAGAAGGCCATCGGGGATAATCCGTGAGCAGCTCTCTCAGGTGTGGGTCACCAACATGCTCTCCGAGCCTCAAAGAAAAGCTTAGCTTATCTCTCTTCGCCCTGCTCACGTCTTTGGTGCCCGGGCCAGAACCCCATTTCAAAATGCTTCTGCTTCATTCTTTGTGTGTCATGATTTGTTGCACCAGATTCCATAGTAACAGAATGAGAATAACCTTTTGTAAAACTCGATAATTAACCCTGAGATTACTTCTATCCACAACTAGAAAACGGAAAAATTCAGTCATATAAACTAAGGTGTATGGTGAAATGCTTTTTACTAAGGGCTCTCCTCTGTCGACTATGAATGGTGCCGTATGAATGGACAAGGTCATTCGCACCACAGAGACCAGTTATGACCTGTAACTGCTGGACACAACTAGGAGAGAGTACAGAAATAAATGCGGCTGCACCAGCCCCACTGCCACCTCATGGTTACAGATGTGACAAGCAAAAGCTATTTTCATGCTGTTCCTTTTCTCTTATCTCCAAGTTTTACATATTACTGCTTCTTAGGCAAGAAGCTGACAGTGCTATTTATTTTCCTGCTTCAATTTATTCTTGCTACAGGCCAAACCTTTTACAGCAATTCCCACAATTTTTTAGTTTTTCCTCTACATTTATAAAAATACGCAAGGCATCTGCATCATGGATATTAAGCCTGTACCGTCACCTTTATTATAATTTGTGTAAAGTTGTGGAAGTATGGTTCTTTGATTATCAGAAAACAGAAAAAAACACGATCATGAAGTAAGATTTTCTGGAATTCTACTAGTACAGATATAACGGTTTGGAAAGTAAAACAAAGCTAAAGTAATAAATAACAAGAAACAAGACGATCTTGAGTTTGCAAACGGATCATCTATATCAGTCATTGTCAACTATGTCATGACAACTGTTACTTTAAGACAACTCAGTGAAAGACGAACTGTGTTAAAAGCTGATTTTGTATATTGTACAGTACATGCAAAGAGTGATAATTCTACATGTGCACATGCTACTTTGAGGTTTTGAAACCTTTTTCTGTCGATCATGCTAAAAGCTCTAATCTGATTGTTATAGGGGTTTATCAGACAAAGCCAGTATAACACCACTGTAAGTACCAATCTGTATCGTATCATGTGGGCTTCTGGGCTGGAGATACTGTTTTAATCGAGAACGCCGTCTGACATCGGCCCTCTTTCATTCTCATGTATAGCAGTGACGAGGTGAGAACCTGCACAGGTGAAATGACTAGACATGGTAGAACTGAGTAAGACGTTTAAATCCCTAGAACCATGTCTACAACACAAGGGCGTCATTTTGGTTTGAACATTGGGGGGGAATGAGGTCTTCACCCATTTAGGGGGAAATATGATTATTGGCAGGGGGGAAAGGGGTTTAATTAGACGGTTTGGATTTATTGTGGGGGGCAGAGTTAAACCCCTGTCCCCCCTGTAATTTCACACGTACCACAATAATCATAACAGGAAGTGTAATTAAATGACAGTGTGCGCTAAGGCACCTGAAGAAATTAAACATAAAAGACAAACATCTGAGGTTGGTGTTCTGTCGCTTTACGATAAACTGCGTAGGAACACTGCTGCTAAACCTTCGACCTTTTTCAGCTCCGCATGCGCCCCCATATGCATTCCCTTTGCCCAAGGAAAAGAGTTCATTTATTCACAATCCAGGACACGACAAGAGTTTTGTGTTGGCAAAAGTTCTGGGGAGTTTAATTGGAAATAAAACAAATAATGAGTATCACATGGGTATTATATTGATAAAGAAGTCTGTCAGGTGGAAATATTAATAGTAATTATTGCAGATGTACTAAAGTGACGTGTAGGAACACTGGAGACGTGACAGTAGACCACCTCAAACAAGGGTTTCATAGCACTGGATTTATGTCATATTTCATAGGTCTGGATTCATTACTAGTTCCAACAAATATACTGATTGGTGTAGTGCCTTGTTTTTTCATGTATTTTTTTTTTTCAGTAGGCACGGGGAAGGCGTTCTCATGAAGCCCCATGCTGGCCTGGACCGTGATTGCCAATTAGACCTCCCTGACAACCAATCGAGGTACCCGGGTGGTAATTAGGAGGCTGAAAACGGCACCTCATTACAGTAAGAGGCCAGCCACAGCTTTCCTGTGCTCCTGCAGCTTTCACACGGCATTTAGTTTTCCATATAGCTCATTAGGAGCCGGCATACCGTACCTGAAACGGAAGTAATTCGGCATTCTGTTTCCCTTTCATCTGCAAAGCCCACCTACCACACAAGACCACTTCCTCGTTCACACTCACTCATTACCTCATAAAGAATAGCAACTTCCACTCAGTGTTCAAGGACCAGCTGATGTTCATGTGCTCGAGCACTTTGCTGTGTATGAAGCATTACAATGCATGTGATTATACGGATTACGCAGAAATATCCTCCAGGAAGGTTCGGAATCCATTTCATGACCTCACAATGCATGATAACAATAATACTGTTCAGCCTTTATACTTTGCTTTATGAAAAAAATGTATTTCAATAAAGAACCAACGATAACCAAAAAAACCCAAAAGTAATACTTTACTGAAGTTTATCTTTGTGTGTGTGTGTGTGTGTGTGTATCAGTTTAACTTGTATCCTCGTTAATTAACAACACAGAAAGAGGACAGCATTTGGAAAAGGAAATAAAGGTGCAACATTTATTGCTCAGTGCTTATCAAGTCATTTAAAAAGGCCTGTGGGTAGTTTCATTACATTTATGCCAGATGGCTCCATCTTGTGCCCCTCCAATACCACTCGACTATATTTCAATTAATTCTTCATCTGTCTGTTCTGTTCACCTTTTTTGCATTCCAATCACACGCTCATATTAATATCATTGTATTTAATATATATTATAAATAATGAATTTCTCAAAGGAATAATTAAATGGACAGTGTGTAGAGGGATTCTTTATAGGATTTCATGGCTTGAGTATGAAGGTGGGGGTGCCATATATAGCCAGGAATTGCATGTGACTCACCAGTCCCAAGGGTTCCTGTAGGGGAAGGAAAGAAAATTGACCTCCTCCTTTGGGACAGAGGAGACGTTAAACCCTCGGGGCCGGTCGCTAGAGGGATGAGCTTAGAAATAAGCAGGTTGAAATGGGCAAGAAATGAATTTCAAGCAGAAAAAAATCGCAGATCCTGTTGCTATACTCTATAACTACAGCAAATAGAAGTGAGGTAACATTATACAGAAATCCATAAGAAATAACCAGTAATCATGGCACACTTATGCTAGTTTTTTTAAGAACTCATTGCACTGTGTGTTTCTGTAAGTTTGTCATTTCTAGAACATTCTTTATTTTTGCGTATATTGTACCATGAAGCACTGTTAGCACTGTTACCTCACGTCTACAAAGACCAGGGTTCGAGTCTCCGCCACGGCTGCGTGTTTGTGGGGTCTGTACAGTACGTTCTCCCCTTGTTGTAGTGGACTTTTCTTTGGTTCTCTTGTTTCCTCCCACAGTCCAAAAATATGTTAAGTTGTATTGTCTGTAGTTGTGAATGTGTGTGTATGCCCTGTGAAACATTTCTTCTAAGTGGCTTGTAATATTGTCTTGTATTTCATGTTTGCCAACAAACAACAACCCGTTCTGGTTGTACATACTGGCCATAAAGAGTTCTGAGTGAAGAGAGTTGCAGTCTGTCATCAGTAATTTCATCACCTTGCTCCCCAACCTTGTACGAAAAACAAATTACGTATTTTATAAAAAAAAATAAAAATAAATTGGTGTCACTTCATGTGAAGTCTAATCTGACAAACTCAGTCATGCTTTTGTGCTGTACAGATCTGCGCCCATTCTGTACAGTTCAAGGAGATGTTGTCCAACATTTCAACAACATTAAGCAACTGCCATCCTACTCTTATGGGGCACATTGAACAAATTTTTGAAAATACAGAGAAAAGTCAACAGATTACATAACGTACTCTTTTTTTTTCTTTTTTATCAGACATCTAATTTTTTAGGTTTAATACCCCTGACATGTTTCGACGTTCACTGT
>JAODKF010000002.1:8311099-8336615 GCA_026779585.1 Mormyrus proboscirostris
TTAACTGCCAATGACCAGTACTGGCGTTTTGAGAGAATAAGACCAGATTAAAGTGCAGCAATTTCTGCTTTAATGTGACACATGAAAATTACAGAGCTTATCAAGAAAATAGGGTTGGGGCAGAACTCAAAGTCCAGTCAAACCATTAATAATTTATTACATTTAAAATACTTTTTAAGATCAACGTTTTCTCTGAAATTTCACCAGTACGTTTTCTCTGAAATTTCACCAGACACTTTCCTGTAACCCTTCTTTACTCATATAGCAACGTCCATTTTGTAAACAATTAGCTCTTAGAAAACAAAGCGCAAAAACAAACCGACTTGAGTAGAAGGTGTATCCCCCTGTGAAATTCTGTACCCAGACCTTTTATTCCATAAAGAAAAATGTAAATGTGGCGAGAATGAAATTGCATATAAGGAAAAGCATGAATTTCATTCTACAGACATAATTGCCTTATACAGTGAAGCAAAACTGCACGTAAGCCGACAAGATATTATTCCCCTATTTACCTTTGGCATATGAGTGAATGTACGCTGCATAAACACATTACAGCAGACCAGACTGTACAGTACGCTGCACGCGTTCCGCGTTCCCACTTCTGCGTTTTGCACTCACGCTGGAAATCTAGCAAGGACGTTACCACACAGCAACAGCAAAGTATTAAATTGCATACTCTCAAGCTGCTAAATGAATGAATCCTAATATTGCTTTAAAATGTTAGTATATTAAAAGGTGTATATTTCCACCTGGGTATGAAGGGAGAACAATGAATCACTTGATGACAAGCTCTATGTAACACAGCCGGAATCGCGTCAAAAACAATGACAGCTTTGATCCATAACACAAATGACATCAGTCGCTTATGCAGTCAAGACAATTACAAAGGTACTAAAGCATAGCAGTATCTAACATTTCTATGTATCTATTTCAATTTTATTTCTTCATTCATTCCTTCATTCGACGAGTAAATCTCACAAACATTTAATATTAAACTTTGACAACGGTGTTATAATTGTTTCCTGTGAAGTAAACAGGAAGCTGTTTTTCTTTGCTGATTACAAGTGTCTGAGAGAACAATTATGAGCTGTTTGATTAGAAGGATGTCAGTGTTTCTGACTGCCCTGCTCACACCCTTTATGCACGTCTCATTATTTTATGTATGTTCAGTTTCATATAATGAATAGATAATTATATAAAATCATTCAGAAGACTATAGAGCTTGGATGGAATTCATTCGGTATTACATGAACAGGGCACTTGGCATCTTTTTATCGTTTTAAACAGATCTGCAAACTGACACGTTTTATCCACCAGGGTATGTTCCCAACAGCACAGTCGCTAACAATGTTAATAAACCATGCAAATAAACGGTTCCAACTATGTAAGTTCCAGTGGGAGCTTTTGGACAACGGACACCTGATAGGTACTTGTCCAAAAAACCAGAAGAGCTGTGCTTAATATTTTGATTCACGTTCAAAATTTCACAGCCTATTTTTTTACCTATAAAATATATTGCGATATTTCATGATTCATTCATAGTGAAGAGAACTGCTGGACACTGTGTTACAGAATGGCATCTACCTGCTAATCCCCTGCTGCAGGACAAAGGAATTTTAAACAGATTACAATGAGAAAACAAAATAGGGACACGGCTGTTTTAAGAACAGCAAGTTCAACAAGTAACAAAAGCTAAACATACACGTTAAATCCTTAGAGAATCCTTCTTCTTGTTCTCGCTCATTTTTCTTTCTTAACACGGCCATCCCTCCTCCCTCTGCCTAACTGACCCCCTCATATAACTCTAACGAGACACTGAGGCTAACGAGGGTTAGCCGAGTTTCATTACCTGCAGACCCGGGCTACTGATCACTTGCCACAGCAATATATAAGATCACTCAAAGTCCGCCTTAGACCATTAGTCTGCCTCCTGCAGGTTTGTAGTGGACAGAAGAGATAGTTAAAGAAGACGAAGAAGTACAATGTGAGCGAAAGTTCCAGGAGGTCAAACACATTACTATAAAATAAACAGAAGGATGAGATTTATGTCAGCCATGCGACCTCTGGAGAAGAGACCCACTGTCCCCCGTCTTATAAAATATATATTTATGTCTGAGGGTTCTTGTGGGTTTTTTTGCAAGGCATTCTATTAATTACAGCTCATATTTAATTCTCAAAATTATTGTTTTTCAGATGCTTTAATCTTGCTTAATGTGATTCTGCATATTTTCCCCATCTCGTTCTGAAATGCATGCACAATCTCAAAAGTTGCAGCTTTAGGGTAAAGATAACATACAGTAGGCCGTATGAGCAGCCTCCTGCCTTATGCCATGTCAGCATGCCTTGCTAATATATTTCACTCTTTTGGTTAGTATGTATGATTCTGTTTAATGAAAATTTAAAGTCTAAAGCACAAAAGTCAGCGTCACTTTGAAGCTCGTGATATTTTTGTGTCAAAAAAAACAGTGCACAAACAAATTGCTTAGCTTCAAACACAGAACAGCTTATGACAGATTATCCACTAAGGGGGTTGTATTTAATAAGAACAGAAGGACAACAAATGTGCTTGTGTGATTAAAAGCACACACACACACATACACACACATACACAGAAGCACACACACCCCAACGGATTTGCTCTGTTAGCAGAGTCATTTACTAAAGGTTATTATGTAAAGAACACAAACTGCTAATGACATGAACTTGGTTATAAAGATCAATTTTGTGTAATTGTGTGAGCATGGACAATATCAAGTGTCAGACTGCTACTGTCTAGTTTTATATAGATCTACATCTCTACCTCTGTCTCATCCAGCAATCCATAATCAAGAGCTGGCTTACTACACATGCAGGACACGATGATTATTTCAGCAATATTCTGTTGAGCGGCCACAAAGGATTCTGCATTTTTTTGGGGGAAGACACAGAATTAAAGTAATCAGATAAAAAGTAAATATTCCCTGTAATGAACTGGCACCTAAATGGATTCCAGCTTACTGCCCTGACTAGAATTAAGTGATTAGAAGATGAATGTTTGGAGGGATGAATGAGTATTTGTTCAAATATTTAAAAACCCTACATCTTCAGTGGACAATGCTTACATTTGGAGATCATGAATCGTTTGACCGTACCACATTCTCCTTACATAAAATCTGTCTTTCACCACACATACATGTTCCATGCCCTGACATTATCTGTACTGATAATATACTGTTACATGTTCCATGCATTTACTTATTTTACTTTTATCGGTTCTCCCTGGAATTCCCCTTGTTCACTAAGCCTTACAAGAGCAGAAGTGCCCACGTTCACCACTCCACTTTGGCTTGAGTGCATACATCCCACCCGACCTTGTTAGTAAATCAGAATTCAGACTTCATTGTGCAAGCTACCAGTTTCATATGCACGCACAGGTCAGAGCTAATTAGCCCACTGGAATGTATGGGTACTTATTATGTAAATGTTAAAAATATTCATATTCAGTTGATCTGAACCTTTGATATTACTTTAAACAAAAGAAAGAAGAGCTAGAATGCAATGTATTGTATTTAGCATACCAATAATTTTGCATTTTAAGCACTATGAATTTTTTTAATTGTCATTGGAACTGAACAAGTTGGCCAATTTGTGCTATACATTTATATTACAAAATGGATCAAAAGCCCAAAATTCATGGCGGCGTTTTAGGAAACCCCTTAAAATCTCCATTTTCAGTGCTAGATAATAATAATCCTCTTGCCCTGAAACACAAACGATATTCACTATTGGAATGCCAGAGATGAGACAATCTGCTGACTGTACCTGATCCATCCGACATGCGCTGTTGACAATTTGCACCATTGTCTTGTAGGCTATGTGACATTTTTATAATGAAGGAAACAGATATCTTTAATTACTTCATTTGACTGCCTTTTCCACCATAAATTGATATGGTCAGATAAGGTCCGGATAAATAAGGAATAAAGTTTCACAAATTTGAAAATTTAAAAAAAAAAAAACTATGTGAGCAGAGACTGGTGAGTGTTTGTGCACATCACATAATGCTACTATTATAATGATAATTTGAAAGATTTTCCAGATGGAAAGGTTTCAAAAATGACGTTATTGTGGTTATATAGTGAGACAGTATATTTTTTTTTCCATTACAGTATGCGTTTTCAGCCTTTATGTGAAAGAGAGATGTTCTCTGGTTTTCCAGTTAATTATTCTTGGTGATAATTAAAGTTTTATAATCCATAGTAATACTGATGTGTCTCCTAGTGAACCCAGAGATGGAGATGATGAACTGCTGAACTGCAAAAGATGTGATGGCTTGCTGGTGACGTCTAGCTAAGGCTGATAACCTGGAAAACATGTCCTGAAAGCGTGGAAGTCGCTGGTAATGATGTTAGGAATGCAGCGCATGCATATGTCCGAGTCAGTAACAGTCTGTGCTTTGTGATGTGTGGTCTGTGAGGGATCTTATGTCGGTCTATATTCCAGTTCGGGAAAACAGCCCTAAAAGCAAACCCACAGAATAGGGGTAACATACACAATCTACACTCAGAGAGCAGGGGTGACATATGAACCCATGTCTCATGACCCCCTGCTATCTTTTATACTCTAAAGCTATTGCTGTTAGTACTTAAGTACTGGAGTTGAAAACATGCCGCAGCCCCAAGCAATCATACCCAGCGGTGCAGCGATGGCCTAATGATTAGGGAGGTGCGAATGGAAGGTTGCTGGTTCAAATCCCCAACCAAGAAGAGACCACTGAGATTCCCTGAGCAAGACGCTGTCCCCAGGCACTAAATAATAGCAGCCCACTGCTATGTCACATACGGGTTAAGTGCAGGGGACACTTTTCATTGTTGTGTGGTATGGTGTGTCAACGGTGACAGTTAATAACTTCACTTCAGGGGAGAAATCGACCAAGGCTGAACGGTCATAGGATCACAACTGCCAGCCACCTTGACTCACGAAATTCACATGTCGTTATAGAGTTCTTTGTCTTTCACAAAACTAGTCTCTTGATTTAGCAAAGTGATAATATCGTTGCTGCCAAAAATGTGTGTTAATGCGATATTAAATAAAAAATAAAAAACACTGCCATTGGCATAGGCACCCCAATAACAATTTTATATTTGAATGGGGAACCACTCACAGTGTTGCACTGTTTTCTGACACCGCTAGGGGTTCGAATCCCACCTTCGCTCTGCGTATGTGGTGTGTTTGGGTTTCCTCCCACGGTAAAAACATAGGGTAACACACTGTAACGATGTCCTGGTGATATCAGAGGGGAAGGCAAAGAAAGGCATGATTCTGAGCACATTCTCCCTCTGGGATGTAATTCCTGGGTGTGAGTCGGCTATTTTGTAAATAACTTGTACACCTTTCACAGCTGCCGCGATCCCTATTAAAGACGCATGGCACGGCGCAGGAGTGACTTTCAGTCGTGCTGTCAATAGAATGGACTGTAGCCACCTATGATTAACATGATTAACAGATGCAGGTACCAAATATGGTTCCCAATTAAAGGCACACACCGCCTGAGTACAAAAGCATCTGAGTACATCTGGTATCTCTAAATTGGCCAATATATGTATGCTCTCTGCAAAAGAGCAGAATCCTCCCCAGGGTGTACCCAACCTCGTGCCCTGCTGCCTGGGGCAGCTCTCAAGCCCGTGACCCTGACAAGGAGGGAACTATGTTCAGCAGTCACTCTATTAAGAAGCAGGTAGCGTCTTTTTTCTCCTGAACCACTTCAAGGGTTGATGAGTTGTAGGCCTGCATTCGAGGATGCCTTTCTGCACGCCATTGTTCCACGGAGCTGTTATTTTTGCACTGCACTTGTGGCCTTCCTGTTAGCTTTAACAAGTCTGGTGTTTCTTCTCCGACCTCTTTCATTAACAAGGTGTTTTCAGCCACAGAACTGCTGCTGGCTGAATGTTTTTTGCTTTAACGTTCTTTGTAAACACCAGACACTGAACTGCGTGGAAATGCCGGGAAGGTGGCTGTTTCTCAGACGCTAGAACCACCATGTCTATCTAACACCAACAATGATGCGACATTTAAAATCTCTTCAATCATGCACCTTAGTTATTAAAATGCCACACAATAACTCAGCCTTCAGACCTTGTTCACATCATCTGCGTATCCAGCTGTAGCCACACGACTCAGTATTAGTAGAAGCAGACAGTTTCTGTTAATGAGCCCCCAAGCAGATCCTCCTACCCGAGCTGAAGTCCCTCAAACATAAATGAGCTGCATGCACAGGGGGACTCAGACAGGTAGTGGTGCTTTGTAGAGACAGAGCTGACCAATCGTCTGTGGCCATCATACACGGTGTATCCTAAAAAGATGAGAAATGTCAATAAACCTGTTTCAGAATCACCTGTCCTTTAGGGACTGTTTTCTATCTCTTCTTCAATGCCAGATTAAAGTGTGATGATGTCACAATGATGTCACATTGGGTCATGGAAAATTTTATATAAACCAGTAACATTTCTATTTTGCAAAAAAAAAAAAGAAATCTTAGGAAATAAAATGTTTATTAAAGTCATCTGTCAGAATGTCAAACACAAATGCTTAACTCTCATCACTTTTTATTGAAAAATAGCTTATCAGCCTTCATGCTCCTGATCTGCTCCTGTTAAAATATTTTCATACAATTAACGTCATGCGGTTTGATACTTGTGCTTTACTCTAAAACTTTCTATAAGTAAAACTCATATAATATTAGAAAGTAATCTGACTTGCTCATCATTCAAGAGGTACAGGTTTTATAAGGTGAAAAATAAAGCTTTGACACAATATCGCCAGAAAATATATTAAAAAATAAAAAGCATTAAAAGTAACCGACGTGAACCTTCTAATGAAGACCTTTGAGAAATACAATAGTGCTTAAACAGACAAGACGTCTGGCATTGTTTAGTTTTAGAAAGGTGAATTAATAGGTTTTTCGAATGTCCGAAAGAAAAGTACTTCTAGAAAATGAACTGAAAATTTTGAACTGAAATGGTTTAGGGGAAATCGTGAAAAGACAGAGGACGTTTCTCAGGTTCTCCTTGAGAAGCATTTGGTTTGATGGTAGGACATCTTAAAGAAAAACAGAAGAATCTTACGTATCTAAACATAATATTCAATGTATTTTTGCAATAGATACATATAAAACATGGTTCTATGCCCAAGCACTTTGTGTATTTAATATGGTTTCAATTCAACATACAGACACAATGACAGAGCAGCCCTTTCCAGCAGATAAAGGAGCAATTTGCCACCATTTTTCCTGGGGAGGCTTATCTTTGAATTCAAATAAGGTCAAAAGAGAAATGAGCCTTGCAGTTCAGTGATAAGAGCCAAACAAGAAAAACAGCAAAGTTACCCCCCCCCCCCCCAAAAAAAACCTCAGCATATCTGTAATATGGATTCAAGATTTACTCCATAATGTCAATGCTATTAAGTTACAACATAGATGGAATAAATCACTACACAATAATGCATAACTAAAACAGCAATAAAATGAGAAAATGTCAGGCTTAACTTATCCGGCATAAAAGAGAATGATTTTATGCTAGGTTTGACGATAAGGAAAGCTTCTGGGAAGAGGATGACCTGAGTGAAAATGAATGAACAATAATTACGAATTTAACTGTTAATGCCATTAAAATGTTATTCTCTTTCCACTGCATGCTGATTTTTCCCTCATCAAAAATTTTGAGGATATTTTCATAAAATGTAATATTCAGTTTTCTAAGGTCTTATTCAATGGCACATATCAAATGATGAGATTTCCTGTGAATTCCAAAATCAATAGTGCATATTTAAATAAATAAATAAACCATCTTGTCAATTATAATTGAGGCGTACAGAGAAAATGACTGAACGGTCTGTGAGACCATGACCCCCCTGGGATAAAGGAGCAGAATAATGATCTCTCAGTGTAAGGTAAGTGACCTGCTGGGCAACTGGAGACACATCAGGTCTACCGGGGGGCCCCGGCGGGCCATGGCGGGCCCGCAGTTACGGCTCCTCTGTGCCTCATACAGACACAAGAGAAGACCAAAGGAAATCCAGCGACCGCATTGATTTTCTGCAGGCTGTCGATAATATACGGCTTTTGTACTCAGGCGGTGTGCGCCTTTAATTGGGAACCATATTTGGTACCTGCATCTGTTAATCATGTTAATCATAGCAGGTTACGGTCCATTCCATCGACAGCGTGACTAAAAGTCACTCCTGCGCCGTGCCATGCGTCTTTAATAGGGATCGCGGCAGCTGTGCAAGGCGTACAAGTTATTTTCAAAATAGCCGACTCACACCCAGGAATTACATCCCGGAGGGAGAATGTGCTCAGAATCATGCCTTTCTTTGCCTTTCCCTCTGATATCACCAAGACATCGTTACAGTGTGTTACCCTATGGAAGGAGGGGGAAGTGCCCTAGGAGTCCGAAAGAACAAAACAGATACAGTATCTAAAATGGCCATTTTTAATCCCTGAGAGGAAATGCACAAATGATTCTCATATTTTTAACTATGAACCGTACTAGTAAGCAGAATGAATAACTCTGGACATAAACAGGAGCCTGTAAGATCCCCTCAGGCTGGACATGTCTGCAGCATAATTTCAACACTAGCTTCTTAAAATACACAATTAATTCAAATTGTGTCTGGTCACGGATAGCCTAGTTTCTCTGCATATCAGATGATAACTGATATGCCATTTGCCTAAACTGTAACTGAACTCTGTCTGAACCTTCCTTCTCAGTCATCGCCGCATTTCTGTCCTTCCTGAAATGGCATGTCGAAAATCAGAGCGAACCACTGTACTGTTATTTACACTGGATCGTCTAATAGCACTGGAGAAAGGCAAGGCTTTATATTTAACCAACAGTCATGGTTAATTTTTAACAAAAATGTATAAGCATTAGATCCTGCTCATGAAAAGCAGTAGCAATGGATGAAAACCAACATATAAAAATGACTTCCCTTTATCAGAAGCATTCAGGAAGATCCAAAGCAGCCTCTTGTGCTGTAATCACTTACGATAAACGTCATGGAATATTTGCCACCATGTCATTAAAATCTGAGTGCTTATATTGCTTACAGCATTTTGCAATGTTAAAGTCCCGAGCACCAGATCTTCATGCTAATGCCTCTTAACAATATCCTAGGAAACAGAAAACGTGTTACCTTTTACTTTGTCCCTGTAGCTGAGGCCATAATAATATCAGCAACAGACAAACAGGAGCACATGGAACCTTTAGAACTAACTGTGATCCAGATAGACCAGCTAGCGCAGTAAAGTTTGCATGCTAGGCTCTTTTTCAAAAGAGGAATATATGAATATATGAATACATTCCAGATTTTTAATACAAGGATGCAGCTGTTGTTTTTATGGACAAAAAAAAAAAAAAAAAACACTGTTACAAGAAGGGGATTAAACCTGTTGTGTGCATATGCATGTAATCTCTCAGGTAAATCTAATTTGATATCATTCATTGCTTAATTTACTCCTATTAGATACATTCATTTTGTGTAGACAAAGTCATCCAGTCATACACGTCGCATTGCATGTGTGGAGATGTAATCAATTTGCCTTCCCTCACAAGTGGATAAGAAGCAAATTTAATCATTATGATAATTTAACACGAGACAGGCAGCTTTATACTATGTAGGGCAAAAAAACATACTAACAGCCATCACTTTAAGGGAGTTCTGTGACAAAGCAGCGAACAAGCATAACCCTAAATCTTGCCCATGACTGAACAATATTCAATTCCAAAAAGTACATAGAGAACAACAGCTGGAATAGAATTTCATGTACCCAAATCTGCAAAGACAGATTCTTTCAGTTTATAAGGCTGAAGAGTCATAAAAGATTACAAAGAGTTTCAAAACTGTGACTTGGGAGCCATTAAGAAAATATTATACATGTTTGCATGTATGTATATGTGGATGGATGGATGCATGCATGCATGCATGGATGAATGGATGGATAGATAATTCTCTTTGCTTTACTGCTGATAGTATTTTAAAAGATATTTCTCACTAATTACTGTGGTCCTGTGTAATCATTAAAACCAAAGCTCATTTTTCTCTTTGAAATACATGGACAAATATGTGGCTTTTGACCTTGTTGAATTAATTAAAATGATAAGTCATTCTATGGTGAAACTTTATTTTGCACATTTCATTTCTCTAGACTAGCAGAATTCATTCATTTTGTCGTATTCAGTCATTTATAATATAAAATGTTCTTGTTTAAAATATTAGAAGTATTTAAAAACGAATTTCCCATTTAAAGACGCTTATCTGAAAAGAGAGTATATCAGATAAAATCAACTACAGAGGGCTGCATTAAAAAAAAAAATCCGCATTAACAGCACTGTAGGGGGTAGTTGTGTCTGGTTGATCTATTACTGTTGAGAGTAACATATTGTGGTGCAACTCTACCATGATATGTATTGTCGTTGTGCATCTATTGCAACATATCACAGGATGACACTCAAATTTAACAGGCTGCTATCATGCCTAACAAATCCTTAATGACCACTCCATACATTTATAGAATTTCAAATGAATATGTAACACATTCAGTTTATTTTTATATAGCGCCTTCAACAACAAAGTCGCTTTACGTGCTGTGATACACTACAGCATCATTAAGACACAATAGTACAAAAACAGGGAAAAGGAAACACAAAGTGATTATTTAAGTGTGGGAGAAAAAAAACTCCTGACTTTAGATGAATCAGAACAGATGGCATTCATTATTCTATAGGACGGAAATAAATGTATCAAATTGTGCATATTGATGTGTTTTGATGTACAGAATGAGGGGGCGGCTACAGTGAACTATATGGTAAATGACAGCAAGCTAATTTGAGTTTCAGGGAGAGGTTTCCACTTGGCCTGCACACTGTTCATCTTGTTCTCAATCTCCAGAATAACAATTCTTAAGAGTCAGGGACTGACATAAGGGGAGAGGACAGGCATGCTAATGTATCATTTATTCGCTGCCCTACCCGTGATCTCCCCCATCTGAAATATGAAAAAAGTAACTGTGATGAAAATCCTATTGATCGCCAATCCCGCCCTTTTAAAAAAAATGACATTCTTCTTTCTGTAGGAAAACACTTCAGTTCAGTCAAGATGGTGGAACAGTAACTAGCTACCATTATATGGGACTTTCAGGAATCCTCAACAGGCCATTATATAGTACTATTGAGAGGCAACGGGCACTGATTTATGTTCCTTATATACTGAAATAATTTCCATGAAATCATTTCCATTACTGTAAAGAACATGACTGCCATTCCCTTTTCCCTATCTTTTTTTCTAATTAGACACATTGTAGGTCCTTAGTAACAAATTATACAATGTATTATAATCATAGAATAATCAATTACACCAACACTCTGCCACAAATATCCCCAGAATAAACAATTTTATAGTTTTAAATCTGTAGCCTATTGATATTTATTGATGCTGTTAATAGGGATGCCTCATTATGTCCTTCTCTGTGAAATAAAAGCAAACATTCCGAAGTATTTATGATGTTGTGCATGATATTGCAAAACCTTCCCATCAAAGAGGGAAAAAAACACAACAGTGTGTTGGGGAGATTAAAGAGGTATAATGCAATCTGTTGAAAGGCCATGAGAAGAAAGAGACCAACATGTCTATACAAAAAAAAAACAAAAACTGATAAATGTCTTTGTGCCAGATTCGAGACAGTGCTTTATGTCTTTATCAAAGGATCAACATCTTGAAACAATAGCAACATCTATGAGACAACAGAAGTCACCGTAGTTTTTTATTTATTAATTTTTTTCTTTTTAATTACAGAGGAGCTGATGCAGGGAGTGAGAGGAATCTGCAGCTGCAGCTGAGTAATGGGAATTAGGGGAAATTTATCATCCAATCATTCAGCTTTGCCTCAGGGGGGTCAGGGGTCATTTTTCCACTGTAGTTTAATTATCAGCAGCTCCTTCGCATTTTCATTTTGAAGACACTTGGCACAATGTTTTTATTTGAAAGTTGCTCCACAACAACAAGCTGCAAATAGACATTGCTTTTCATTATCTGATTTTATCTTGTATTTCGCTTCTCAAACTTCAACTTCATATTTTTTTTTTTAGTTCGTAGCTCTTTTAGGTGATGCAGGGTTGGCTGTGATAGAGGTTACAAATAAAATCACCATCCTAGAGCAGCGGATGCGTTGAGGAGCGAAAAGCACAGCTTACACGTCTCACATAAAAAGCACAGCCTTTTAAAAAAAGACATAGCTTTAGGGGAGATGATCCCTCCGTGGATTTGTTCTCATTTTTATTTTCCAAAAAAATGAAAAATAAATCATACATAAGAAAAAAAAAATCTCACAATACAAAACGGACCCTCAAAGGACTCTGAAAAGTCACTATTTATTGTTTCTTTGTCAATATTTAAGGTTAAATACTCTAAATTTAACTTAAGAGACAACAGGAGAAGTCTCAGGAACTCTTACCATGATCTAAGAAGATGTAAAGGTTCTCCTGGGAACACTTAATGTCTCAACTGAAAAGGATATTTTTGTTATCGTCAAGGAGAATAATTTGCATCAGAGCTTACTTTGGATGCATTTTTAGGCCTTTCCACCTCCATCTTACCAGTCAATTGATGACATAAGAAGACTGGAAATAAGAGTGTCAAAGGTATAATGTAAAAGGAAAAAGCTACATTTTTGTTTTTAAATGCCTATGTGCAGGAGAGTACAACAACCAAATTAGTTATCGGAGACCATTATAAGAAACAGAAATGTTATTCTTGACACATAGTATTTCTCTTAAAATGCATACATAATGTACGATGTTACATAATGTGAAGTAAATGTACTTGAACAATTACTGTAACTCAAGTAATAGGGGGGACCTGAGAATTGCAGAAATATTTAGATACAATTTGGATGCAATTATATCAAATTACAGATTTCGCACGTCGTTTAATAGCAGTATGTGAATAAAAGTGTTATCTTAGCTTGTTCAATATCCCACAGTAATATATTCCAATCTGCCCATTCATTGCTAACTAGAATATTGAAGCTGAGTGGGAGATGTTGTACATTATGTTCAAATCCACGACCAAGAATAAGACGCTGTTTATAAAAAGCTTAGGATTTGCATGAGTAGGAGCCTGGGCAATTTTCTGATTTACATATCGAGTTCACACAAAGTATTAATGCAGGGAAAAATCTTTTAACAGACAACCAACACTTGCCACACAGTATGTTCCCTTTGCCACAGTAAAAACAAATATGTAATGCAAATGACCAGCTACATCTGAGGACAGATGGGAGAGAAGAAAATGTAGCTGCCGTCCCTGTTTCGAAAAACGTTGCAATGGACTGAAACCAGCAGGCAAAAAAAAACACAGGGATTCCTGTGCAGACGAATCTGTCTTATGAACTCTGGGAAAGAGAGTGATCCATTCTCTCTCTCAGGCCTATGCCTTATGAAGCAAGACACGGGGCCCAAACATCCACACAAAGCCAAGTGAGCCTGAGAAAGGGAGGACAAGGCGTATTCAAGCTGACATTGCCTGCCCTTGCCTCTCTAGTTTTTGTGCCCTTCCAGGCACCAATGTCGTAACACAGTCCCGTCACACTTAAACAGATGTAATTTGACACCCCTGGCACACAGCAGACTCACAAATCTTTGCACAACTGCACTTAGGATGCTGCCCCGGAGCCAACAGTCCCTTGAGTCAGCCTCCTGGGCGCTGAAAGCTTCCCCTAAATAGATTATCACAACAACTTTGCTGAACGCCATGTAAACTACTCTTCAAGGAAATCAGACCGTCCGCGGGATGGGTCCCCTTCCTCCTTTACATTACTAAAAAAAGTGTAATGGTCTTTAAAACACTTAAGCCATTCCAATTTCCACCACAATCTCAAATATACAGACATGGTAATGACCGAGACTGGAAATAAAGCATAACTTTGGACACTGAGGTCATTTCCTCCGATATGCTTTGAGTCCCAAATATAGGCCTACTGCAAATTAAGCTACAAATATATCATTAGCTTGGAGCTAGCATAAATGACAAATTCTTTATAAAGATTCACAGTGGTTCATTTTATGTAGAGCATTGTTTCATGCTGTATTTGTTGTTGTATAAGATTATCTAGGTCAATTAGTTTTATACGGCACATAACGACATTTCGGGCAGTGAAGAACCACATATATGATGGTGGTCCTGTAAGATTATATTATAATGGAGCTGAAAAACTCCAATCCCCTAGTAACGTTGTAGCCTAGGTGTACTGTACATACACTCCAAGATGTCGGCACAACGATGAAAATCGCCTAGCGACGCATTTCTCAGAATGTGTCCCTCTTATTAAGCGAGACATGACGGAACATGAAACAATGTATTTACAATCTGAACTGCAATAATTGTTGTGACGTAGCTGGGCGTACGGAACGGGGAAGCAGGAGAAGAACACGATGGATCGGGGAAAACGGGATTTAATGGGAAGAAGGAGCTGGGACATGGAACAGGCAAAAACAGGCAGCAGTACACAATTAGACTTCAATGACAGACCTAGGGAAACGTACTCGAACGCGGACTGAAATACACAGAACTAATCGGAAATAACACGAAACAGCTGGTAAATGCAGGGATTCCACACGAGGTTAATAAGGGGGTGTGGCACACAGGAGGATCGTACGAGCTGGGCATGACAATAATAGCTGCAAATACTCCAGTAGGAACCTCTCTGTCGGTCTATGTCACCAATATGTGCCATAATTTAGAAATTATGGACTAACTACTAATGATATCCCTTTTATCAAGTTTTATTTGAGCCTTCTACAGATTATACTTATGTTTTTTCTGGTTGAGAAGATTTAAATGGGGGACAACAGTTACAAGAGCTGAGTACTGCCCTGCCCGTGTCCTTGATCTGACCTCCGATATGCCTGAATTCACGCCTCCACCCAAAAACCAAAATAAAAATACTAAGCCCAGCCCTAAGCCTAATGGAGCTGGGGGTAGTAAGGCATTTATTCCCCTCTTTAATCAACCTTTCTACCATTTTGCACAACTTGGATTTGCCATTAGTCAAGTTATCAGCGCTGATGGGTTGTGACAAGCCATGGCCACGCCGGTCAAGATAAAGCCGCCTTCAGCCGTATGAATGTCGCTGGACTCGGCTCCTGTTCTGAGGCATCGCCTTTGTTCTATCATCTGAAAGCAGGGAGCAGATAATGGGCCCAGTTGGGGCGAACGGACATGTTGAGGTCTAAGAGGTTTGAGTCGACTGAGCAGTCCTGCCTCCATAATGCCAGTTTCACGTATCAAAGACACTGTAGAACGTGACCTAAATTAGCCAGCCGATCCCTCATCTGCTGACAGCTGCAGGTTTTGTGCTATTGTCATATAAATTGATGTTAGGCAGGCAACATACCAGTAAGTAATCATGGGAGGATGGTACGACAATAGGGCCGTGTAGGAAAGATAGAAGTCTTTGCTGTCTTTTGTTCTTTCAGCACATCATGTATCATACTACTAGATGAACAATGAGTCACAAAGTAATTAAAGAAATTGTCAACCATCTTTCATGGGGATCTGAATTCCCTGATGAAAAATATGAAATCTTTGTATCCAACATGATAGCTACTTGACACGTTAATTACATAATTATATTTTAAAACATTATTTTAGATTCACTGAAGCAGTTATAATAAAAATTCACTCAAAACAACTGGATGTGATTCAAATTTCAATTGTATCTTTTATGTAAGCCTAAAAAGGATTAAACTGGTGGGGAGCAGGGAATGGTAATATGACTAACCTCTGTAAAACAACAGGAAGCACAACTGCTGATAAAAATCACCACAGGATAAATCACAAAACACAACTACTACGGGAAAGTCAATGATTCAAAATCCATTTTGAATAAAAGTCACAAACTAATTGAAGCCCTTTTATATCTTATAAATCAACATTTATTATTGTCTTTACCGTGTTCCAACTCTAGACTGAAGTGTAGCAAGTCTCAATAATATATGTTGATTAATATATACATTGTGTTAGTAATAAATACAAACTATACGCAAATAAGGACCCGGTGTCGTTCATGTGCCTTTTGAAGCTGTTGATTGCATACATTGCTGCGGAATAATTAAAAAAGTACTTTTTTAAAATGAATTATGCCTGTTTCTTCTCAAATTTCCAAATGCCTGTCCTGAAAATTGACCTGGAAAAGTAACACAATCATTGACAGGCATCACCGTCAGCTTAATGGTGCTCAAACATTCAGCTCACAAAATCAGATTTCAAAAACCCCTTTCTCATGTAAAACAAGACGGACCATCAATCAGTGTGAGACTGATGGTTCTTCTGACTTTGTAGATAAAAATCAATTTTTTAAAGCAGTGACATACAGAGGGTTACTTTTGATTGTTTGCAATAATGTTGCAGTGTACTCTTCATCTGTGATTCCAAAACATTTGCTTAAGGTGCACATACATAAAAAAAAAAAAAACACCACAGAGATATGCCCGTGTTTTTCAAAATTTTTCTTTTCTTTTATTCCAGAGACATTTTCACCTAATGCCTGCTGGTTACCTTTAATGTGTGCTATTGATTAAAGTAATAGGATTTTGATGTTAAGGCCAGCTTGTTCAAAGAACACTAATGCTGGCAGAGGCAGGATCAGGGCCTTTGGGGGATCAAGGAACAGTCACCCAGTGAATGAGGGAACTGTTTCCTTGTTACATGAGACTGGTTTTAAATCTCCATCTTTCTGTGAAATTCTTGAAATGAAAGAGCGGAACAAATCCCCATAAATTTCTATAAATCTGGAGACTGAATTTTTTGCTTTGAAGATAAATGAGGGACAAAGAGACTTTACAAATGATCTTCTAAAATTGCCTGGCCCTGACATATCAAACCCGCCTAGGCATTTTTTGCACACAAACACCACAATCTTTTCACACCAGAATAAACACTGAGGCTGCATAAGGATGTGACCTTTAGCCTGCAAGCAAGCATCAAGCAAGCTGAGGACATTGATAAATCGACAGGCTATGTAAAAGGAACCTACAGCAGGTGATACATTAATATTAGATTATCTGCTAACTAAGCTATCATGTTTTATATTCTCACTGTATAGAAGGAAAACTCTCTCTTAGCTGTAATACTGTAGTATTGTATTGCTGTTTCTTGGTTTTTGGCCCTTTTCAAATATGCAATCCTCTGTTTAGTCTTAGGAATCATCTGCTATGCAATAGAGTATGCTCGAATGTACTTTTCTTTGGTTCTAAAACCATAACAGAAAATCATTTATTTTCTGTCATTTGCTTGAGTTCTTCATTTTCTGTCTTTTTGCACTGGGGACAAACTCCCTGTTTTCACAGGTTTCCTCCTACTGTCCAAAGAAATGCAGCTCGGTTGAAGTGGCACCTTTAAATTGTGTGAGTACTGTGTGATTCTCCGGTGTTTGGATCCTGTCCAAAGGTCACCGCTGCCTGCCTTTTCCCCCATGCTGTGTTAGATTAGCTCCACCCCCAATTTAATGAATGTAAATTAAGGTGACAAAGCTGTACAATGGGTGAATGTTTTTGTACCCACTACTCCCGACTTGTATCATGAAGTGTTCCAACAACACACCAACCCTTATAATTGCATTGTTCATCTTATAAAGCACATAAAGTACAACTTTACAAAAAAATTGCTTCCTAAAATTGGAGTCCTTACATCAAAGTGAAGGAGGGCTTGTTTGTATGTGCCTGCAGCAACATCCAATGAAGAGTTCAGTAAGCCCAAAGTGGTACCTTTATGGGTCATGCTGCTAGTGAGTTTTAATGTTACTTTACCGTTTCTGTAAAGGCAGACATGACACATTGTCTGTCAAGCAGAGGACACAGAAAGACCACACAGACATTTCCTTCAGAACAAAAATTCTCCAGCCGATTCAGGTTTATTTGTCAGTCAAACGTATCGTTTGCCATGAGCGTATATTACACCAGCTTCAGAATCTGCTTTAGTCCAGCGTCTGTCCTTTGTAGCCCAGTTTTCCATGAATTCTCACCGTTCACTAGCACTGGGTGTATATTTCTTTTGCAGAGCAAGAGTCATCTATTTCGGGGCCACGATCATGAAGCCCGATGTATTAGGTCAAGATCAACTAGGTCAAATCAACTGGCCAAATACGTGCATAAAGACTGCTATTTCGATGTAGAGTAGAGGGAATAACTGCAGATTAAAATACAAGCATGATACCCATTAGTACATATATTTACAACAGTTTGATATCGGGTTTCTGCAAAAACAGTTAACGTTTTCTCTCTATCAGTTTTGAGACTATCATGCTGACATGGGAGTCAATCAACAAAACAGTGATGCAGTTACGAAAGAATATATGAGCCGGAATTTGATATGGACTGGAAATAAAAGCCGGGATTATACTTTTACAAAACAGACACAGGAGTTATACTTGTTAAATGGCTACCCAAGGACCAGCTAATCCAGTTTTAGCGCTTGGTAAATTACTGTAATTTCTACTATGATACTTTTATGCGCCATACAGAAAAACTCTTATAGCACTCATACAGTGCAAAATGCATCTTAAAACAACCGACCATGGCTTATGTTTACATGGTTGTAATTAGTCAACATTATCTATCCATCATCTAACTGCTTATCCAGGACGGGAGGCTGGATTCCGTCCATCATAAGACTCACACACGCATTCATGCACACACAGAATCATACACTACAGGAAAATCATAGACACCAGTTAGCCTAACTTTGTGTTTTTAGATTATGGGAATATCAATATGAAGACATGCAAAATCCACACAGAGAGCTTAGGAGGATCCAAAACCCCATTGTTCTCATTTAATTGAAAGTATCCCGAACTGTTATTAGAATCCGACAGTCAGAAGTACTGGAGATGGAGAAAATGTATATTTCAGCCCCCACTGTAAGATTAGCTAAATCGATATTTAACACAGATTTTTTTTGTATAGGTCATGTGTGACAATAATTCGAATATATAAAAATCTGACATCAGTAACATTTTTTAATTCCATGCTAGCCGTACATTTGTGCTAAATAGGAAGAAATCTTGTTAAAGTATAATATTTGCACATCTGACAAAAAGGGAATTTTTCTAAAACGTTGATACTATGTCAGCCTTCCCTATTTTGGAAGTCTTAAGCTGTGTTATCGCTTAGTTCCTACAATAATACAATTCTCACTGTTTCCTTTGCATGCTGTTATGGGATAAACAGTCAAGCTCTGCATCCTGATTCTGTATAAGCTTGTCCAGAGTTCTGCCCTCTGCAGACCAGACGGCCTTCATCTTCATTCATGTACAGCTAACTGTACAAGCTGGTATTAAATCTGCTGCATAAGAACAAGACTTACATATGTATGCAAATTTTGATAAGCCTAATTTCTGTAATAACATATTTGAAATGTTTAGTAAAAAAAATATACTTTGTATCTTAATATGACTTCACAAATTACCGTACCTGGAAGATTTTATGTATGAGAAGTACAGAACAGCACATTTAAGTAATAGAAGCCAAAATGTAATTTACTGTATTAGTGAATATTTAGAAAGAAAGCTCTATTGCTCTATTCCTCCTTTAATAATTACAATGCATTATTCTCAGTCCCACATTTAAAATACGTTTGTTATGAGTGTGATGTACAGTACAAAAAATTCACAGCTCGGTACAAATCTTGGTTTTGGATTCACTATATGATGCAATTTTGGCACAGCAGGAAACACTTTTTTTTCCAAATGATGTATTATTAAAATTACAGACACAATTAGGAACAGCTGTAAACCAAAAGCAACATGTTTGGAAATGTTTCTGAATAATAAAATCTAAGGGTCGCTTATTTTCACACTGAGAAAATAAATATGCAAAATAAATAAAAGTTAAAAAATAAGACTCCATCATAACAATAATAATCAAGTAAATCATATGTTCTATACTGCCAGGGATGGCTGCATATCGGTAGCGAGTAACACCCCTATAGGCAGTTATTTTTAGCCCAGTCTGTATTTCCAGGCAAAGCACCTTAATTGCCACACAGAGCAGACCAATAACTTGCAGAGACTGTTTCTGTACACAAACTCGAATGATGTCGCTCAGATGAGTTAGCATGTTCCAGCAACATATCCCATATCGCTCTATAACAGAGCCGACAGTCTTAGTCTTATCAGCTACTCTCTCTCCAGCGTTGGTGTAGTTTATTAAGAAACCAAAATGTTCTCAAGCTGCCAATTATGACTGACTTTAAGTAGCTGTAATGAACTCACAGCCACAATTAACAAAATGTTTTCCGTGCTGAATATCTACTTGTGAATTTATCTTCCAACTGTGTCAAGAAATGTATTTATTCATTTCATTGTGCATTCTCAACCAAAAATGATGTAACTGAATGGCAAGCATACATGCACTGTTACAACCCTAACAGAACGACTGATTAGACAACAAAGTGCCACCCAAATTGAAATGTTTTATCCTTCGCTCTTCTATGAAATATACCCAACAATTTAGAGTCAAGGTTGACTCCTGGCAACCACATCAACAACATTTCTCAAGAATGTCCTGTCTTCTGTCTGGGTTTCTATGCTTTCCAACGGTATAATAGAAGTATAATCATGCCAAGCAACCAAAAACATATCCCATACAAGCTACACCCTGACTTGAAATCAAATAAATATCAGCAGGTGATTGGTCGAACACTGGACACACAAACCTACACACGACCACACAGCTGTTTTGCAAATCCTGCATTATGAATATCCTACACCTGTCATAGCATCATATAAAACATTGGGTTCCGAAAATGTTTTATGGTCGTTGTCTTGGACGATGGTATTTCTGTGCTGGTAGGATGCATTAAGACTTAGCTGAGGACTGGTCAATTCTTAGTCCATTCAGATTATGCAGCTATTTCTGACTTGGCTATAAGCCCTCTAGGCCTGACTGTCTCCAGTTCGGCGCCAGCAGCAGCAGCACTCAGCCATGAGTCCCAGGTCACAGTCAGATGGGGGTTTAAGAGCTCAAAGATTACATCCCCTGCACACCGGTCTCCAATTAAAACTACAAAAAGGTCTTCTGCTTTGACCGGAACGGCTCATGTGATGCTCATCATGGAAATCTTGATATTTAGGAACGTTACATTTCCAGATGGTCTTAACACAGCTGTTTCTCTGAAATTCTACAGAGTATGGAACCTTAACGACAGAGCCACTGTTGGATATTAGATTCCTTTACCTCAGTGAAGTATCCACCTATTTTGTCCTTGCTGGCCCTAATGATAAAGTCCCAGTAAAGGAAGTGAATTTTCATGATGATATTTAAAGTCTAAATCTTAACCAGAAGGAATCAGTTTAATCACACAACACAGTCCACCAACTCTCACCCATCCTAAATATCTTCTCACTTCAGGTTAATTTCTGGCATCAATCTATGGTCTCTGTGATACTCCAAAAAAATCCATAATTGTCAAGATTTCAGCTCTTCTGAATTGCATTACAAAATAGCAACTAAGCTGTATCTAGTCTAAAACTCAGATGTCCCTGTAATATTTGATTTCCATTACACCCTTCAAGACCAAATTAAATACCTGCTCCTTAGGTTACTGTAAAATGCAAACTACTGAATGTCTATCCATTAGAAAACAAAGCTGTTCTACTTAATAATATAGCGTTGACCAAAGATTCTGACCTTTGTCTGCTCACAGAAACTTGGCTTAAAGCCACAAAAACAGTGTGTCTAGTAATGGATTTACTTTATTTTTTTAACAGAAAGTTGCAGCTCAGGGCATGATGGGAACTGAGCAGCCATCCATAAAGAGACCTTACACATCACAACTATGTAATTTACACATCCCTAAGACCATAGTCATCATCCAGCTGAATTTAGTGACCTACTTTTCAGATGTACCTGATAATTTAGACAAGGCTGTGATAATAGAATAATAGATAATAAGAAGGACACTTGGCAAATCTTTTTGTTCCCCCATGTTACTGGCCCAAAACACTCGTAGCAATGGTGGCATTTGAAATCATCAATAGCTGGAACAATGTATATTTTACTTTCGGTAGTCATGCTGATACAGTCCCAGGGCTGGCAGGTCTCACGCATCTAACTCACACTTTCAGACTCATGCAAGCAATCTTATAATATTCCATTATGAACCTAAAACTAGCTACATGAAAACCTTTGAGGTAGTTTGCAAACCCTACAGATTATTTACAAGTTAATACAACTGTTACAGTCATGACCATAGTGTGCATTTGTGTGCAGACTTGTTTCAAATTGAAAATATTCATGGAACTTGGATTAAACAATCATATACTCAAACATTTTTAAGATGCAGTGCAACGCACTTGATTGCAAAAACAAAAGTAAACTTTATGTCATCCAGTCTATAGGGATGGACACTATCATAGAAAGAAATCTCTTTATTAGAACTATATCATTACACGTATTAATCATTTGTACATCCTTTTCCTTCAGTACTCACAATGAAATGAATGAATACATTTCTTGACATGAGTGAAACTCACAAACAGATGTTCAGCACTGAAAATATTATGGTAAATGCGACTAATGCTGCTTACGGTCAGTAATAATGTTGAAGCGAGACCTCGATGACCACACACATCACTTAAATCAGTAGTTTAGTAGCATTTTAGTTTCTAAATGTACTGTATTACACCATCACAGAAGAGAAAGTAGTCTGTCAACTCGGTATACAGAGTTCGGATGTGTCGCTGAAAATGCATCCAGCATATTAGCTCATTTAAGATGACATCATCTAACTGTGTGTACTACCGTCTCTGTAAGTACTCCCCTGGACAGCTAAGGCATTTTGTTAGGAAATTCAGATGTCTATATGGGTGGTTATTGCTACACACATGGGGCCATATGTCACAGAACCGGTAGGGCCAGTAAGGTTGGGGCCTTAGTCACTTTTACATGGTCAAACTTGAAACACTGAAAAGAAGCATATCGAGAAAATACATTCATTTTGTATTTTGCATATCAGAGTAAATATATTTCATTATTTTTTATAGCTGGAATAAAACTGGAAAAAAAATAATTTATTGCTTAAAGATTCCCCAGTTGTCATGTTAGCTCAGGCTTCTGACAGCTCTGTAATATTACAACACTCAGGTGATTTCTGATTGTTCAAGATACAGACAAATTAATGCACGCCTTAGTCTACTGGACATTAGACTGCACAGTCTTTCAGGGAGCATGACTCATGCACACTGCAAATTAAAAATGCAGAAATAAGATTTTTAAACACAAGCACGAAATATTGCCACGTCACACTGTTCTTATGTCTCTCCATTCGCTTCCAGTCCAGGACAGAATTCAAAATTCTCCAAACTTGTAAGGCAAAGGTCATGGCCCTTGCTTATATAACTGAGATGATTAATGACCAAAATCTTGTTTGCACTCTGAGATCTCAGGATGCCATCTTCCTTGCAAGTTGCAATTCTGGAATAAATAAAAGAATGGATGGCAATATAGGACGGCCCCTCTATTTCAGTATTTGCTCCTAGACTGAAGAGCTATTATTTTAATCTGTCCTATGTTCGATGAGTCGGTTGTTGCTGTATTCCTTTACATATTACCCAAGTAGCTGAGTAGCAGCACAAAGCCGCTTTGCATCTTTCCTCACTTCCATGCAAAATTTGATTTCATGCTGCAAGGCTCAAATCACATACACAGCAGCACTGCCGCCTGCTATCCATCACTGGCTGACAGAGGGCAGAACCAAAGACCATCATTACCATCTAAACTTTTGTCCTAAACACACACGCACACACACACACACACACAAATACAGAGGAGTTGTTTTCCACCTTTTTTGCCTTAAGGCTGTTTCCCTCAATTTCCCTGTATCTTTCATTGTCATTATGTCAGCCTGTGATGTGATTCTCGTCACATATTTGTTAGACATCGGAGAAATTATATTTGGAAAAATGAAGTGGATTGAATTACATAGCTTTAAAATTTTGTTTATTACAAAATCATAAATGTCAACAAAGTCAAAAAAGGATCTTATATACATAATGCAGATTTCTAAAAATAATTTTACACGTTTGATTACATATTTTAAACATTTTATGTACGATTACGTACTAAGTATTACATTTTATTGTTTTTTTTTTATCAGTTCAATTTCAAATTCTTTTTTTATATACCAAAGCACTATAAACTCATATTCCAAAAAAATAATTTAGAAAGCAAAGTGAATACGAGTGCTATTTGTTAATAATATTCATACAGACACATAGGCACAGCAACACCATGCGCTTCAAGCCGCAGGCACATGCCCAAGCAGAAACAGCTCCTTACAAGGCATTTCCTCTGATTCTTATTCTATGCCAGTTATTGAAATGCACAATGGCCTTGACTTCAAAATAAGCACTGCTGAAGCAACAAATTGGCCAAACAATTACTACTGAACTTTTTTAGAACAAAACTTGAATTGTTTGACATTTCTTTAAAATAGCCTTTAATTAAACAATTTGCTTTTCCTCTAATAGAAACTATTAAATAATAGTGTAAATGCACTGCTCAACATGCAGATGATCTCATCTCAGGCCTTTATAAAACCAACAAAGAGTGGGTACGAAGTGATTCTTGTACAGTAATCATCAATGAAAATATAAGATTGGATTCTGCCTATCGGTGACAGACTTTGCAGAGGTTGTACCACATTCAGTGTCTTTATGTAAATCACGCTGCAATGAAAATCAACACAAAAGAACTGTTTTGTGTTCTGTCTCCCCAATATCAGAGTGCCAACTGATGAAGCCTTAAATAGTAGCAAAAGGATTTTTTTTCTTTCCCGAAGCTGAGAGCACGTTTTGCATTCGCCTCATCTGCTCGCCATTGTCTGGGGTGGGTAGTCACTAAATGCCAAAGCATGTTGACTTGATTGAATTGCTTGCCTTGAGCTTTAGAGATCGGGTGCACAAACATAATGAGTGAAGGTCAGCGTGCCTCACCCTCTTCCTGTCAACAACATCCCTTGAACAGGACCATTACAACCTTTGTTACAACACTACACATTAAGTCTTATCAGCACCTGACTTAACTTGTGCCATTTAATCTGCTGCTGGATGGGTTTTTTTTATATACCCAGGTGAAATGCAAACTATTCCTAGTAATTAGTAGTCATTTGTTGTGCCAGGTTACGACACAGACACACACACACACACACACACACACGCACACACACGTCAGGTATACCTATCCTTATGGGGACCGCTCATTCACTTCTATGGGAAAAATGCTAACGTTAACTATGGCAACCTTAAAAGTGACCAAGCAAAATACAAGTTTTTGCATTTTCAGTTTTTTCATAGCAGTCACCAAATTTTATAAAACCGGTCCCCATAAGGGAAAAAATGGATATTTATCACGTTATGGGGACATTGTGTCCCCATTAGGATAGGTATACCTGCTCACACACACACACACACACACACACACACACA